>CM064572.1:42333396-42540896 GCA_032716605.1 Paralithodes platypus
CTCCAGGACTATAAGCGCATTATCTCAAATCACGGACATAACTCAGTAGTAAAATGCAGCTACTTAAAGGAAATTCTCGTCAATGAATTTGGGGAAGACATCGGATTTCATGAACGCATTCAAAAGAATGTGAGTGAACTGGTATATGATACAACAGCAGCAGGTACATACATCGAGGCGGCAATATCTTCATTGGGTGTCAGCAATGATCAGTTGGTGACGAATGTTGCGGCACGACTCAAAGAGCAAGTCATCAGGACAAATACTATTCCCTGGCTCCCATATATACACGAGTTGGAGAGAGAAGAAGACCTCAGTGAGCTCCTGCTGAAGCTGCTCACATTGCTGAAACACCCAAATAAGTCTGCAATTGATGACAGTCCATCTGTCCGATCGATTGCATCTATCCTCACAAGCTACATCACTGGAAAACACACTGCATTTGAGATAAATCTCTCTGTCTTGCTAGAGACATGGACTGGACTGACCAAGAGTAGGGAGATAGTCGACATAATGCACAAAGATGGACTGGGCATCAGTTACAATGACGTACTTATGCTGCGAGATTTTTGGGTGGTCAATGACCTCAAGTGCTTATCTGATTACCCCTTCGAACTAGCTGAGGGTAAGCCTGCTATCACTATAGTCGACAACGATGACTTCAAGAGCGACACACTGACCGGTGCTGGCCAGTCACACTGCACTAATGTCATGTTTGTGCAGCCAGAATCATTTGATACAGGACTTTCTTCAAAGAATCACGAGGATAGACCAGTTCCCGGTGCCAACTTTGCATCAAACCTCTCGACAACTCTCAAAGAGCTCGGAAGTGAAATGCAAAAAGTCAACCCCTACAAGACAGCGAAGCGTGGGGAACCACCTCTCAGGAAGCCACCAGCTGATCAAAGTACTCCTCCTCCTGACACATCGGTGCAAAGAATTCGTGGTGTGATCCATGCATTGGCCAGGGCGCAAGATGACCGAACGAGACCTAAGCCAGAAGAACAGACTGTGCCTGGGTTTTCAGGGTTTCACGCCAGCATGTCAAATGCAGATGAGAAGAGTCGAGCAATATACCACATGACCTATCCCAACCCACCGAGTAAGACAATTCTCAATGATGTGATGTGTAAGCTTGCAAAATCAATCGAAGAAAAAAAAAATGCCTTTTGCAATAATTGTTGGTGATCATCCTGTCTACGTGCTCATGCTAGAGTTGAAAAGTGAGAATGCTGAGCTGTTCAGCAAAATCTTACCATTCATGGCACCCTTCCACATCCAAATGTTGTTCATCTACACTTTATACAAGAGGTTTAAGGGATCTGGCATCTCAGATGTGTTGGTGACAGCTGGTGTTATAGCAGACGGGTCTGTTGATCAGGCCCTTCGTGGAAAACATGTTAAGCGTGGGGTTCGCTGCTTGCGACTATTCTACGAGACTCTGGTCCACCATGTCATAGACAAATGTTTGGAAGATTCCCCTCTATCTGAAGAAGTAAAGGCATCCCTTGCCAAGGTTCGACATCCGATTGATGCACAGGAACTTGCAGATGAACATGCAGAGCTAGAGAGAAATGCTGAGCTGAAGGACCTCGTTGATGCTCTCTTCAAGGACTTTGAGGGTGCCCCACAAGCAGAATACTGGATGTCATTCATGGAAATCGTTGAGGTTCTAACTCAAAATATCCATGCAATCAGAACAAGCAACTGGACTGAGTTCAAGTCCTCACTCAAGCTCATGCTTCCTTTGATGCAAATCTATGATAATGACAAGTATGGTCAGCATCTCCCCGATTTCACGGCAGTGCTTGATACCCTTCCTGTCGATCAGGCTGCATTCATGGAGAGTGGTATGTTTGCACAGTCAATGACAGGAAAACCATATTCGTATGTCGCCCTCGACATATGTATAGAGTCAACAATGAATAAGGGCTCTAAGCTGAAGTCTGGTTGGTTGGCCATTCTGAACAATGAAAAGCAGCTCCTTTCAAACACTCGGAATGTGAATAACATCAATCGGGTGAGAACAAAGGTCCATCGCCATGCTAATCGCAAGAAACAAGGAAAAGGGAAGCGTGCTGATTGCTCGTCGAGTAAAATGAAGAAGGATGAACAAGCTGTACAGGATATAAGCGCATGTCTCACTGAATTCAAGTGTGATCCATTTGACCATACAAACAAGACACTTCGATCCCTACAGTCAGGAATCCCAGTCTCAGACGCTCTCGCTGCCGACTTGAAATCGGCAAAGGAGGATGGCACAAGCAAACTGAAGCAGTTCTTGAATGAGAGAGTGTATTCCAAGACCAAGTCTCTCAACGACAGAGTTCCCCGTAGCAAGCGTTTGAACTTTTCAACTCAGGAATTGAAGAAAGCAGATGGTGAGAACCTGAAGGGAAAGACTGAGGAAATGGAGCGTAATGCCTTGGCCTCTGTTCTCGGACTGGTTGAAACGAGTGGTGCCCTCAAACTTCAAGAAATCCTGCAGCATCGTGTTACAGCCGAGTGCCTTTCCATCTTCAACGTCAATGGAACCATCCGTAAGGCACAGAAAAGCAAGCTTTAACAAAAACTAACTATGACTGTCATTCCAGAGCCTGATGTATACACGTCTATTATTGATATGGGCCTCATCTGGCACCTAACAACTCCTACCATTGAAAACAGAGAGAAGGGAGACGGTACCAAGTATACCTGGGGAGATTATGCAGAGAAGTTGGTGCACTTCGTTCTAACGAGACACAAGCATGCTGAGCGCATCATTTGCGTCAATGATTCATATGACCAGAATTACACGATCAAGGACAGTGAGAGAATACTGCGCCAAAAAAAACTGGCAATCAGCAATGTCTTCATGAAGACAGAAGATAAATTTCCTTCTAGTAAAGTTTTCCATGCTCTCCTGGGTAAACCTGAGAACAAAATCCGCCTTCAGGCATTTTTTCAAACGGAATTCCAGAGAACAGCAGCAACAACTAGCACCGAGATCATCTACTGTGTAGTTGGCAGCACTGCAAATAATCTCACCACAGGCAAGCTTGTGCCAGAGCTCACATACTCCCATACAGAGGCAAATACGGCAATGCTCACCATATAAGTGTGCTCCGGTCAGACAGCTACACAGCAGCTGTCGTTCTTGACATAGAGGACACAGACAACTATGTGCAACGGCATATGTTGCTGAGAAGACAACAGGAATCCTGTGTGTGAAACGCAAACGTCAGCTTATCGATGCCCGATGTTTGTGCAGTGAGGCAATGGCTGCATCCATCATACCACTTCATGTCCTCACTGGGTGTGACCACAACTCTGGCTTCTATGGAGCAAGCAAGAAGCTCATCGCAGATCGTCTGGAGAAGTCTAAAGAGGCACACGACCTGCTAGCAGCATGTGGTACACAGCTCCTAGTCACAGAACAGGTCATCAGTGATTTGGAGCGGTTTGTCATTCGACATGTCTATGGTGATACCAAAAGCAAGACCCTGGGAGATGCGAGGGCAGCGAAGTGGAGAGCTCAGAAGAAAATATGCACTATCCGACTTGTGCCTGACTTGGACAGTCTCCGTCCACACTTGGAGCGTGCAAACTATCTTGCATATTTGCAAAAGCATTACCAGCTCCAAAGTCACCCCTCACCGATCGGCCATGGAAGGCATCTTGTAAATGGCCTATGTCTGCCTGTCCGTTCAACCCAGCCCCCACTTCCCCCATCCATACCACTACCTACAAATCCGCAGGCAGAGAACAACAGTGATGATAGCAGCGAAAGTGAGGACAGTGATTCTGATAGTGGCTCATAAAGTGAATCATGTAGTGACAGTGAAGTGGCAGATTAGTATGTACAATTAGTATAATACAATACAATAACAATACAATATACAATACAATACAATACAATAACCATTCCAGTGGATTTGTAATGCCAGAATTAGTGAAAAAGGACACCTCATTCGTCCTTGTAGCTCATCTGATGCCAGAGATATTACATTTCATGTTTTTCAAGATGGCGTTGGCGGCCATTTTGAATATTGGGCTCTAGCAGAGTTAGCCGTCATTTTTCAGAGGGGCATAGGAGCTAATTTTCCTTTAAAATGGTTCAGGTTGTCAAATCCATCGAGAGAAAAAGGAAGGAACAAAATGGTCACGGATTCCAAGCAAATAACCCTACTAAAGTACCTCCCGCCCCTCAAATGCGATTAGTCCCCCTCCTCTACCTTTCCAATACCTGTCCCCTTCCTCTACCTTTCCAATACCTGTCCCCCTCCTCTACCTTTCCAATACCTGTCCCCCTCCTCTACCTTTCCAATACCTCCCCCTCTACCTCTCCAGTACCTCCCCCCCCCCCCCTCAAATACATTCAGTCCCTTTCTCTACCTCTCCCCTCCCCCCCCACTCAATTACGTTCAGTCCCCCTCCTCCCACCCCCATCAAATACATTCAGTCCCCCTCCACTACCTCCTCAAATACGTTCAGTCCCCCTCTCTAGCTCTCCAGTACCCCCCACACCCTCCTCTACCTCTCCAGTATCCCCCCCCCCCCTCCTCAACCTCTCCAGTGCCCCCCTCCTCAACCTCTCCAGCAACCCCCCCCCCCCCTCCTTCAGCCAAGTGCGAGAGAACAGCTGGACCTTGGCCAAGATGTATTATTGACACTTAGCAAATATCATTAACCCTCTGAGTACCAGCGACGTGTGGTATACTATAATCTACCTACAGTATATTTAGACGATATTATGCAGCTTAGGAAGGAGCTTTGGTCATTAAAAGGGTTGTTTGAAATAGTTCGAAGCCTTATCATCGCTAGAGGGCCTTCCTGAACTAAATAAGATCTATTAATAGTCGCCAAAATAAAATATACAAGTCGTCGCCGGTACAGAAGGGGTTAAAAAGGTACAGTTATCAGCGTATACTTAAAGTTATCCCAGTTCGAATCTTTGAACCTTTAGAGCTATGCTCCAAAGCATCTGGGCTATAATTATGTTGTGTATTGTCTCGTTTGTGTTCGATAGTGATTCAAATGAGCGCGTAGCCATTTGTGCTCCTGACTGTGCAAGCAAAAGTTAATATAGAGACAGACGGACAAACAGAATGAATGCCAGGAAAATTCTGGAAGGAAAGACATTAAAAAACATGAAATCGTCAATAAAGATGGAAAAATAGAAACAAATACAAAACATCTATCTATCTATCTATTTACTCTGACACATACCCCATTATATATATATATATATATATATATATTTTATTTATTTTAAGCTAGCAAACGAGACAATAAATACAGTAGAATTAAATCGATAATAAGAAAAAACTAAAAAAAATAAACACAGAAAACCAGAAGCCAGCAATACAATGGAATATATCAGTGGTGTAATGGTTTAGATGCTTATGTTCTGGGTGTGGTGTCCCGAGTTCGAATCCCGGTAGGGCCATAATTATGCTTTAATTAGATTATTCAAGTACATTGGGGTTTGTAATGGATGATTAATTTTAATAACGGGGTGTTCTTTAATATATGTCGACCTTAACAGATAGAACACTAAACCAGCGATGTAAAAAGAAGCAGTAAAAAGAAAGTATAAGAACATAAATGAAATGCAACTGAAACAAAACTCAATTAAACAACATAAATTAAGTACAATTGAAAAACAACTATCAATAACAAAAAACAAAACAAACAAAACAAAAAGGAAATAGAAAACAAATAGGAATACAAATGACTGCCAGAAAATGTGTACTACAAGAGAGGGAGGAGACAATAGCTGTAGCATACTCTGTGACAGTCATATATTAGTGGCTCTTAAGAGTTTCGTGTTATGAGCTATTATATATACATATATATAAATATATATATATATATATATATATATATATATATATATATATATCTATCTATCTATCTATATGCTCAGGCCCAATCCCCATTTTGGGGGTAGCCTACTCAAGACAGAGCAAGAACAGGGAAAACACAAAAACAACATAAAAAAAAAAAAAAAAAACACAGATAAAAAACACAAACTCTCACACATCCAGGTCACCCAGGAGAAAACCCAGAGACCAGGGTTACCAGGGTCGCTCCAGCACTCCCCTGGCCCCTGACCACCCGGAGAGGTTCCGATCTCGGCAGGCAGACATGCAGCGGAGCCAAAGCCACAAGCCCTCCCACCACACTTCCAGGCACACCCTTCATATTAATCGTCTCCCCGGGCCAGGCGCCCGGGGAGATATATATCTATATATATATATATATATATATATATATATATATATATATATATATATACCGGTATATATGTCTGTGTGTGTGTGTGTGTGTGTGTGTATGTAAACAAAAGGAAAAAATAAACAGAAATATACATGAAGTTATAAAATGTACAAACAGTTGAAAAGGAATTATATGATAACAAAAACATAACGTCTAATGAAACAACTACAATTACTTCGAGTAAAATAGAAGTCATAAGATCAAACGAAGGGCAAAAGAGCAAAACATAAAATAGAGCAAACGGCAATACAGAAATGGAATAAAAGCCAAAAAATATAGGTGGAATAAAAGCCAGAATAAAAGTGGAATAAAAGCAAGATTAAAGTGGAAGAAACCCAGATTAAAAGTTGAATAAAAGCCAGAAGAAAAGTGGAAGAAAAGCCAGAATAAAAGTGGAAGAAAAGCCATAATAACAGTGGAATAAAAGCCAGAATACAAGTGGAATACAAGAGGAATACAAGCCAGAATAAAAGTGGAATAAAAGCCAGAATAAAAATGGAATAAAAACCTGAATAAAATTGGAAGAAAAAACAGAATAGAAGTGGAATAAAAGTGGAATAAAAGACAGAATAAAAGTGGAATAAAAGACAGAATAAACGTGTAATAAAAGCCAGAATAAAAGTGGGATAAAAGTGGAATAAAATCCAGAATAAAAGTGGAAGAAACGCCAGAATAAAAGTGGAAGAAAAGCCACAATAAATAAGCGATAAAAGAGGAAGACAAGGACAGTCGCCCATCCGAGTCTCTGAGAAATATTGCCCCTTCCTCTCATCATTTTGAAGACTGGGATTTATATATTTTATAATACAAGAGAGAATAAGAAACGATAATTATACGAAAAGAGAATAAGAACCGATACATAAAAACAAATAGAATAAGACACGCTAAATAAAATATGAGATTAAGAAACGATAGATAAAAGAAAAGTAAGAATAGAACAGATTTGCCCAGAAGTGAAATATAAGCCAGAAAACACTCGGCAATTACTAAATCAAATCGAGAAAAAAAGACGACATTTAACAACCAAAACACTATATGTGAAAGGCAAGAAGCATAACTGGAACAAATCCCAGAACAACTGCAAGAATACAAAGCCATAAAAGCAGAAGATGGTGAAAGAACCCGATGCCCAAGAAATATTGCCTCTTTATACTTACGACTTGGGGTATTTGATGTTATAAATTAAAATACAACTAGAATAAATATATAGACGTAGAAAAACAAGACACAGAGTGGAAATATAACTAAAATAATAAAGCACGTGATGATATTAGTCACAAACCCACGCAAGAATATATAGATGTAGAGAAACAAGACATAGAGAGGAAATAAATAGAGAAAATCAAGCGCATGATGATATTAATGACAACACACGCAAGAATATATATAGAGATGGAGAGAAATAAGGCACAGAGAGGAAATAAACAAATAAATAAATATAGCACGTGAAGATATAAATGACAATACAAGCAAGAATAAATATAGAGATGTACTGTATATAAACAAGGCGCAGAGAGGAAATAGATCAGAACATAAAGCAGGCGATGATATACTGTTAATGAAAATATTGTATAGAGATGTACTGTATATAAACAAGGCGCAGAGAGGAAATAGATCAGAACATAAAGCAGGTGATGATATACTGTTAATGAAAATACAAACATGAACCAATATAGAGATGTAGAGAAATAAGACACAGAAGAAATACATAAATACATAACATAATGGACGTAGTTATATAAATGACAATACAAGCAAGAATAAGTATAAACCTATAAAGAAACAAGTCACAGATGAAATAAATATAAAGAAAATAATGCACGTGTTGATATAAATGTCAAAACAAGCCAAACTAAATATAGAGATGTAGAGAAACAAGACAGAGAGGAAATACAAAGAAAATTATGCACATGATGATTTAAATGACAATACAAGCAAGAATGAATAATATTATAGATATGTAAAGAAACAAGACATAGAGAGGAAATAAGTAAAGACAATTATGCACGTATATAGTCACCATCCCTGGCTTGTATCCATTCGGCCCCATTCAACCTACTGTTTTAAAACGTTTATAGGTGTCAATATTTTCCTGGCGAGCGGTAGTGAGCCAACATATACAGTATATATATTTGTTTTGACTGCAAGCTAAGTTTGTACATTTTTCTATAGAAAAATTTCTCCGGCGAAGCCGGATTTCTCCATACAATGGTGGCTCGCTATCGCTCAACAGAAATAAATCGACACCTGGATGGGGATAAACGTCTTAAAACAGTTGGCTGAATGGGGCCGAATGGATACAAGCCAGGGAAAGAGTAAAAAGCAAAGAAAGATAAAACAAAGCTGGTGATCCCCCTTAAGCACGTATATTGTCACCATCGTACTTACTCTTCTCAGGAAACACTTGTACAACTCCCTCTTACGACATCTTACCTGTAAGAGACAAAACAAACAAGAATAAATATAAAGATACAGATAAACAAGACAGGAAATAAACAAATAAATAAATATAGTACGTAATTATATAAATGACAAGACAAGCAAGACGTATTGTAGATATATAGAGAAACAGGACACCGAGGAAATACAAAATAAATAAATAAAGCATGTGATGATATAAATTACAATACAATCATGAATAAATAAAGTTATAGAGAAGCAAGACAGAGAGAGAGCAGAATAAATATAAAGAAGGATGAACTGTATGCCCAGGATGCATCTTCCCTATCTTTAATACCTTGCATTTGTCAATGTTAAACTTCATCTGCCATTTTACTGACCATTCGTGTAAGGTATCTAGATCCCTTTGCAGACACTCTATATCTCTAACTGAATAAATTTTTCTCCCCATTTTGGTATCGTCTGCAAATTTACTTATCCTACTAGTTATACCTAAATCAAGGTCATTTATGTATATAATAAACAACAGAGGACCTAATACAGATCCCTGGGGGACACCACTCTTGACTGATCCCCATTCTGACTTAGTACCATTTATGCTGACTCTCTGCTTCCTACCAATTAGCCATGACCTAATCCATCCTAACAACGCCCCACCTATTCCATGTGCTTCAACCTTTCTCATCAATCTCTCATGAGGGACTCTGTCGAAAGCTTTACTGAAATCTAAATATATAATATCATATGACTTGTCATTATCTACTGCTTCATATACCTCTGGGAAAAAACTAAGCAAATTAGTAAGGCAAGAACGTCCCTGAGTGAATCCATGCTGAGAAGAATTGATTAAATTAAATGTTTCTAAGTGGTTTCTCATTTTCCTAGCAATAATTGACTCTAGTAGCTTTCCTATTAGAGACTAATGGGACGGTAATTGGATGCTATTGATTTATCACCTTTTTTGAAAATCGGAACTACATTTGCAAGCTTCCAAGCTTCTGGAACTATACCTGTTTCTAATGAATTGTTAAAAATAAATGTTAATGGGTAACTTAACTCATCTTTGCATTATTTTAATACTCTAGCAAATACCTCATCGGGACCAGGCGATTTCTGAGGTTTCAGTCTGTCAATTTCCTTAAGCACATCATTTCTACTTATAGTAACCGTACTTAACCTATTTTCTATACTATCGCTATATACCTTACAGACTTCTGGAATCTGTGCCAAATTTTCATTAGTGAAAATGGATAGAAACTGACTATTTAATGTACTACACATTTCTAAATACTTTTCTGTCATTTCACCTATCGAAGTTTTAAGGGGGCCTATTTTATCTCTAACTTTAGATTTATATAGCTGGTAAAAAGCCTTAGGGTTATTTTTTGAGTCATTGGCTATCCTGATTTCATAATTTCTGTTGTCTGTCCTTATACCTTTTTTAACCTCTCTTGATAGATTCTGATAGTAAGCAAGTAGGTGAATTTCGCCTTTCTTAATTTGTCTATATATTCCTCTCTTTTTTCCTAGGTCTAATAGTCTATTATTCATCCATTTGGGTTGGTTCTGTGTTGATATACATTTTCTTTTGGGGATCTATTTATTTTGCGCATTGTGGAGTGAAGAAATAAAATGATTATATGTAGCTGTCAAATTATCCTGAGTTAAGACGGGTATCTGAGAGAGAGTATGTTCATTAGCTCACCTGGGTCCACTTAATAGTTTAACCATAGGATCGACTCTTAATCCACCATAATTGGCTTTTCTGAAATCTGGGATAAGTGTCGTATTCTCTTTAGCCTTTCCTGTCCATTGTATGTTAAAATAAATTGATTTATGATCACTATTTCATAGTTGGCCTCCTATCTCTACATTATTTATCATTTGTTCATTATTACTGAGAACTAAATCGAGGATATTATTACCTCTAGTAGGCGAGTCTATGAATTGAAATAACAAACTCCTGTACCGCCTCAATAAACTCTTTTGAATCTGAGTCGCCGATTTGATGCTGCCAATCAATATTCCGAAAATTAAAATCCCCATAATACACACATTGCTAAACCTTGATGCTATTTTCACTTCCTTCCATAAAGCTGTACCTTCGTTTCTACTCATATTTGGTGGTCTATAAATAACTCCAATAATTATGGTCTCACTACCTTCGCTAACCTCTACCCAAACACTTTCGTTATCAGTATTTAGTCTAATACCTGATTTAATACAGCTTTTTAAAGAACTCCTGACAAACACTGTTTGTCATGGGGCACAGATCATATAGACCGGCGGCCTCGCGACGAAATATCTCTGAACCTACTAATAATCTATATTTTATTAATTTCACCACAACACCAAACACCCTCAATGAAATTAATTAAAGTATATATGATCCGCCAGGATTCGAACCCGGGTTATCACACACAGATTGTTGCCACCTTCACCATTACACCACCAGGACGGTTACAGGTTTATGCACATGCCTACGACTTATTATCCATTCTAGAATACTGGATATTAATCTATCATGTTCATACTCCCAACCGCGCTATGGTAGCCTAATGTTTATGTGAGAGGAAAGAATATTCATGGGGCACAGATCATATAGACCGGCCTCGCGACGAAATATCCCTGAACCTACTAATAATCTATACTTAATTTATTTCACCACAACACCAAACACCCTCAATGAAATTAATTAAAGTATATATGATCCGCCAGGATTCGAACCCGGGTTATCACACACAGATTGTTGCCACCTTATGCATTACACTACCAGGACGGTTAAAGGTTTATGCATACGCCTACGACTTATTATCCATTCTCGAATACTGGATATTAATCTATCATGTTCATACTCCCAACCGCGCTAATATAAGACAGAAGAAGAAAAAACAATGAGACGACAAAGAGCATTACTAAAAGTGATAATGCAAAGCAATACAAGAGACAGAACCCTCGCTTACCCCTGCACCCTAACCGAGAAACAATGGCAATTTCATCCCATATTTGGTCTATAGAAGTGAATTACAACGAAAGACTGAAACAAAAAAGCAAACAAGTTACCAAGAAGGTGAAATATATGGAAGATTGAAACTAATAAATCGGCAACAATGAGTAAAGAACCCAAAATTTGTCTAAGAGTGTGAAATATATGATAGACTGAAACAAATATATGATAGACTGAAACTAATAAATGAAAAACAAATAGTAAAGAACCGAAATTTGGCCTAAGAAAGTGAAATATATGAAAGATTAAACCAATCAATAGGAAAAAACAAGTACAGAACTTAAATTTGGTCTAAGAAAGTGAACATATGGTAAATGACCAATACTAAGAGAGAGAGAGAGAGAGTATACATGAAATAAAAAGGAATATTTAAGCAAGAAGATAAAACAAACACAAAACGTATAGACAAACTGACATTGCAATAAGGGAAAGGCAGAAGTGGAATATAACGAACATATTTTCAATGGAATACAAACAGCAATTTAGAAATTCGAACGAAACCTCGGACGATGGAGGCGATTTGTTCTTGGCCACCCCTTCGGAGATCATGGCGTCTAACTGTAGATAAACGAACATTATATTGGAATCTAGAATGAATAACAAAACAGAAGTAAAAGACAGAGAGACAGAGGAGCAGCAGACAACCTTCACTCAAGAATTATGGCCTCTTTATACTGACGACATTGGAAATATTATGGTCTTAAAGATGAAAATACAGCTTACGATTCATACGATACAGGAAAAGAGAGTAAAGAACGAAACACAGTGGAAATGGAAGACAAGCTAGGAAGTGAAGAAGCTAGAACACATGAACACAAACAATAATAAGCAGAAAACAGAGCGAGGAAGTAGGAATTAAGTAACACGAGAATAACACGAGTAAGAGACAAGAAGTGGAATACACGCGAGAAAGAAAGTACAGAATAAAAACATAAAACATAAAGGAGGAGGATACAGAACCCCTACATAATGCATCGAAGATTTATGGGCTCTACTTACGACTTAAGAAATTTGGTCTTACATATAATAATAATATAACTGACACTACATAAATTACAGGAAAACAATATAAACAGTTAATAAGCGTGGCATTGGAAAACAAAAAGCTAGAACATAAACACGATCTATCTATCTATTCTGGCACATATCCCATTATATATAAATGTTTTATATTTGTTTGTTTTAGGGTGGCAGACTCCAGAAAGAGCCAGAACAAGGACAACACAACAATATACAGAGCTAAAACAAAACACACATTTACACACAACTAGGTCGATAGGATATATTAAAAAAAAAAAAAACAGCAAGGAAGGTGGAAGTGGATTAAACCGGGAATAAAACAAATTATTATGTTTTTTACACCAACCAACTTCACATATAAACTCAATTCATGAAATCAACAAATACATGTGGCACTCCGAGGACTCGAACCCAGGATACTCACATCGAAATTCCGCGCACTATGCATTACGCTATCATGACAGTTAAAAATACAAGACAAGAAGTAGAACAAACGCGATAAAACAAAACTAAAACTAAAGAGCAAAGGTCCGGCGAGACAGAACCCTCTGAAACTGTGCCCAAGATGTATGGGCTCTTAGGAATTGGGTTTTACCTAACAGAATGCAAGTCACACTACCTTCAATACAGGAGAAGAAAGGAGAGAGAGAAAACAGAAGTGGAAGAAAGTAGAGTAAAGAAGATAGCAAAGAGACAAATGGAAATGAGAAAAGAAGATAGAAGGTAAAAGTGGAATAATTCAATAGGAAAACAAAAGACAAACAGTGGAAACAAAAGCGAACAAAAAAACAAGAATAAAAGCCAAAGAATCCTCGCCTACCCTTGAAGAGAAATAGTGGCTCATTACACTGGCGAATTTGAACATACAGTGTGAGCTAAAATACTATAATTCAAGTAAGATTAAAATTAGAAAGATATAACAAATACACATATATGAACGTTAATTAGGTAGAAATCAAGATGTCAAACAAAAATAAATATTCTCATCGAAACTGGAAATAAAAAGACGAAACATAAAAAAATAAATAAATAATATAACAACAAGGATAAATCCGATTACAAGGATATGACCGAACCCTCTTCCACCGTGACCGAAAAATATTGTCTCTTTTAATCAACAGTTTTGAAATGTGATGGTATAAATCACAAAACATGGGAAAATATAAAGATAATCTTTCTAATAACACACATACCTCAACATTTATCAGGTGGAATATAAAATGTGAAATACAAGCATGCATAACGACGATAATTATTGGTCGAATTGAAATAACAAGGACAGAAAAGGACAGACCATAGTTAAAAAAGACAATTTACATAAAGCCCAGAAAACACATAAGGATAAAATCCATAAAAAACACATAATTTTTCGATAGAAAAATGTGGCCGGTTCCTCTTAAAATTACAGGCTCGTTATCTCTCGCTAGGAATAAGAACTCGACACTTAAATGCCACGAAAGGTCTTGATATCGATGACAAAATGGGACGAAACTTCTTAAAATCGACAAACTAATAGGGCGAACGTCTTAATATATCAAAACTAATGGGACTAAACATGAGAGAAGGGGGGCCAGAAAAACGAACCTCCCCTCTTTAAGAAAATGTTATGTTAAGAACTAGAATACAAGCGAGAAAAAAAATTAAAATGATAAAATAAAGCAGGAATCGGAGAAGATAATATCAGATAGAAAACAAGACATGGAATAAAAGTAAAAGAGAAAATGTAAAAATTGACTACTATAAAACAGAACAAAAACAATGGAAAACAGTAGGCGAGAAACAAAAACCAGAATGAAAAGCAGAGGAGGGAGAGTCTGACCCCTCGCCTACCCCTGCCAGAATAATGTTGGATCTTTATACTGATGACCTCGGGGAACTTTGATTTTGGAAATTATAATACAAAACAGAATAAATAGAAAACAGGTAGATAAACGAGAAACAGACAGGAGAATATATAAAGTTGAAGGCAAGATGTGAAATAAATGAGAATAAAGAAAGTGCAAGACAAACTGAAGTAAATGTGAGAATACACAGGAGAACGTCAAAAAAAGAAACAATAGAAACAAATTATTAACAGTAAAACACAAGAATCACGACAGTAAAAGACAAGAATCAAGACCATAAAAGACAAGAAGCGAAAAACAAAAATAGGAAAACAAAGCGTAGAGAAAGGAGACAGAACCCTCGCCTACCCCTGCCAGAGAAATATTAGCTCTTTATACTGATGACTTGGAATATTTGGGGTTATACATTAGAAGAAGAGCGGCAATAATAGGACTGAGATAGATAAACAAGACAAATGACAGTAAATGAAAGGCAGGCGATGAAAAACAAATATATAACTAATGATTGATAACCAATGGAAAACAGGCTAACATTAACGGGAGGTTATTGATTTGCATATTATTTTATATTTTCTCCTTGTTTGCTTCCTAGACCTCTATCAAGCGTACAATAAATGATCCCCGAGATACCCCTTCAAGATAAATGTGTAAATTTTTCGGTAGAAAAATGTGCCGGCCTAAGGCCGGTTCCTACTAAATAACAGGCTCGCTATCGCTCGCCACGAAAAGATCGACACATAAATAGCACAAAAAGTCTTAATATTGACAAAGAAATAAGGCAGAAGTTCTTAAAATCATCAAAATAATGGGGTGAACGTCTTAAAATCTCATAAATAATGGGACTAAGCATGAGGGAGAAAGGGGTCCAGAATAACAAATACCTCCCCTTAAACGTGAGAGTAGGAACAGGAGAAAGCTTCATAAAAACACAACAAGTGGAACAGAAACAACAAACAAAAGCAGGAATTAAAAGCGAAAAGAAAAACAAAAAATTACAGTAAATGAAAGAGAGGCGATGAAAAACAAATATATAGCAAATAGAGGATAACAAAGCTTAACAGTAGAAAGCTTAATAACATAACAAGAAGTGGAACAGAATAAGAAACAAAAGCAGGAATAAATAGCGTAGACGGAGAAGACAGAACCCTCGCCAACCCCTGCCCCAGAAATATTGTCTCTTTATACTGATAACTTGGGGGGATTATATGCTACACATTATAATAAAAGACAGAATAAATAGATAAAGATAGATAAATGAGACACAGTTAGGAGATTATATAAAGTTGAAGGCAAGAAGTGGAATAAATGAGAATAACAAAAGTACAGGACAAAGATAAGTTAAGGTGAGAATAAACAAGAAAATGGCAAAAAATGAACCATAAAAACAAGAATCAAGTCAATAAAAGACAAAACAACAAGAAACAAAAACAGGAATAAATAGCCTAGAAGGAAGAGATAGACCCTTCGCCTACCCCTGCCCGAGAAATATTGTCTCATTATACTGACGACTTGGGGGAATTATATGCTACAAATTATAAGACAAGACAGAATACACAGAGAAAGATAGATAAACGAGATACACATAAGAGAATAAATACACATGAATACAAGAAGTGAAATGAAAGAGAATAACGAAAGTGAAGGAGAAAGTGAAGTACCCCTCGCCTACCCCTGCCCGAGAAATATTGGCTCTTTACAATGACGACTTAGGAAATTTGGTCATAGGAAGTGGCCGCCTTGGCTTCGGAAAAGTGGAAAGTGACGGTAAAAAGCATCGGTTTTAGAGGCGGGGATTCCATTTTTGCACTTATTTCTTCCTGCGGTACAACCAACAAAAAAAAGGTTATTTGCACTTGCTTTGGTACAAACAAATAAAACAAAAGGACAAACGGATTTCAAAATCCAAAATGGTGTAGGTTTTTGTCACGTTTCTGCATTTTTGTTTTACTTGTTGCGATGCAAAAACATTACACTTATTTCTGTGTATAGGATTTGATCAAGCATGATTATTTAAGTGGGATCACCTGGCTTGTATCCATTCGGCACCATTCATCTAACTGTTTTAAGACGTTTACCAGCATTGTATGGAGAAATCCGTCATCGCCGGAGAAATTTTTCTATCGAAAAAATTACAAATTTAGCTTGCTGTCAAAACAAAAATATATATATGCTGGCTCGCTACCGCTCGCCAGGAAAATATTGACACCTGAATGGGGGTAAACGTCTTAAAACTGTAGGCTGAATGGGACCGAATAGATACAAGCCAAAGAGAGAGGGAGAGAAAGAAAACAAAAAGCGAGGTGGACCCCCTTAACCTATGAGCATAATTATTCGCCAAGATAATAAATAAGTACTGGGATTCAGACTTCTTAGCCATTTTATGTTTACTATTAGACTATTTTACTGAGTTTAAAAAGGGCCTCCAGCTACTAACATGCTTCCAACTATCTCAATTACCCCGTTTTACTACCACAGATCCTACTTAAACTGCACAAAAACGTCTAAATTTAGCTAGAATACATTAAAGAAACGTCGCCGGTACAGAAGGAGGTAATTTATGAGCGTAATTATTCGCCAAGATAATAGATAAATAATGGGATTCAGACTCCTAATCCCTTTTATGTTTTGGAGGGGAGTCCCCTTGCTGTTACGTAGCAGCCAACCAACCACAGACGCAGATCGCCGACTAGCCCCGCCCACCTGTGCAGATTAAGCGAGGCGTGAACCTAGGACCCCTATATATACCGCTTCTATTTTCTATACCAATCACTTCTGTGAACATGGCTAATGTTATAGCTGAAACGTTACAACCTCCTACAAGCCAACAACCCTCTGATAATTTCGGTTCTCTCCTATATCAACTAAATGACCAACAACGCAAAATTGCAAGATAAATTGAATCTCTAAATAAAAAACATATACTGTAAAAACTAACTATGCTGTTTTATTTACTCTCACATGCCTTCAAGAAAATATACTGCCTGGCTACACCAACTTCCAAATATCTCTATATATATCTATATATATATATACATATATATCTCTCTCTCTCTCTCTCTCTCTCTCTCTATATATATATATATATATATATATATATATATATATATATATATACATATATGTATATATATACTGTATATATATATATATATATATATATATATATATATATATATATATATATATATATATATATATTTATGATTTTTTTTCTTCTCTGTGAATGAGGGAGAACAGAAGGCACTACTGCCTGCAGCGAGTGCCTCCCCCAGATTTAAAAGTGCCAGGCCGAAATCAAGGGACGTTCGAGCAAAAATGTCTGGACACACAGAGTTTGAAGCAATTTAAGTCATAGGAAGAGGGAAAGACTGATTCTGGGAGAGAATTCCAGAGCTCAGCAGTTGATTAGAAGAAAGTCTGAGAATAGCGTTTCACTCTTGGGTTGGAGAGTTGCAAAGAGTAGGGGTGGGATTGTGTTGCAAGGCGGGTACTACGTACCCTACGTAGAGGAGGTGGTATACACTGGGAAAGCTCCGAGGAACACTGATTATTGTCGTAGCGATAGAATAGCGAGAGAGATGCAACGTTGCGGCGAAGAGAGAGAGATTGCAGAGAGTTGGTGAGTGGACGGGGGTTAATGATACGAAAGGCTTTCCTTTCTACTTTATCTAGGAGTGCGGTGTGAGAGGATCCTCCCCACACATGTGAACAATACTCAATACAAGGACACACTGTGCCCCTGCACAGAGCAAGAAGCTGCACAGGGGTAAAGAACCCCTTGAGGTGGTTGAGCACTCCCAGCATCTGGGGGGCTGCCTTAGCGAGACTGGTAATATGTTCTTTCCAAGTGAGAGCAGAAGAAAAAGAGACACGAAGAACATTGAGAAAGTTGAAGGGTTGATTTTTGTATTGTTGAAGTATAAGGGATAGTCCTCTGGAGGTTCCTGACGGGTAGTAAGATGGATAAATTGAGTCTTGGAAGCATTAAATGCAACAAGGTTTTCTCTACCCCAATTGGAAATGTTAGCTAGATCAGAAGATAAGTGTTTTATGGCTTCATTACGTTTGTTTTTAAGGGACTGCTGGCTGGGACGTTCTGGAAAACTAATTGAGTGGTGTAAAGTAGAGTCGTCTGCATATGAATGAATGGGACTGGATGTTCAGTTGAGAAGATTATTTATGAAAATTGGAAAGAGAATAGGAGATAGGACAGAACCCTGAGGAACACTGGAGTTGATAGGATGAGGAAATGAGCGATGGCCGTCCACAACTGCAGCTATGGAACGGCCGGAAAGGAAATTAGAGACAAAGGCACAGATGGAGGGACAGAAACCGAAGGAGGGCAGTTTGGAAATTAAAGATATATATATATATAATATATATATATATATATATATATATATATATATATATATATATATATATATATATATATATATATATATAGAGAGAGAGAGAGAGAGAGAGAGAGAGAGAGAGAGAGAGAGAGAGAGAGAGAGAGAGAGAGAGAGAGAGAGAGAGAGAAAGAAAGAGAGAGAGAGAGAGAGAGAGAGAGATAGTCAGACAGACAGACAGACAGATAGATAGATATAGGTAGATAGACAGATAGTAGCCAAGCGGGTTACTTCCATTTATCAATTCTAGTTTCAAAGGAGAGCTTAATTATATGTTACATAATTTGAAGCAAGAAGACAACTATAACAATAAAACACTGAAAAAACACGAGCACCAACCTAGACAAATACAACATGAAAAACTAAACACACGCGTCAAAATAAAACTAGCGCGTGCGTTTCGGCTTTCCAATTTATCTTTAAAGGGGGTCTAGCGGGTATCTTTTTTAAGCTTTATGGAGGTCTAGCGAGAAAATTAAAAATAAACAAATAAATGTTGCGTATTAGTTGAGTAGTTGATATAAGAACATTGTAATTCAGCGTCAGATGAAATTAAACCGAGTATAGACAAATACATGAACAACTAAACAAACTCGTCGAAATAAAAATAGCGGTTCGGCTTTCCAATAAACCGCGTTGAGGACTGAAGAGAATGGCAAGGGGCCTCACGCCCGAGACAACAAGACCCCGGCAAGAAAAGGGGACGAACAAACAGTCAGATTCAATAGTTAGGATATGATTGTTTTAAGGGGAGATGGGTCGTTTTTTTGGCCACCCTTCTTCTTCATGTTTATCGTCATTAGTTTTCAGATTTTGACGTTTGTCCCATTAGTTTGTTGATTTTAAGACCTTTCGCCCTATTTCTTTGTCAATATGAACACCTTTCGTGCTATTTAGGTGTCAATTTTTTCCTGGCGAGTGATAGCGACCCTATAATTTCAAAAGGAACTGGCCTTTGGACGGGACATCTTTCTACCGAAAAATGTACAATTTATTCTTTAAAGGGGGTCGAGGGGGTATCTTTTAAAGCTTGATGGAGGTCTAGCGAGAAACAAATAAATAAATAAATAAATAAATAAATATATACAGTAGGCCAAAAACCAAGCACTTGACCCTTAAGGTGTCAATCCGGAGCAATTATGTTTGGAGGCTTCAATGAATTTTAGAAGTAATACAGGAAAATGAACATGAGGTGGCACTGTTTGGCCATGTTATCATTCCCAAAGACATAATTTGAACTATAAATCACAATGTTATCTTTACATATACAATAATACAGACTAAACATAAAGGTTTTGGCTTTCGTTTGACACCCTATGAATCCATAGTGAGGATACGATTTGTTTACCGTGACTGTACCGCTAGCCACAGGGAAAGCAGTCAGTAAGTCAGTCAGTCAGTCAGTCAGTAGCCAGCCCTGACTCCTATAAGGGGTAGGGATGATCAGCAAGAGGCACAAGAAAGGAAAATAAGAGGTGACCGGAGAACACAATCAGACCCACAAAGGGTACGGAGGATCAGCAAGAGACACAAGAAAGGAACAAGAGGGGACAAGAGAAGAACACATATAAAAGTTCACATATAATTGGGAAAGAAAATGTTACAAAGTCATCACATATTGATTGGTCTATATTATGATAATTTATGTCTGACGATGAAATAATAATAATAGGATATCATTATTAAAGGTGTGTGTGTGTGTGTTGGGGGGGGGGGGGGGGTAGTTTCTTCCCTAGACCTCTATCAAGCTTCAAAATACACCCGTAAGACATTTTATTTTGTCTACCAGTAATCGATTTCATTAAGTTTTGAAAGACCCTAGGATAGTCAAAGTGTTAATTGAGATAATGTTTACTTCTTTGACTCCTAGATATCCTTCCTTAGAGCTATAAAATCGTCTAATGTAAGCCAGAAAGAAAAGAGAATGACGCCATGTTATACTGCCATTAGTTTATTCAAGTGCATTGGGGTTTGTAATTGATGATTAATGTTAAGAACGGGGTGTTACTTAATAATGCCATAAAAACAATTCTTCCCATGTTTTTAGATACGGTATGGTGTCCTTACGTTTGTCTTGCTCTGTGCTGTATTTTTGTCTGTCAGATGTTGAATAGTGAGGGTAAGTGTAGGAACATGTTTGTATATCTCACTCAAAAAGAAAACAAAATATGTGTAAATATTGTTGATACCAATTATTGAGCAAAACATATTTGGTGCCGAGATATTATAACCTGGTCACTCTCGCTGAAAATCCAAGCACACAAACAACTTAGATTCTGTCCATAAATAAACATACTCACGCCCAGCGTATTTATCTACCAAATAACGCCGAAACACTAAATCAGCAGAAAAACAATGCCTCCCTTATTTCAGATGAGGTACAGTTTGCTGCACATATTCCATTCAGTTTGGAGTCGTGTTTTGGCAGCGCTGCACCCACTTCCCTAACCCCCCTCCCTCGCTCCACCTCCTAACTTCCACTATTGGTAGGAGGTGGAATGATGGAGTGCAAAGGAGTACAAAGGAAATCAAGCAACAACAGTTCTAGTGACCCTTCTAGGCTGCTTGTCCTCCAAAACACTGAGGATCAAGTGTCCAGACAGTGGTTTAGAGTGGGTAAGGGAACATAGGAAAGGGAACTACTGCCCTGGAACTAATGTCCGTGGCAGGATTAGGAAGTAAGTAGGGGACAGATGGGTTAGTAACTGAGGGGAGGATAAAATAAAGTTATTCATTTACAAACGCAGTCAATCGCGGGTTTGATGCGAGATATTTGTCTAGGCGAAGTTTAAATGAATCAACGGTGCTGCAGTCTATGACATCTCGGGGAAGCCCATTCCATAAGTTGACAATTCGATTGAAGAAGACATTCTTAGCTTCGGGTGAGTT
The DNA here is from genome assembly GCA_032716605.1 of Paralithodes platypus. NCBI lineage: Eukaryota > Metazoa > Arthropoda > Malacostraca > Decapoda > Lithodidae > Paralithodes > Paralithodes platypus. Next base: position 42,355,212 of record CM064572.1, read on the forward strand.
AAAAGATTTACCAATAATTTTGCAACCGTTTCCTCGCGTGTAATTAGATTGGTCGATAGTGAAGTACTTACTACAGTTCATATTGTCGATGCCTTTGATGATTTTTAACACTTTAATTAAGTCGCCTCTTAATCTGAGCTGGGTTAAAGGAAATAATTTAATTCTCTAAGACGCTCCTCGTATGGTTTGATCTTTAGGCTAGGTATCATTTTGGTAACGCTACGCTACGTTGAACTCGTTCTAGCTTGTCTATATCTTTTTGGTAATAAGGGCACCAGGATTGAACGCAGTGGAGGGGGGTTGGGGAGGTGGGTGTGGCGCAGCCAAGTTACGATTTGCTGGGATGGTTGAGAAATGGAATATGTGCGGCAAACTGTACATTATAACCAACTACAGCGCTCTAAATCAACTGAATATTTAATACCGGTATCATCACAGACACAGATGATTTCCACGCCTATACCCCTGACAAATAATACATCAAAATATAAACAATCCCTTTTTTTTGTTTTTCTTTTAAGATGCGGTACAGTATAACCTACTAGAGTGCTTGTATTCAACTTAATTCTACATACCCTCTCTGACAGATAATTTCCTTACCTATACCCCCGACAAATAATTAATCAAAATAGATACGATGCCTCCTTTTTTCAAATACAGTAGCCTACATTAAAACCGTCATGCCAAGTACACAATATATATTTATCTATATATTGCCGGATGCCATTCTCCACTTTCTGAGGGAGGCCATACACAAAACGCCCCAAAGTGGACCTGTTCTCCTTGAGAAGGAAAACCCGTAAAAGTTTATTCTAAGATTACAGGATTGAACTTAAAGTTCGTCTAATTCCGAGTACCTCTTTGTAGCCTTTTAGCACGATTTCTCAACAGCGGTAGGTGGGTAGTCTATCCATCAAACTGCTTCACCCAAAGGTAAGCAATACAAATTTGAATAAGGTTTACTCCCCTAAACGGGTTGCCGACAAAAGCTGACGAGTCTCATCCATCCGGATATAATGTTGTACCCAAGTACACACACAAAGATATACAGTATTCTGGTCATAAACACACTTACACACACAACGTATTTCTCTACCAATACACCAAAAACTCATATTCGTTAAGAGAAACAATTCCCCTCTTTTTTCAGATACGGCACATTATAATCTCGTCAAGCGCTCACAATCCACTAAATTATTGCCGGGCCCGCAGAATCATGACACGGGACTTTTATGCAAATTTCCGGCGATCGCGAAACAGGGGAAAAGAAGGAGTTATCGGAGCGGTGTAGTGTGCGATACTTGTAGCGCAGAGGAATAGTTGTTGTTTTGTTTGTTCAGAATTGCATGATTTATCTGAACTAGAATGAATTATGGGGTACTTAACCTTTTTAGTACCGGTGCCGTCCTCTTAGCTTTACTCTGGCTACTATTAGACGATTTTATTCAGTTTAGAAAGGGCTTCCATCAATTAACAGGCTTCGAACTATCTCACTCAATCCTGCTTACTACCACAGATCGTTCTCAAAATACACAAAATCATCAAAATATAGCTAGAATAAAATTAGAAATACGTCGCTGGGACAGATATTTAAAATACTGCTGGCGTATGTGGAGTGGTGTGTGTGTGTGTGTGTGAGAGAGAGAGAGAGAGAGAGAGAGAGAGAGAGAGAGAGAGAGAGAGAGAGAGAGAGAGAGAGAGAACGTAGGGGGATGAGTTATAAATATACTGTATGTTTATATGTACAGATTCAGATTCAGATTATTTGATTTCCATTAAATATACAATGGCTGTTCATACAGTACAGTATAATTATACAGTATATCTTAATTTTATATAAAATTGGCAAGATCGAAGTTGGGTAGGTTGCGATTTACTGTAAATTACCTGCAGTATTTCTCTAGAACATCATTTTTGGAAGATCACATGAATATAAAATATAATTTATAATAAATAAACTTATTATTCTAAAATACCAATAATCGTAGGTGTAATGATAAAGGCAAGATTACTGAATTAACTGTTTATCAAGGAGCAATACATACTTGTAGCACACCCACCTACCAAGTTGTTTATAATCAACCACTTGTACACCCACTCCACCAACCCTCCACTCCCTCTAATCTGCCGGCACCCACCTGAGACTCGGAAGGTAAAACAAGGCTGTTGTTATGAACAGGGAGTCTCTATTGCACCTGTCTTACACGAGTTACATATAACCATCTTGGTGGTGTAATTGTTAAGGTGTCTAAAAATCTATGTGTGATAACCCAGGTTCGAATCTCGGTGGATCACATATATGATTTCATTAGAGGTGTTTGGTGGTGTGGTGAAATTAATAACAAATAGAATACACGTTAGTTTATTGTTTAAGTCGCTTTTTCTGGACCCCACCTCTCTCTCATGCGTAGACCCTATAATGTTCAGATTTTACGACGTTAGGCTCATCAGTTTGACGATTTTAAGACCTTTCGCCCCTTTTCTCTGTCATTGTAGAGACTTTTCGTGTCATTTAGGTTTCAATTTTTTCTTGGCGAGCCATAGCGAGCCTGTAATTTAAGAGGAACCAGCCTTCGGCCATGACATTTTTCTACCGAAAAATTTGAAATATTTCTTGAAGGGGGATCCTGGGGTTGTTTTTTTAAGTTTGATGGAGATATAGGGAGGAAACTAGAAAAATAATAAATAAATACAAAAACAAAAACATCGACAAAAGAGTGAACCATCCCCCTTTAATCCATGTGTGTGTGTGTGTGTGTTTTTTTTTTTTTTTTTTTTTTTTTTTTTTTTTTTTTTTTTTTTTAATTCCTGGGTAGGGATGTAGCGACCCCCCACCACACGTCACCTTTGTGGCTCAGATAGCCCCTAGAGGTTGGCACTGGGAAACCCACCTCCACAATTTACTCCCACTAAGAGAACAGCAGATTTTGTTTGCTAATCCTCCCTACCCATTTAAGGGGAAATATGTATTTATTTGTTTATTTAATTATTTTGTTTTCTTGAGTTTCCTTTCAAGACCTCCATCAAGCTGAAAAAATACCCGCAAGAAGATAAACTTTTACATTTTTGGGGGGGAAAAAAAGTCTCGGCCGAAGGTCGGTTCCTACTTAATTACAGGCTCGCTATCGCTCGCCAGGAAATAATCAACACCAAAATGGCACAAAAGTTCTTTAAATCGCCAAACTAATGGAGCAAAAATCTTAACATCTCAAAAATATTTATGCTAATCATTAGAGAGAAGGGGTTCAGAAAACAAACAAACCTCCCCTTAATGGCTTGCAGGATTGGCTATAGATTGACTGATAGACTAATAATATGTTCCTCTCTTTTTCCATCAGGTATGTTCACTCCCTCGTGTTAAGATGCAATGCAGTGCTGTGATGGTGTTGTTGTTATGGTGGTGGTGTCGGGAGGGTAAGTACTGTTCACCCATTTGTCCCCTAATCCGTAGTCTACTCACTGTACTAAAGAGGTCAGACTATATATATTGTTGTCTCTGTATCCCTTAATTCGTCCCCTACTCACTGTACTCATTGCATTCTAAGTTACTTAAAATAGGCTTTCCGAACGCTGGTAAAATGCACACAAGTTAACCACAGGGACACGATCCTATAACAAGAGTGGCGAGCTAAACCGCTTGGTTGGTATAGAGAGACTCTTTAGTACCAGAGATCGGTCATATTGTTCTTCGGCCGCCATTTTGGAGTCGTACTTGTTAAACGGCGGGTTGATATTTTATCTTTAACCCCTTCTGTACCGACAATGTCTTTTTTAAGTTTATTCTGGCAATTACTGGACCATTGAATTAAATCTACAAAGGGTCTCCAGCATTCATAAGGCTTCGAACTATCTCACTTATAATATATAATACCACATAATTATCCTTCGTAAAATGTTTAAAATCGTCTAACTACAGTATAGCTAGAATGAAATACAAAATACGTCGCCGGTACAGAAGGGGTTAATCGTGTAGAATTTACATCCGAACACCAACTTATATATTCTGTACCAGTATTGCCGAATGTGTATTATGGGTACGGATATATTAGTGTGTTAAGAGAGGCTAATGACAGCAGTGGGGCCAAAATGGCGGAGGCTGGCCTATCTCCGTTGTTATAGGGTCTCTAGTGTAGAGTACAAAGGAAATCAGGCAACAACAGATCTAGTGATCCTTCTAGGCTGCTTGTCCTCCAAAACACTGAGGATCAAGTGTCCAAACAGTGGTTTAGAATGGGTAAGGGAACATTGGAAAGGGAACTACTGTCCTGGAACTAGTGTCCGTGGCAGGATTAGGAAGTTAGTAGGGGACAGATGGGTTAGTATCTGAGGGGGGGATAAAATAAAGTTATTCATTTACAAATGCAGTCAGTCGCGGGTTTGATGCGAGATATTTGTCTAAGCGGAGTTTAAATGAATCAACGGTGCTGCAGTCTATAACATCTCGGGGAAGCCCATTCCACAAGTTGACAACTCGCTTGAAGAAGAAATTCTTAGATTCGTGTGAGTTAAAAGTTTTACCAATAATTTTGCAACCGTTTCCCTGCGTGTAATTAGATTGGTCGATAGTGAAGTACTTACTACAGCTCATATTGTCGATGCCTTTGATGATTTTGAACACTTGAATTAAGTCACCTCTTAACCCTTCCCGCCCGGGCTGCCTTACTTAAGGACGGAGGCTGTATCCGGGCGATTTGGCTGAAAACACAACATACGTTAACTAAGGCTAATCTCGCTTAATATACTACCTACATTAATCAAACATATGTCAAAATGGGCGCCTTACCTTGCCGCGTAGAATGGCGTTGAGTAGAGCTTTCTAGCTCAACTGGTTCCGGAGTGATGGTGATGGAAGTGGAGGTAACTTTTGCCGCCTATTTACCTCGCCGCGTCCGAACACTCAACCGCGGCCCAGGCTACGACGAACGTTTTGACTCGTCGCTCTACCTTGAATTAGGGCGGGAAGCGATTTTTGGGTGTTTTATTGTTTATTATGCCATATATTATTGTTATTATGATATTTTCACTCAATAAAGTTATTTTTCTGAAGTAATTTGTGTCTCTGTCACTTATACTTAGTTTTATTGTTATTATTATAGTAGTTATGATTATTTATACTGGACTATGGTAATTGATAGTGTCATTTTCACTTATTTATTGTTAGGAATATATATTTTAGTGTCACTTTCACTTGTTCATATTGTTCTGAAGGCACTTATTATTACTTATGTGTGTCTCTTTCACTTAGACTTAGTTTTATAGTCATTATTATAGTAGTTATGATTATTTATACTGGATTATGGTAATTGATAGTGTCATTTTCACTTATTTATTGTTAGAAATATATATTGTAGTGTCACTTTCACTTGTTCATATTGTTCTGAAGGCACTTATTACTTATGTGTCTCTCTTTCACTTATACTTAGTTTTATTATTAGTATAGTGTCAATTTCACTGGACTATGGTAATTGATAGTGTCATTTTCACTTATTTATTGTTAGGAATATATATTTTAGTGTCACTTTCACTTGTTCATATTGTTCTGAAGGCACTTATTATTACTTATGTGTGTCTCTTTCACTTATACTTAGTTATATTATTATTATTATTATTGAGTGTCACTATCACTGTCACTTACACTTCAATAGCTTGTCATAGTGTGGAAATCATTGAAGCAGGTGCCAGCACAGTCCCACCTGACACTCAAGGCATTGCCAACTTGAATGCCAAGTGCTTGTTGTGGGTTTGCGGGGTCGTCGAGTTGTGCGGCTGCACACATAGCACCTCTTCTGCATTCTTATTCTGCTGTTAGGACCCTGGAAAGGAAGGGCGACGAGCTGGTGCTTTCTGAAGAACTCGGCACACCCTGTTCTGTCCAGCATGCCTGGTCCTTGTAGTGGCCTCCCTGGTGTACCCGCATGTTTACCCGGGAGCTCAAGTATCAGCTGCTTTTGGAAGGTCCGCAGGCTCTTGTACTTCATGACTGGAGTCCTCAAACGGTAGATGTTGTACGCATTCAGGACAGACATATCTACTGTATGCAGGACAAACTTCTTGTACCTCCTGCAAGATGTTCGCAGGCAGTCTATGAAGCCCATCTGCATGTCGGACTTGTCGACGAGGCGCATGTTGACATTATAGTCCAGGACAGCAGCTGGTTTCGTGATAGGGTTCTTCGTCCTTCGGTCCACCTTCCCTGTGGCGACCATCTCTGCTTTGTGGCATGTGGTGAGGAGGTTGACTTTGCGCTGGTCATGCCAGTGGATGGAGAGGATGGGGCCACTCTTCTTATGGAAGATGTCCGTCTTCTTAGTCTTGGTTGGGTAGGCTGGCATGCCCTTCCTCTTCCCCTTCACTGTGCCTACAGTTCCGGTCTTGCGGTCATGGAGGTACTTGGCGAGGATAGGCGACGTGTAATAATTGTCGGTATAGAGGATGTGGTTGTCATAGAAGTACCTCTCCATCATCCTCTTTACCACAGCGCCGCCAAAACCAATGAGTGGGTCAATCTGCACTTCACCACCCTTGCCGCTGTAGACTATAAAATCGAGCACATATCCCGTCTTGCAGTCGCAGAGGACGAAGAGCTTGATGCCGAAGCGGTGTCTCTTGGACGGGATATACTGTCGGAAGTGCAGCCTACCACGGAACAGGACCAGAGACTCGTCGATGCACAGCTTCTGAAAAGGAATCAGGTAGGTGGAAAACCGATGACGTATCATGTCATACAGTTGCCTGATCTTCCAGAGTGTGTCGGGCTCGTGGACATGCATGTTATTTGTCAGGTGGAAATATGAGAGGATGTCGAAGTACCTATCCCTTGACATGTATTTGCCAAATGCTGGAGTCGTTGTGAGGTCGCCAGTTATCCAGTAGTCGGCCAGAACGTGCTTCTTTATGTGTGTCATCAGCATTGCGAGTGCCAAGAACACAGATAATTCTGCCACAGTGAGAGCTCTCCATGCCACCATCTTGGCACTGGTCTTCCTCCCAAGAAAGTTTGAACAGATAGCCTGGTGGTTATTTGTCTCTTTGACAAGGTATTCCATGACTTCATTGTCATAGAAGCCACAGAAAAGTTCACTGGGGGTGGCATTTGGGCCACAGGGATATGCTGGTGACACCCCGGAACCCTGTTGTACCTCGTCAAAGGCAGGACAATCTGGCTCAAAATCCGCCCCATCTGTCCACACAAACATGTCAGCTGCTCGAGGACGAGGACGGGCAGCTGCAGCAGGCACACGCCCTGGACGCCCTGGCACACGCCCTTGGCCACGCGGACGCCCAGGCGGACGCCCTGCATGCCCATGCCCACGCCCAGGCCCAGGGGCAGCGGCGTCGGCAGGCTGACCACGTCCACGACCTCGCCCTTTTACTCTTCTTGTCGGGACTTCCTCTTCCTCTTCGTCTTCCTCTTCCTCTTCCTCAGGCGACGTCAGGTAATCTGGGGCAATGTTGGGGTCGTTAGCATCCTCTTCAGGAGACAACTCTGGTGAAGAATAGACCGGGCGTCGGCGGCGTGGGGCTGCGGAAGGTTGAGCAATGGGAGCCTCGGCCTCGGGAGTTGGGCTCCTTTTGCGGCTAGCCGTGGACTTTTCCGCAGGAAATAATGACCTTCGATGCGGGGCCTGTGGTGGCACACTGTGGGAGGCCAATGACGCACTTGTAGAGGCCCTTTGGTCATCCTGAGGGACAGATGAAGCCGAGGGCCGTGGGTGGCCCTCCCGGCGTCCCGGGTCAAGGCGAGGGGACAAAGGAATGCGGGTGGTTGCTAGGCCTGGGTCGGCGTCACTATGACTATCTACGCCTTCCCTCACTTTTTCTGCTTCCCTGCGTGCTTTCTTGGCTGCACTTTTCACTGAAGACTGTTTATAGAAGTAATTACCCACTTTCAAAGGGTGTACGGGCAGGCAAAGGGGAAGGTCCTGGGGTAGGGCTAGGGCTAGGCCTACCCTGACCTACGAAACTAGGTGAAGGGGTTGGCTCTAGCACACTTGGTACTTCAATAACACCTTCCTCCACCACTTCCACATCAGGATCATCACTACAATCACCCCCCTCAAATAAATCCACATTGTCATCATCACCAAATCCCACAAAATCGTCAACTTCGCTTCCACTTCTACTCTGAATATAGAGGTTTTTGTCCACAGAGCTTTCACCACTGCTCAAATCTGGGTTGAAAAGTTCACGGTGTATTGCACTCTCACTTAGCAAACGTTTCACTTTCCTTAGTTTCTTTTTCTTCTCGGTTGGCAGAGGCGTAGATATTGCAAGCGGGTTAGCACTGGGACGCGCGGGAGATTGCACAGTATCGGACGGGTCGAAATTCATTTTTTTTGCTGTAGCTCACAATGGCGGCAACGTAGGAACTGATAAGAGTGGTAGTTGAGGCTTGGTGGCGCTACGATCGCCCACGCAAAGTAAAATTTGCCCGCGCTAAATTTAAAGCACATGCCTTAGGTAAGGACGCCCGGGTAGCTGCCCTTCTGCCGACCTGTCCTTACCTAAGGCAGCCCGGTTAGGAAGGGTTAATCTGCGCTGGGTTAAAGGAAATAGATTTAATTCTCTAAGACGCTCTTCGTATGGTTTGTTCTTTAGGCTAGGTATCATTTTGGTAACTCTACGTTGAACTCGTTCTAGCTTGTTTATATCTTTTTGGTAAAAAGGGCACTAGGATTGAACGCAGTATTCCAGAAGAGGGCGGAGTAAGGAATTGTAAAGGGTTAGGATAACTTCTTTGGATTTATGCTCAAATGACCTGCCTATAAAGCCAATTATTTTGTTTGCCTTCTTAACAACTTCTGAACATTGTTGACTCGGCTTTAGGTTACTCAATATTGTTACTCCCAGATCGGTTTCTCTGTTTACATTCTTAAGCTGAGTGTCATTCATCGAATAGTTTGCTTTCTCATTTTGGTATCCGATATGTAGTACTTTACATTTATCCGCATTGAAACTCATTTGCCAAATTTGGGCCCAACATGACAATTTATCTAGATTGTGTTGCATATCGTCAACTTGTTCTTTTGAGAGTACGCTATTTGCAATTTTTGTATCGTCAGCAAATTTTGAGATTGTACAGGTGAGACCCTCATCTATGTTGTTGATGTAAATTAGAAAGAGAATTGGTCCTAGTACCGATCCCTGGGGTACCCCACTACTTACATTGGTCCATTTAGATGCCTTACCGTTTATGACTACTCTTTGCTTTCTGTCGCTGAGCCAATTTTCTATCCATTTCAACACACCGTCTTGTATTCCATGCGCTTTTAGTTTTAGCAGTAAACGTTTGTGGGGAACTTTGTCAAAGGCCTTTTGAAAATCAAGGTATATAATATCTACAGCTTTACTCTCATCGTAGAGGTTAAGGATATCGTGGAAGAAGTCTAAGAGGTTTTGTTAAACAGGAACGTTTTTTACGAAAGCTGTGTTGACTATCTTTAAGTAAGTTATTTGCCTCTAAGTGATTTACGAGTCTGTCTCTTATGACCGTTTCTAGCACTTTACATACAATTGAGGTTAAGCTAATTGGACGATTGTTACTGGGTAGGGATTTGCTGCCTTTTTTGAATATCGGTGTTACGTTGGTTAGCTTCCACTGATCAGGCATAGTCTCAGACTGCAAGGATTCATTGAATAACAATGTCAGTGGTTTGGAGAGCTCATCCTTAGCTTCCTTTAGAACTCTAGGCGAGATTGTATCAGGTCCAGGCGTTTTATTTACCTTGAGTTTATCTAAACAATTCAATACTTCTCTCTCTGTAACGGTGATATTGCCTAGAACATCTGAATTATCAATCTGAATCGGCGATGGTGTTGGGATATCACCGAGGTCTTCGGTTGTAAAAACTGATGCAAAGAAGGTATTGAGGGCATTACTCATTTGTACTTCGTCTTTGGTGTATTCTCCATTTTCATCGACTAACGGTCCAACAGTTGAAGTAACTACAATTTTCTTTCTTTTTCTTTGGTGTATGTGAGTGGGTTCTATAATGGTGTGTGTGTGTACGTTGAAGAAATGGTGTATGTGAGTGGGTTCTATAATGGTGTGTGTGTGTACGTTGAAGAAATGGTGTATGTGAGTGGGTTCTATAATGGTGTGTACTTACTCTAGTTGTACTTACTCTAGTTGTATTGCGGGAGTGAGCATGCTCGTTATTTCCCGCCTCCTATATGTGTAGGTGTTATATGTATCGTTGGAATGGCTGTGGATGTGTGTGTAGTCTGTATTTTTAGCCAATTGGCGACATCGGAAACGAAGGCTTAGGGTGGATCTGTATGGTACCATTCTCACTATAGACGGTACCGTCTCGCCCGAAGGCTTAGGTAGCCATCAGCTTAGGTGAACCATATGATACCCATCTCGCCTTGTACCATTTTTGCCAACCCCAGATGGGACGTCACAACGTCGTCCACTTATTCCAGGTACCTATTTACAGCTAGGTGAACTGAGGCTAACACATGAAAGGAGACAAGCCCAATTTGTCTCTGCCCGGCCGGGGATTGAACCCCCTACCCCTCGTGTGTGAGACGAGAGCTCTACCTACTAGGCTACGGGCTGTGAGTGTACGTTGAAGAAATGGTGTATGTGAGTGGGTTCTATAATGGTGTGTGTGTGTACGTTGAAGAAATGGTGTATGTGTGTGTGTGTACATTGAATAAATGGTGTATGTGAGTGGGTTCTATAATGGTGTGTGTGTGTACGTTGAAGAAATGGTGTATGTGAGTGGGTTCTATAATGGTGTGTGTATGTATGTTGAAGAAATGGTGTATGTGAGTGGGTTCTATAATGGTGTGTGTGTGTACGTTGAAGAAATGGTGTATGTGAGTGGGTTCAATAATGGTGTGTGTGTGTACGTTGAAGAAATGGTGTATGTGAGTGGGTTCTATAATGGTGTGTGTGTGTACGTTGAAGAAATGGTGTATGTGAGTGGGTTCTACAATGGTGTGTGTGTGTACGTTGAAGAAATGGTGTATGTGAGTGGGTTCTTTAATGGTGTTTGTGTGTATGTTGAAAAAATGGTGTATGTGAGTGGGTTCTACAATGGTTGAAGTAACTACTTTTTTCTTTCTGATATAACTATAGAATTCTTTCGGGTTTGTTTTACTTTGATTCGCAACATGTAACTCCAGGGTCTTTTTACTTTGCTTAATTAACTGTTTGGCTTTGCGTCGTAGCTTTACAAATTTCACCTGTTCTTCGTCATTTTGTGAGGATTTTAATCTATCATTAGCTAATTTTTTTAGCAAGCAGACAGTCTGAAATATCTTTATTCCACCATTTGGGCTTATCATTATGGCCTGGACGCCGTATTTTCGATGGTATGCAGTCTTGCACTGCCTTAAGGTAAGTGGTTGTGAAACACTCCCAACATGTATTTATGTCGTTATTGTTAGTCAGAAAGCTCCAGTCAGTTTCTTTAAGCTTTGATTTAAGTTTATGAAAATTTGCTTTCTTGAAATTAGGGACTTTCTCAATGCTGCTATTTGATTTGTTACTAGTAAACTTTAAAGTGAAAGTTATCGTACGATGGTCGCTGTTACTGAATTAATCACCAACATTCAAATTCTCTATTAATTCTTCTTTTGTTGCGAGTACAAGGTCAAGCACATTATTACCACGGGTCGGAGATTGTACAAATTGAAAAAGTGAACTCTCTTGCAAGTTAGCATAGAGGTCGTGTCCAGAGTGTGAAGTAAAAATATCGCCCAACTTAGTCATGGGTAAGTTGAAATCGCCAAGAATTACGGTATCTTGTATGTTAGTTATTTCTGCAATTTGTTCATAAATTTCAGTGTCAGTTTGCACTGATTGAGCTGGGGGTCTGTATAATAAAGCTAGTGTTATTTTAGTTCCTCGTTTATTATTTAATAGTACGTAAGATATGTCTATATTCGCAATTTCTTCTAATCTCTTTTCTTCTAAGATGTACTTTCTACCCTCTCTGGGCTTAACACTAATAAGGCGTACGGTCCGGACGGTGTTCCTCCTGTTGTTCTCAAAAACTGTGCTTCCGTGCTGACTCCCTGCCTAGGCAAACTCTTTCGTCTCTGTCTATCCTCTAACGTCTTCCCTTCATGCTGGAAGTTTGCTCACATTCAACCTGTCCCAAAGAAGGGTGACCGCTCTCAACCCTCCAACTATCGTCCAATTGCTCTTATCTCTTGTCTTTCTAAAGTTTTTGAAACTATTCTTGCTTCCAAATTTCTTAAGCATTTCTCTTCTCATAATCTGCTTTCAGATCGCCAGTATGGCTTCCTTAAGGGTCGCTCTACTGGTGATCTTCTTTCATATCTTACTAACTCTTGGTCATCCTCCTTTCGGGACTTCGGTGAGACTTTTTCTATTGCACTAGACATATCGAAAGCCTTCGATAGAGTCTGGCATAAATCTTTAATTTCTAAACTACCCTCCTTCGGTTTCTATCCCTCCATCTGTGCCTTTGTCTCTAATTTCCTTTCCGGCCGTTCCATAGCCGCGGTTGTGGACGGCCATTGTTCACTTCCTCACCCTATAAACTCTGGTGTTCCTCAGGGCTCTGTCCTATCTCCTATTCTCTTTCCAATTTTTATAAATGATCTCCTTAACTGTACCTTAATTCCCATCCATTCATACGCAGACGACTCAACCTTACACTACTCCATTAGTTTTTCAGAACGCCCCAGCCAGCAATCCCTCAACGACAAACGTAATGAAGCCATAGAACTCTTAAATTCTGATCTAAATACTATTTCCAATTGGGGCAGAGAAAACCTTGTTAACTTTAATGCTTCCAAAACCCAATTTCTCCATCTATCTACCCGTCAGGATCTCCCAGCGGACTATCCCTTATTCTTCAACAATACAAAAATCAACCCTTCATCTTCTCTCAATATTCTTGGTGTCTCTTTTTCTTCTGCTCTCATTTGGAAGGACCATATTACCAGTCTTGCTAAGGCAGCCTCCCAGAAGCTGGGTGTGCTCAACCGCCTTAGGGGGTTCTTTTCCCCTGCACAGCTTCTTGCTCTGTACAGGGGCATAGTGCGCCCTTGTATTGAGTATTGTTCACATGTGTGGGGAGGTTCCTCTCACACCGCTCTCCTAGACAAAGTTGAAAGGAAGGCCTTTCGTATCATTAACTCCCGTCCACTCACCAACTCTCTGCAATCTCTCTCTCCGCCGCAATGTTGCATCTCTCTCGCTATTCTATCGCTACTATAATAATCAGTGTTCCTCAGAGCTATCCCAGTGCATACCACATCCTTTACGTAGGGCACGTGGTACCCGTCTTGCAACTCAATCCCACCCCTACTCTGTGCAACTCTCCAACCCAAGAGTGAAACGTTACTCTCAAACTTTCTTCTACTCAACAGCTGAGCTCTGGAACTCTCTCCCAGAATCAGTCTTTCCCTCTTCCTATGACTTAAATTGCTTCAAACTCCGTGTGTCCAGGCATTTTGGCTCGAACGTCCCTTGATTTTGGCCCTGTCACTCTTTCAACTATGGGGGAGGCACTCGCTATAGGCAGTTATGCCTTTTGCCTCCCTCAATCACATAGAAAAAATAATAATAATAATAATTTGAGGTTTTGACATTAAGACGGGATTAAGACTTTCCTTTATAAAAAACAGAACTCTTCCTCCATTTCTATTTATCCGACTTTTCTCAAACATTGTATAACCAGGAAGCGTATATTCGGCTAAAAAGTCTCTGTCTTCCGTATTTAACCAAGATTCTGTAATGCCGATTATATCATAATGTTCTGTAAACACGATTTCCTCTAGATCTGAAAATGTATTGCGTATGCTACGAGCATTTACATAAAACACCTTAAGAGTATTAGAGTTGGATGTTACTGATTGTGCATTGTCTGAATTTTCAGTTCGTATTTGACTTACAATACCCCCGGATACCCCCGGTTGACCCCGTTTTTTTAAGTGTGAAGGGGTGCGTTGTCTGGAGGAGTTACACTGATACACAGACCGTGCGGTTCCTAATAGGTGTTCCGGCCTTAATAATACTAGAGACAGGGACAGTTTTTAGTCGGATAATAGGACATCATAGACGAAGGCTCTCTCCACACCCTCTGCACCCTCCGGCTAAAATGCCGTACCAGAAAACAGGATGAATTGTAACCTTATGGATCAGGAAATGCCCAACAGGAAACTTTTTATATGGAACAGAATGAAATTAATCTGAAAGGTAACTTACACTTATTGATTAATTTATATTAATCCAATCTCCATCAGATGAATGCCCAGTCTCTTCTTAAACGTATATTTGAGAGAGAGAGAGAAAGAGAGAGTGAGAGAGAGAGACTGCTATGACGCCGATATATAAGATACGGAATCACCTGAGTTACATACACCCTAGTATCGAAGGGAGCAGGGGAGGGAGGGGAAGGGAAGGGAGGGGAGGGGGAGAGACGGAAGGGAAGGGAGGGGAGGGGAAGGGAAGGGAGGGGAGGGGAAGGGAAGGGAGGGGAGGAGGGGGACCTACTGAATAATGAATAACAATAACCTTTTCTGTCCCCGCTACGTATTTCTTATTGTATTGTAGCTATACTTAGAACAATTGTGTGCAGCTTAAGGGGGTAATAGTCGCGTTTTCTGAACCCCCTTCTCCCTCATGTTTACCATATTAGTTTTGAGATTTGAAGACGTTCGGTTCATTAGTTTGGCGATCTTAACACCTATCGCCCCATTTCGTTGTCAACTTTAAGACCTTTCGTACCATTTATGGGGAGATCTCCACTTGAGGATTTTTTTTCTTGACCCCTTTCTCCCTCATGTTTAGCCCCATTGCTTTTGATATTATAAAACGTTTGCCCCATTAGTTTAGCGATTTTAAAAACTTTCACCCCATATTAAGACCTTTCGTGCAATTCAGGTGTCTATTTTATCCTGGCGAGCGATAGCGAGCCTGTAATTTAAGAGGAACCGGCCTTCGGCCGGGAAATTTTTCTACCGAAAAATTTACAAATTTATCTTGAAAGGGACTCGAGAGGGTGTAATTTTAAGGTTGATGGAAGTCTAGGGAACAAACTAAATACCTCCCCTTAAGCGTCGATATTTTCCTGGCGAGCGATAGCGAGCCTGTAATTTTAAGAGGAACTAACGAAAAATTTAAAATTTTATCTTGAAAGGGGGTTTAGGGAGTGTAATATTAAGGGGTTTAGGGAGTGTAATATTAAGGGGTTTAGGGAGTGTAATATTAAGGGGTTTAGGGAGTGTAATATTAAGGGGTTTAGGGAGTGTAATATTAAGGGGTTTAGGGAGTGTAATATTAAGGGGTTTAGGGAGTGTAATATTAAGGGGTTTAGGGAGTGTAATATTAAGGGGGTTTAGGGAGTGTAATATTAAGGGGTTTAGGGAGTGTAATATTAAGGGGTTTAGGGAGTGTAATATTAAGGGGTTTAGGGAGTGTAATATTAAGGGGGTTTAGGGAGTGTAATATTAAGGGGTTTAGGGAGTGTAATATTAAGGGGTTTAGGGAGTGTAATATTAAGGGGTTTAGGGAGTGTAATATTAAGGGGTTTAGGGAGTGTAATATTAAGGGGGTTTAGGGAGTGTAATATTAAGGGGGTTTAGGGAGTGTAATATTAAGGGGGTTTAGGGAGTGTAATATTAAGGGAGTTTAGGGAGTGTAATATTAAGGGGTTTAGGGAGTGTAATATTAAGGGGTTTAGGGATTGTAATATTAAGGGGGTTTAGGGAGTGTAATATTAAGGGGGTTTAGGGAGTGTAATATTAAGGGGGTTTAGGGAGTGTAATATTAAGGGGGTTTAGGGAGTGTAATATTAAGGGGGTTTAGGGAGTGTAATATTAAGGGGGTTTAGGGAGTGTAATATTAAGGGGGTTTAGGGAGTGTAATATTAAGGGGGTTTAGGGAGTGTAATATTAAGGGGGTTTAGGGAGTGTAATATTAAGGGGGTTTAGGGAGTGTAATATTAAGGGGGTTTAGGGTGTAATATTAAGCTTGATGGAGGAGGTCTAACGAGGAAACTAAGAAATAAATGAATAACTAAATACAGACCCCCCAAAAAACAGCCACTTAAGGGGAGATTTTAGTGAGTTTCCTAGACTTCCATCAAGCTTGAAATTACAGCCCGTTGACCCCCTTTCAAGATAAATTTGTACATTTTTCGGTAGAAAAATGTCCCGGCTGAAGGCCGGTTCCTCTTAAATTACAGGCTCGCTTTCGCTCGCCAGGAAAAAATCGACACCTAAATGACACGAAAGGTCTTAAAAGTTAAATAAATAGGGCGAAAGTTCTTAAAATCGCCAAACTAATGGGGCGAACGTCTTAAAATCTCGAAAGCAATGGGGCTAAACATGAGGGAGAAAGGGGTAAAGAAAAAAATCCCTCAAGTGGAAATCTCCCCTTAAGGATCTGTGGTAGTAAAAAGGACTATTTAACATATTTCGAAGCCTGTTAATTGCTGGAGGCACGTCTTAAAATGAATAAAGTCGTCTAACAGAAGCCAATATATTATTAAAAGGGCGGCACTGGTACTGAAGGTGTTAACGTGGGGTGGTAGGGATGTGAAGGTTTACATAAGGACAGAGATCGAGGTAGGAGTAAATGTAAACAATATACTGTAGGCATGGATAAAGGTAACGCTGAAAGTAGTGACAAGGAATAGGGTGGTGACACTGAACTATACTAATCAGCGTTTGAACCCATGCACACAAACACTGTACAGTCGACCTAATAAGTGATGTCTCGGCACCAGTTATGTTTTGATCAATAATTGGTATCAGCAATATTTACACATGATTTCTTATTTTTGAGTGAGATCTACAACCATGTTCCTACACTTACCCACCCTATTCAACATCTGACAGACATTAATACAGCACAGAGCGAACCATACGTAATGCCAGCTGAGACATGACTTATTAGCGCCACCGTACACTGACATAAGAATTGCTACAACGGTATAACAAATCAATATGTGTGATATTACTACAATAATGATGATACTGAGTGAATGAAAGACATGAACCTACATACAGATTTATATTACCATTTGCTTTCTATAATGTTCCTACATTGATTGTGAAACCATTGAACATATAAGTCGTTACTTACTCTAATGATTTAAGGGAGCCCACCTCGTTTGTTTTAGCTTTCTCTCCCTCTCTCTTTGGCTTGTATTAATTCGGCCCCATTCAGCCTACTGTTTTAAGACGTTTACCCCCATCCAGGTCAATAGTTTCCCTGGCGAGCGGTAGCGAGCCAGTTTATATATATTTTTGCTTTGACAGCAAGCTAAATTTGTACATTGTTCGATAGAAAAAAGTCTCCGGCGAAGCCGGATTTCTCCATACAATGCTGGCTCGTTATCGCTCGCCAGGAAGATATCGACACCTGGATGGGGATAAACGTCTTAAAACAGTTGGCTGAATGGGGCCGAATTAATACAAGCCAGGGAAAGAGAGAAAAGGAGAGAAAGATACAACAACAAAAAACGGTGTCCCCCCTTAAGATAAAATAATAGAAAAGAGCTTCAATCCCTCATTTTTGTCTGAGGGTGTACAGTATTATCGAAGATGGCCGCCCGGTGGTCATGATAGCCTTTCCATAACTATGTTGGTGGTGTAATTTGTTTATATGCTTATGTTCTGGGTGTGATGTCCCGAGATCGAATTCCGGGAGAACCATGCGCTTTCATTAGTTTATTGAAGTGCATTGGGGTTTGTAATTGATGATTAATGTTAAGAACAGGGTATTAATTAATTAGTTGAGTGGCTGGTGAGCATGGAAGTAAAAAAAAAGTCCTGGCATGATAGTGTGATAATCCCGACATTGACATATGGGACGAATGGCTGGGTTAAGGGGAGGCAGTTGGTTTTTCGAGTCCTCCTCCCTCATGTTTAGCCCTATTAGTTATGGAATTTCAAGACATTCGACCCATTAGTTTTCTATTTTCAGACCTTTTGCCTAATGTATTGGCCAATATTAAGACCTTTCGTGCCATTTAGGTGTCGATTTTTTTCTTGGCGAGCGATAGCGAGCCTGTATTTGAAGAGGAATCGGCCTTCGGCCGGGAGAATTTTCTACCGAGAAATCTACAAATTTATATCGAAGGGGGGTCATGTGGGTGTTTTTTTAAGCTTGATGGAGGTCTAAGGAGGAAACTAAAAATAAATATTTGAGTGGCTGGTGAGCATGAAAGTAAAACAAAAGTCCTGGCATGATAGTGTGGTAATCCCAAATTGACGTATGGGACGAATGGCTGGGTTAACCCTTTGAGTACCAGCGACGTGTGTTGTATTGTATTATAGCTATATTTAGACGATATTATGCAGCTTAGGAAGGATCTGTGGTAGTTAAGAATGTTGGTTATGATAGTTTGAAGCCTTTTATTGCTAGAGGTCCTTCCTAAGCTGAATACAATCGTCATATACTTGCCAGAATATGATGAAGATGATGTCACTGGTATTGTATGGGTTAACCCCTTCACCACCATTACGTAGTTTTCATCATATTCTGGTTATCATTAGACGATGTTCTTTAGTTTATAATCTACCTATACTATTCAAATGGGTAAATGAGATCTCAATTATCCTCTTAGTAACACAGGTCCTTCTTAAATTGCATACAATTATCAAATTTTAACCAGAATCAAGGGTAAGAAGGCGTCTCTTAGTAACACAGGTCCTTCTTAAACTGTATACAATTATAAAATTTTAGCCAGAATCAAAGGTAAGAAGGCGTCATGGTGCTGAAGGTGTTAATGAGTTGGGAATGTAGCACTAGACTTCATCAAGCTTAGAAAACACCCCCTAGACCCCCTTTCAAGAAAAATGTGTAAATTTTTCGGTAGAAAAATGTTAAGGCCGATTCCTTCTAAAAATTAAGGTTTGTATCGCTCGCCAGGAAATAATCAACAACTAAATGGCACAGAAAGTCTTAATATTGATAACAAAATGAGACAAAAGGTCTCAAAATCGCCAAACTAACAGAGCGAACGTTTTAAAACCTCAAAACTAATATACTAAACATGAGGGAGAAGGGGGTCCTTAAAAAGCGAGTACTACCCCCTTAACACAAAAACAATATTGTGCAAACATGTTTTTCTTTCCCTTAACTTCACTGGAAATTAAATCTGGAGGAAAAACTGAGAGAGAGAGAGAGAGAGAGAGAGAGAGAGAGAGAGAGAGAGAGAGAGAGAGAGAGAGAGAGAGAGAGAGAAAAAGAGGGAGGGAGAGAGTAGGAGACAGAGAGAGCGAGAGAGAGAGAGAGAGTACCAGCACCACCTCTACCACCACTGCGTTCAATGCTGGTGCCCTTATTACCAAAAAGACAAAGACAAGCTAGAACGAGTTCAACGTAGAGTTACCAAAATGATACCTAGCCTAAAGAACAAACCATACGAAGAGCGTCTTAGAGAATTAAATTTATTTCCTTTAACCCAGCGCAGATTAAGAGGTGACTTAATTCAAGTGTTCAAAGGCATCGACAATATGAACTGTAGTAAGTACTTCACTATCGACCAATCTAATTACACGCGGGGAAACGGTTGCAAAATTATTGGTAAATCTTTTAACTCACACGAATCTAAGAATTTCTTCTTCAATCGAGTTGTCAACTTGTGGAATGGGCTTCCCCGAGACGTTATAGACTGCAGCACCGTTGATTCATTTAAATTCCGCCTAGACAAATATCTCGCATCAAACCCGCGACTGACTGCGTTTGTAAATGAATAACTTTATTTTATCCTCCCTTCAGTTACTAACCCATATGTCCCCTACTAACTTCCTAGTCTTGCCACGTTAGTGGCCGGGCAGTAGTTCCCTTTCCAATGTTCCCTTACCCACTCTAAACCACTGTTTGGACACTTGACTCAGTGTTTTGGAGGACAAGCAGCCTAGAAGGGTCACTAGATCTGTTGTTGCTTGATTTCCTTTGTACTCCTTTTGTACTCCTTTGTACCACCAGCAGTTGCACCAGAGAATAAGCGAGTAAAAAAATCATGAAAAAGAATATATTATCTACATAAGAAGGGAGGAAGTTCTATAAAACGGTAAGGGAGGAGGAAAGTTGGTGGGTAAGGAGAGTATGAGAGAGAGAGTGAGTGAGACTGAGAGAGAGAGAGCGAGTGAGAGAGAGCGAGTGAGAGAGAGAGAGAGTGAGTGAGACAAAGAGATAATGAGAGAATGAGAGAGAGAGAGAGTTACATAGATACACAGACTGAGAGAGAGCGATTGAATGAGAGAGAGAGTGTGAGTGAGACTGAGAGAGATAATGAGAGTGAGAGATAATGAGAGAATGAGAGAGATAATGAGAGAATGAGAGAGAGAGAGAGAGACAGAGTGAGAGAGAGAGAGTTACATAGATACACAGACTACACAGACCTTGCGGTCCCTACTAGGTAGTCCGGACTTAATGCTAAAATATAAATTGCTACAAAGTGGAAGGCAAGGATAGCAAAGCAGAATGCTCTCTCCCCACCCACCGCTCTCTCCCTGCCCACCTCTCCCTTCGTCCGTTGGTCGGCATGAAATTAAGTTGGGTAAAGAAGTCCCCCAGTAGAATGAGAAAAACTTCTACTGGGAAATTTATAGTAAAGAACGAAGATGCGAAATATTATATACTACTGATGCTTAACCAATATTGCTGTTGTTGTTTTATTTTATTTTATTTGTTTTTGTTTTTATTACTTTTCGGAAGAAAATGTCCCGGCCAAAGGATGGTTACTCTTAAAATTACAGGCTCGCTATCGCTCGCTAAGAAAAAATCGACACCTAAATGGCACAAAATGTCTAAATATTGACAAAGAAATGGGAAGTAAAGTCTTAAAATCGCCAAACTAATGGGTCGAACGTTTTAAAACAACGGTGTTAAACACAAGGGAGAAGGGCGCCCGAAAAACCAGCCTATCCCCCCTTAACGCTTCCTGCCCGGGCAGCATTTTAAAAGGACGCACCTTGCAAAGGGCAGGAGCCCGGGCGTCCTTTTAAAAATCTGGTTGCTTGAAAGCGCCCTAAGCGTGCTTTGAAAGCTGCGCGCCGAAACGTTTGTAAACAAAGCCAATCGGAGCGCCGCCAAGCCTCAACAAGAAGAAGAAGAAGTCCGACCTTGTCCGCCATTGCCAGTTAGAGCGAAAATTAGTGTTCCAAAGTGTCCAATATGGCTAAATTATCTGCAAAACTCTCTCCACGGAAATCGTCATCACACCTGAACCAGTTGACCTAGAGAGTCTACAGATACAAGTAAGGGCTACATTTTGAGATTTGTGTAAATTCTCTAGCAGTTAAAATAAAAAAAATAGGTCTATGTTTAAATACGACGTTTTTTTGGCCCGATCGCCCGGATAGGACTATCGACATCTATAAATGCTATCCGGGGAGGAAGGTTAAGGGAAGTGGAAGAACACACAAAATAAACGGTGGCTATGGGGGAGGTGAAATAAACTGAAAATAAAAAGCAATTTGGACTAAAACTGAAAATATAAAAACAAAATAGAACAGAACACAAAATAAAAGCTGGCGAAGAGGGAGGTGAAAGAGAAATTAAAATAAAAGTAAAATTGGAAGAAGAGCTGACAATAAACGGGAATTAGAAGATAACTGAAAATATGAAAATTAATTGGAAATTAGCTAAAAATAAACGGGAATTGGAGGAGAACTGAATATATAAAGGCAATGAGATGGAAGCTAACTCAAAATATAATATAAGAAGCGTGAATCCATATGGACATACGGTTGAAGAAAAAATATATATAAATGAAAAAGAAAAACAGGATAGGATTAAGATTGAGAAGGCAGGCTAAGATTTAACACAAAGTATGTGGGTGTATTTAGAACATATAACAAACTATGATATAGAAAGCTGACTACCGTGAGACAAATGGAGGGAAGACAAATATAAGAAAACGGGATAGACAGCAGGTAGACATGACGTGATAGAACAGAAAGTACGATAGAGTGTGTATAACAAATTAGACAGTCTTACCTTCCGTATATTACTTACACATTGAACAAACAGGAAAAAAACAGACGAGCCACATACAGAGCGATCATTAAATAATTGCCCATGGGGATTTCCCATGTATTTTATTATAAGAGATATTACCAGAAAGACTACTACTACCATCATCACTACTTCTATCACCATAATGAAATACATGGGAATCCCTATGGGCAATTATTTAAGGATCGCTCTGATCCATCAAACTACAGACCAATAGCTATAACTTCCACTCTTGGTAAAGTCTTTGAAATTATATTAAATAATCACATAATTAAGCATCCTGAGAATAATAAATTAATCAGTGATAGGCAATATGGTTTTAGACGATGTCGATCAACTGCAGACATGCTTTGCCTTCTTACGCATCAAATCAACCAAGCTACAGACCAACATGGTGAAACACATACAATAGCACTGGATATATCAAAGGCATTTGATAGAGTCTGGCATCAATCCTCATTGTCGAAGATGTCACACTACGGCCTTGCATCATTAGTTCCACTAATTTCTTCTTATCTTCATAACAGAAAAATATGTGTAATGGTAGATGGCCTTTATTCTCAATTTCACTCAATAAATGCTGGTGTTCCCCAGGGATCAGTTTTGGCCCCAATTCTGTTCCTCATTCATATCAATGATCTCATATCTACCACTCATAATCCAATACATTCCTACGCAGATGACTCAACACTCCACAGTTCCTTCACATTTACCAATTCTTTCACCCAACCCGATCATATAAATTCAAAAATAAACACTGCAATTTCTCTGAACCAGGACCTTTCTAGAATTAATGGATGGGGACAAAAGAATCTAGTTTCCTTTAATGCACAGAAAACCAAGTACATTCAATTTTCTAACCGACAGAATCTCACTGACTCCCATATATTTTTTAATGATGTAAATATTCCCACTTCCCCTAGTATTGACATTCTCGGTGTAACATTAACTACTAACTTGAGCTGGACACATTATGTTAGAAGCATTGCTAAGAATGCCTCTAAAAAACTGGGACTCCTGTACAGAGTTCGAGAATTCTTCACTGACGAGCAGTTGACCGTGATATATAAAAATTATGTGCGTTCTCAGATGGATTACTGTTCACCTCTGTGGGGTGGAAGTGGAGTGGTTGCATTGAGGCAGTTGGACAAAATTCAAAATAAAGCTATTAGATTAATCAATAACCCTGCAATCACACAGGACCTTCCTACATTATCCATACGAAGAAACGTTGCATCCCTTGCATTATTCTACAGATATTTTAACAGCAATTGTTCCGAGGAACTTGCTTCAATTGTGCCGCCTCTCCACATCTTTCCCCGTAGAACTAGGGCAGCTGAGAGCGCCCATGAATTTACACTTTCTCCTCCACAATGCAGGACTTCTGCTTATCAGAATTCATTTATCCCCAGAGCTACTACTCTTTGGAATTCACTTCCCTCGAATTGCTTTCCACAATCTTACAAACTACAAATGTTTAAATCCAGTTGTTACAAACATTTTATGAATGGAGGATGCCTTTACGCACATGGACCTTTTTGTTTTATCTGTGTTTTTCCTTCCTCCGTTCATTGTCACTTACAAAAAAAAAAATATATATATATATATATAAAACAAGTAAACAGGATATGGAAGTAACACACACACACATAAACACACACACACACACACACACACGACAAAAACAGGCAGAACAGACGGAAATAAAACTGCCGTAGGATGTATAAAAAAAAAAAAAAAAAAAAATAGAACAAGAAAGAGGACAATCTCTACTGAAAAAAATATAATTAGGGGCATATGAAGTTACAAAAAAAAAATATATATATATATAAAAACCCTAAACAAGAAAGAACGATGCAAAATAAACGACTATCAATTCTCGCTCATCATTTGTGTTTCTTGTTTTCTTTTAATGGAAGGAAAGGTTTTATTATTCACGGAAATGTAGATATATGTGACATCAATAGAAGGAGAAGATATGGGTGGGGAGGTTAAGGGGGGTGCCCTTCTATTTTCCTATCGTGTCCTCTCTTTCTCGGGGTTGTATCCATTCGGCCCCATTCAGCCTACTGTTTTAAGACGTTTATCCCCATCCAGGTGTCGCCGGAGACATTTTTCTATCGAAAAATTTACAAATTTAGCCTGTTGTCAATGTTTTATTTATTTATTTTTTTAATATGGTGGCTCGCGGTAAAATTGACACCTGGATGGGGATAAACGTCTTAAAACAGTAGGGTGAATGGGACCCACAGAGAGAGAGAGAGAGAGGAAGAGCGAGAAAACAGACGAGGTGGGCCCCCTTAAGGCCTCTAGTATACGGTATCGTTACTTTGTTTTGATTCTAGGTATAATTTGACGATTATATTCAGCTTAGGATATACCTCTACATACCAAAAGAGTGAAAGCTTCGTCTCTCACATATTTTCAAAACTTAATATAATCGTCCAATGAATGTCATAATTATATAATGAATGTGTCACCGCATACTGAAAGGGTTAAGAAGAGGAACATTACACAAACTAAATTTAGGGATTAAAAGAGAAAATAGGAGAAATTAAGAGATGATAAGGAAAATATAATGGAAAGAAGAAAGGTGTAGGCCTACTGAATATAAAGGGTCAGAAAGAACACATGAAGAAGCTAAACATCTATAAGAAACACACATACAAGACATTATATGAGAAAATTGAAGACAAAATAAGGACAAAAAGAAAAAAGAAGAAGAGTCTACTGAATATAAAGAATCTGAAATAATGAAAGAACACATGAAACCAGAAATGTGTAAGAAACATACATACAGGAAATTCAAAGCAAGAATAGAGGAAATATTAAGAACATAGTAAAAAAAAAAAGAACAAAAATTGGTGTACTAAATAAGTATAAAGGATCAGAAATAATGAAAGAACACATGAAGAATAGCCATAAATCTATAAGAAACCTACATACAAGAAACAAGAAAGAAATGAGAAAATATGAGAACATAGGGAAAATAAAAGAGAAATTAATAAGCGTGCACTGAATATAAAGAATCAGAAAGAACAAAGATCACATAAAGAAGCTAGACATTTTTAAGAAACATACATACAGGAAATCGAAAGAAAACATGGAGGATACATTAAGAAGATAAGAAAAAAAATATATAATAATAAAAATAATAATAATAATAATAATAAATAATAATAATAATTATATGATATTAATAACAATAATAATGAAACACATTGAGATATGCCAGGAAACTATAAGCAGCCAGAATAACACCAACTTATAGAAAGGAGTGTCCAAATCAATAAGTAAGTCAGAGTTAAAGAAAGCCAAGCCAGAACCAGCACAAAAGAACGAGAGAAGACCCAGCACACAGATAAGATCACACCGAAGGGGTATATAGGACAGGAAGAGATGGAGAAGTTCACAGAAAGAAGGAACGGTTGATAACGGAGACAAAGATCGGAAGGAAGAATGGAGGAAATAGAAAAGCAGATCAATATATGAAGATGCAGTAAAACAAGAAGGAGCTTAACGGAATTCATCCAGCCATTTCCAAGTTATGCATTTTTAGGTTGCCCCACTAGATTTAAAAAAATAAAAAAGGTTTCCCCAAAAGCACTTCTAGCTAAAAATATATGCCCTACAGATCCCCCTCAAGCTAAATATGTACAGTCGGATACCGTAGTCTCTAGTCCACTCATAAGAAATAGTGGACGCCCAATGTTTTTCTATTTGCAATTATAACTATCTGAATTGATTTTGGGATATAACTTGGTTTTCAACGCAAAGCATATATAGTTTTGTGGTTGATGTATATACAACTATATTCATAAATTCGTTTCTAGAGATATACTTTCATAATTATAAATAGATGAAGTCCACAAATGTTCCATATTGGGCTAGAGACTATGGCATCCGAGTGTACATAATAGACGGACAAGAAGGCGCATAACAGAATATAATAAAATAAAAAATTATAACAAATAAAAATACAAAAATAATATAAACGCGATGATAGTACATGTGGAGTTACACGCGGGGCTTTTACTGGCAACATATATTATGCAACATATTCTGGCAACATTAAACCCCTTGAAGTTGATGTCGGATTGTAACAGTATAATCTGGCTATCATTAGACGATATTATGAAACTCAGGAAGGATTTGTGGGAACTAAAAGGGTAAAGACTAACTCGATTAACCCGTTCTGTACCGACAACTAGGACAGAGAGAGCGAGAGCTAGATAAAGCGAGATAATGTCGGAAAGATAGATAAAGAAACAAAAGAGAGA
Organism: Paralithodes platypus; assembly: GCA_032716605.1. Classification (NCBI taxonomy): domain Eukaryota; kingdom Metazoa; phylum Arthropoda; class Malacostraca; order Decapoda; family Lithodidae; genus Paralithodes; species Paralithodes platypus. Next base: position 42,381,453 of record CM064572.1, read on the forward strand.
TTATCAGGAACAGTCAAATACTAATAATACAAACAATAATGAAATGTGAGACAAGTATAGGAAACGCTACAGGAAATAAAGCTTTACTGGCTGAAGGGAGAAGAATAAGAGAACAAAGAGTGTGTGTGTGTGTGTGTGTGTGTTGGGGGGGGGGGGGGACGAAAAGACTGAGCTAAAGGCAGAAATTACGATACGGGAAGAGAGATTAGAGAGGCTGGATAAAGTTGTTTAGATGGTAGAACAATGCCTTATAGGAGGATAATGTACTGTCAAAATATAGGCTTAAGGGGAGATAGGTCGTTTTGTCCTATTAGTTTTCAGATTTTATGATGTTCGGCCCATTACTTTGGCGATTTTAAGATCTTTCGCCCCAATTTGTTGGACAATATTAAGACTTTTCGCATAGTCTAAGTGTCGATTTTTTCCTGGTGAGCGATAGCGAACATGTAATTTAAGATAATGTAATTTCAATAATAATAATATTAATAATAACTATAATATCAATAAACATGCCACTAATAGTAAAACTCACCACGGTATTAAACTTCTCACGGCAAGATAGCTATATATTACATAGCATCCCTCGCCTCCACAACGCTCTGAAAATTGGCTTAAGTAAAAAGGGCTCTCTCCTCTCTTTCTTTCTCTCGCTCTCGCTCTCTCTCTCTCTCTCTCTCTCTCTCGCAGTCTCTCTCTCTCTCTCTCCTCGGCTTACATTGACAAACTATCAACGGAAGCATTACCAGATTAGCCTTTTTTTGTTTGCCTTAAAGTTAAGCTCAACCTCTGGAGCCTCACAGTTCCTGGACAAAAAGAGGGGGTCTGAGAGATTTTGTTTGGGTTTGTCTTCTTGTATTCTTCTTGTTTTATCCCTTCTGATTATTATAAAGTTTCTTTATATTGTGACTTTGTTTTTGTTAATGTTGTTTCAATTGCCTGTGCTATTATTTGTTGGTACTCGATGTTTTTTTTTTTTTTTTTTTTTTTTTTTCCTTGGTACTCGCATATTTAGTTTTTGTTATTTATATCTTTAATTATTGCATGTTGTTTCTTTGTTATGCTTTTTCTATTTGTTTCTATGTTTCCATTGCCTGTGTTTATCTGTCTTGCTTGTGCGTATGTGTTTATAATCTTCGTGTATATTTGTTGTTTATCCTGTCTAATTTGTACATTTGTACTACATTATTTGTAATTGTTTATGTTCTGTTTAGTATAGTATGTTTACATGTTCTGTTTGCACCTTTTCTAATTTTTGTCGTCTTGTATTTTTGTTGCTTAGCCCTTCTAATTATTACTATGATTATTAGTAGTATTTTTTTTTTTTTTTTTGTATTCGATAAATGGATATGAATCGTGATCATGTGCTGTACTTATAACTGTCTTGATGGTGTAATGGTCGAGTGTTAAGATCTGTATGTATCATCTTTTGCTAATAATTTAGTTTCTTCAATGGTTTTACAACAAGCATTTCATTATATTGGTAAAATTTAATTACGTTGTTGTATATTCTTCTTAATATTCTGCTTTATTATTAACTTCTTAAGCAAACTATAATTGAACCGTACGAAAATGTTAAAATCCTGCAAAGGCAAATGGGATATATTATACCAAAAGTTCGTTCACCCCAAACTTGGACGAAATACGTCTAGTAGCATCTGATTTATCGATTCTTAATGGACAAATAGTATACCGGTATGTCTGTGCGTCATATCGATTCTTAATGGACAAATAGTATACCGCTATGTCTGTGCGCCATATAATGGACAACTAGTATACCGCTATGTCTGTGCGCCATATAATGGACAAATAGTATACCGCTATGTCTGTGCGCCATATAATGGACAAATAGTATACCGCTATGTCTGTGCGCCATATAATGGACAAATAGTATACCGCTATGTCTGTGCGCCATATAATGGACAAATAGTATACCGCTATGTCTGTGCGCCATATAATGGACAAATAGTATACCGCTATGTCTGTGCGTCATATAATGGACAACTAGTATACCGCTATGTCTGTGCGTCATATAATGGACAAATAGTATACCGGTATGTCTGTGCGTCATATCGATTCTTAATGGACAAATAGTATACCGCTATGTCTGTGCGCCATATAATGGACAAATAGTATACCGCTATGTCTGTGCGCCATATAATGGACAAATAGTATACCGCTATGTCTGTGCGCCATATAATGGACAAATAGTATACCGCTATGTCTGTGCGTCATATAATGGACAAACTAGTATACCGCTATGTCTGTGCGTCATATAATGGACAAATAGTATACCGGTATGTCTGTGCGTCATATCGATTCTTAATGGACAAATAGTATACCGCTATGTCTGTGCGCCATATAATGGACAAATAGTATACCGCTATGTCTGTGCGTCATATAATGGACAACTAGTATACCGCTATGTCTGTGCGTCATATAATGGACAAATAGTATACCGGTATGTCTGTGCGTCATATCGATTCTTAATGGACAAATAGTATACCGCTATGTCTGTGCGCCATATAATGGACAAATAGTATACCGCTATGTCTGTGCGTCATATAATGGACAAATAGTATACCGCTATGTCTGTGCGTCATATCGATTCTTAATGGACAAATATTATACCGCTATGTCTGTGCGTCATATAATGGACAAATAGTATACCGCTATGTCTGTGCGTCATATAATGGACAACTAGTATACCGCTATGTCTGTGCGTCATATCGATTCTTAATGGACAAATATTATACCGCTATGTCTGTGCGTCATATAATGGACAAATAGTATACCGCTATGTCTGTGCGTCATATCGATTCTTAATGGACAAATAGTATACCGCTATGTCTGTGCGTCGTATCATTGCCAAGTTTTCGTAGTTTCCAACATATTTCGCTACACAATGTTGGTAACAGCCGAGTAATCAGGATAGTGAGATAGTAATTTACCATCAGCTGGAAAACAAAACAAAACAGACTATAAACAGTTTCATTCATGTAGGCTATATCTCTTGAACGGTTCCCGGACATCATAACCAGTAGACCATTTCAACCAGTGCCAAATCAACCGACACCAACCAAACCAGTGCCAAAATATAGTACTAACCTAACCTAACTAAACCTAACCTAACCGTATTGGTTGATTTGGTACTGGCTGAGAGCTACTGGTTGAAATGGTCTACTGGTTGAGTTGTCCGGTCACCCTCTTGAACTGCATTCATTGAGCTATAAAATGCCTTTCCATGTGGATAAATATAACCTCTTTATTGAAGCTTTCAGTGGTGTGAAAACTTGACCTTCTTCTCTCTCTCTCTCTCTCGATAACATAAATCGCAGAGAGGTATTATCCCCTATTTCAACATACCCAGGCCATCTCTCTCTCTCTCTCACACAGAACAAGATACACCGGCCAGAGTTATCACACACACACACACACGGGTTGCTATGGTCCAGTGGTTTAAGGCGCTGTGTTTCGTGCTGACCGCGAGGGTCCGGTGCGAGGGTTCGAATCCACCAGAATCCTAAAGATGATTTCGGCCATAGCGACGGAGATAATTGTATCGTGGTTCCTCCCTAACCAAGATGCTATCAGCCTGTGTTAGCCTACACATCTTCTCACCAATACAAAGTGCAAAGGGTCGCCAAAGGTCGCATGTGGCATCGTAGTTAAGGTAGAATAAGTACTGTACTGTACCTACAGTAGGTCTAAGGAAACCTCTATAGATTTTCAGCCTCTGGGCTGCAATGAACAATAAACCGACATTTATTATTTATTTTATTACACACACACACACACACACACACACAGGACAAGATACACCACCAGCCAGAGATATCATGACCATCTTTAACGCAGCAAGGAGGCCATATAACAGCCTTAAGAGTATCACACATCAGCGTCCCTGCCAGATATAGGGTGTAGACTCACAACAAAACACAAGCCCGGAATTGTTTTGAGTCTTGCGGAGAGGTTGCGGGAGATCGAGAGCTTACGGGGTTATGATATATGTTATGATGCCATTTTGGTATTAGACAAGCAATATACTGTATATATATGTTTTTCTTTTACATTTTATGTGCATGAAGGAGACAAAAGGCAGGTTGCCTGCAACAAGTGTCTCCCAAAATTCCAAAAGAGTGACAAAGAGCCAAATTCAAGGGACGTCGTGGTCACAATGCCTGGACATACGAATTTTAAAGCAGTCAAAGTCATAGGATGAAGGAAATATTGATTGAGGGAGAATTTTCCAGAGTTCACTAGTTGAGTAGAAGAAATAAGAAACACCCCGTTCTTAACATTAATCATTAACTACAAACAAAATGCACTTGAATAAACTAATGAAATCATATGGTCCTCCCCGGATTCGAACATAAGCAACTAAAACATTACACTACCAACACAAATTTGTTGCCAATTCTTGGGTTGAAGAGCTAAACAGAATAGGAGTGGGACTGCGTTGAAAGTTGGGTGCCTCGCACTCGCCGCAATGGAGGGGGTATGCACTGAGAGAGCTCTGTAAAACACTGTTGTAATAGCGATAGAAGAGTGAAAGATATGCAAAATTACAGCTTATAGAAAGAGATTGTAAGGAACTAGTAAGAGGAAATGAGTTGATGAGGCGAAATGCTTTTGACTATTCTTTGAAGAAGTGCGGTATAGGTGGAACCTCCCAACACATGCGAACAATATTCAATACATGGGCGCACTGTGCCCTTATACAGAGCAAGAAGCTGTGCGGGGGTGAAGAAACCACAGAGACGGTTGAGCCCACCTAACATTTGGGAGGATGTTTTAGCATGAGTGGTAATATGATCTCTCTAAGAAAAGTCGGATGAAAAAGATACACCAAGAATATTGAGAGAAGTTGAAGGGTTAAATTGTGTATTGTTGAAAAGTAATTGATAGTCTAGTAAAAGCTTGCGGCTGGTAGATAAGAGTGAGAAATTGTGTCTTGGAGGCATTGAAAGTAACAAGATTTGCTCTGCCCCAATCAGACGGTGTACCAGTGACGTTCTTGTCATTGTGTTCTGGCAACAATTAGAAGATTTTATTCAGTTTCAAAAGGGCATCTAACAATCAACAGGCTTCGAACTATCTCATTTCACTCTTCTTACCACCACAGATCCTTCTTAAACTGCACATCATCCTCTAACTATAGCCACAATACAATTAAACAGACGTCGTCGGCACAGAAGGGGTTAACCATCTCTGTAGTCGATTACCTATACAGTTTAGGATTGTGACCTTGTGGGTTGTGGCCGTTTAGGACTGGTACTGTACCAAAATATGTTCCTTGGCCCAGTACCCGGTTTACTTAAGGGGAGATGGGTCGTTTTCTGGCACCCCTCCTCCCTCATGATTAGCCCATTGTTTTTTAGATTTTAAGACGTTCGGCCTATTACTTTGACACTGTTAAGACTTTATGCCCCATTTTTTTTTCAATGTTAAGACCTTTCATGCCATTTAGGTGTCGATTTTTTTTCCTGGCGAGCGATAGCAAGCTTGTAATTTTAAGAGTAACTGGCCGGGACATTTTTCTACCGAAAAATTTTCATATTAATCTTGAAGGGAGGTCTATGGGGTGATTTATAGTGTTATACGATCCTTTCACTTATATTTAGAAAACTCATAACTCAATTCTTACTTGTGAAACGACTTTTGTATATGCCTGTACAAGGGGAGCTGCTAGCTGTGGTCCAGAGGCAAGACCACAGGTGTCCTTATCAATAGCTAAGGTAAACATGCTGATTATTCATTTCATTCCTATATTAACGACTTGCTAACCTAAACACCAGGAGACCCCTGGACTGGAGTTTTGCACGATTATTCACTCGTCATGTATTATTATTCACTCGTCATTCAGGATTATTCACGCATTCATGATTGGTTATGCATTCTCGGAAGGCGAGGTGCGGTTGAACCTAGGCATGACGGCGAACACAAGAGAGAACTCTACAGACACGAGTCGAGGGTGGAGGTCCACTCACCACGCTCTCACACACCCCTTTCACCATTCTCACCACTTCATCATTTCACTCCTGATTTCATTCCTGACTGTGTTCCTGCATACTTATACAACAAATAAAGGAAAGGCTGATCGCATGGGTTGAGTAATTCCAGACTCCTAATATGTCTATAAACTATTAGTGGTGGCAGTTTTCTACAAACATTATTCATCACAGAGAGGCCTACTGAAGATTCCACCTCAACACGGTGTCATCGGAGTAAAGAACCTCACATGGTGGCAGCGGTGGGATATCACATGGTGGCAGCGTTGCTCACATGTCTTGCAGTGGATGGTCTCTTTCTACAACAACTGATTAGACAAGAGCGCCTACACCACGCTTCCTTCTCACTCTCCACTTCTACCAATCAACCAAAATCGACTCTTCAATCAACCGGACGATCGACCTTCAATCAACCGGCGGCCTTGTGAGCGCACCACACCCGACCCACAAACCACACCCGCAACTCCACACCCGCGCCCGCACCCACCCGTTCCTGTACCAGAGGTGTGTTGTCATCACCTCTTCACCTTCAGTCATAACAACATCGGGTGAGACACAACACTGCAGTTTCTTTTCATAATCTCTATGACTTTCCTTTTCTATACTTTGAAAGGAGGGCTACTTTCTGTAAACTCCCTATTACTAATTTTGCAAAATTTTGTTCGAGACCTACCCAGTGAATTATAAAAAGCCACTATATATGTGCAAGTGCTAATTATGTGTTACATTGATGTGCATATCGAAATTCACTAATATATGATGTGTTTATTATGCGAGATGCCTCTCATTTATATTTCATTGTGTTTTTTCTAACTCATGAACAATTTGCGAAATATCTTCAGTACTTCTGCCCTACCTCATTTTGAGGCTGATCTTACAGCTCAGGACGATAACTCAGGCGATACAGAAATAAATAATTCAGTTTCCAGTACTTCAAATGTTCCCCCTCTTGTTAATGCTAATTGTGACGATGTTTTGATACCTTCCGATCATGTTAGGTCAACACAGCCACCCATTTTAAATGATATTCATCACAGAGAACTTCGTTCTGGTAACCGTCACCTTACATTGCCAGACCCCACAACTGTGCTTTCCAACCCCACACCTGCGTTTTCCCATTTCACTCCCGCCAACCCCATTAACCTAATTTCAAACATGGCACAAAACTTAAATTTACATGTTGTTCACGGTCAGGCGCAAAAGGTATTTACAGGCCTGGATGATAATAGATCGATTTTTGCGGTATTTATTGATATCGAGTCTTAGATCGCCGCTCGAAAGGTCACAGATGATAGAGGCAAAATCGATATATTTCGCTCTAAATTTGATAAGGGTAGACCTCCAGCCGGTAATTTATTAGCTTGTGACGAGTTGCTAGAATGCACGACTTATCAAACCTTCAAAGACGAGTTTTTGGAGAAATTTGCACGAAACTCAGGAGGTGACTTTGCTCTGATTCATGATTTTGCTAACTCAATCCAACATACAAGTAAGGGCAAGTCTGTTAATACTCTATTGGCAGATTGTTCCGTAATGGCGAACACAATGAGCAACGGTTTAAAAGGTAACTGTTGGTTTACAGATGACAAGATTTCGTTGAAACACTTTAGTAAACTCCTCTCATATACCCTGCTGATTTCAGCATTGCCAGAAAATGTACAGCCTATTGCTCGTAGAGTTGAATTTGCTCCAACTGACAGTTTGACTAAATTCACGAAGTCTCTGCAACAGGGTTGTGACAAAACAGGGTTGTGACAAAGGTGGCATCACTACAAACCAAATACAATTCACTGTTGCTCAAATAAAACCCACTAATGCTAAAAATGCTCAGGTTCCCAAACCTTCCCCACAAACGGCTCAGTTCTCCAAACCCTCCCCAGCTCCCTAAATCTAAACAATACACCCCGGCTACTCCCTCACACCACCCTCACACACCTCCCGTTTCTCAGTATCCCTCTGGTTCCCGTCATGGAAATTATGCTTATGTGTCACGTTCGTACGTTCACGGAAACATTCCACATTCTCCCACTCATTTTCAGGCCAAACCTAATTCTCAAACTGGGAACACCGACTTGTGTTACTACTGTGGTTATGCAGGCCATAAGGTCTCTAATTGCCATATCAAACAGAAGGAAAGTCATGAATTTTCGACAGGACGTTCGCCATACTGTCGGAAGTGCAAAGAAAGGACACATTAGACCAGCCAATGTGAGGTAGTCGCGGCAGTCGTAGCGAATCACAAATCTTTCAGACACACTGCTAAACTCTCGGGAAACATGGCGCGCGGCTCTCAACTCGCTGTAACATAAATATAAGTGTTCCACCTCCCCTCCCGCCAGTAGTGAAACCCAAATCCCTCAGAAAATTACGTGTTGGTGCCCTAATGCAATCTCCAGAGTTATGTGTTCTTAATTCTCAATGTAAGGGTATATCAATGACAGTTTTGTTAGACACGGATTCTCCTGTTAACCTCATTCCTGAAAATAATTTTGAGAGACTAAATTCTGACAAGTCTTTGAAAATATCCCCTCCAGATGTAATATTAGAAAGTGTTTCTGGTGATCATTTGGTTATTATTGGAGTGACGTACTTGCCCCTGACTTTGCATTCAGATCTAAATCCTTATAATGAGAAATTTTATGTCTTACATACACTTAATGTGGGAGCTGACATATTGTTAGGGTATGGTACTATGAGAAACATAATTTTTTTGCTCTTCCCTCACATGAACGGAGTGGAAATAGAAAAGTGTTTTATTGAAGGTATCACATTAAATATTCCCCCGTCTAGTGCGAGCGTACTGGAGGCGAGATGTAAGGCAGTCGCGTTTCAAGGTCAAACCACCTCCACCTCACTACACACATTCACCGCCCCCGACGCTACACACTCACACACCCGCCGTCTTACAAGTGCCGCGGGAAACAAGGTTTTACCCATACACGGAAACACCCCCCCCTTATCTTATTCTCAACCTCAAACCCCTTCAGTCACGGTAAGTGATTATGTCGGATTAAAGTCCTCTATTACAAATATTCTTATGGACAAGGATATTGTAATTGAGCCACACTCCCCTAAAGTTGCTGTTGTATATGCTGATAATTTATGTGAAGATGTTAACTCACTAGTATTACTTCCAGACACTAGAATGATTAAAGGCATAAACGTCCCCCAAAGTTTACATGAAGTTAAACATACTAATTGTTTTATGACACTGTTAACTAATTTTACTAATGGCATGATAAAAGTATTTGCGGGTACAGTTATTTGTAGAAGCTGAAGTTATCCCCAGAATATTTGAGGAAATGAGTCCTATATCCATATGTAATGTTAATATGAAAGCCTTCACACCATCATTTTCTGATGAACGAATGAAAGAAATATTAAGTCAACTTAACCCAGTAGATTATCCCGAGGCAAACGCTCCTTTACACGAATTGTTAAATAAATTTCACTCCACTGTACACCTTAAAACTGACTCTATGGGATTTACAGATATCCGGGATCACCGTATAATTTTGAAAGATGTTCATCAAACACCTGTTTATCTGCCAATGTACCGTCTCTCTCATTCACAAAGAGAATTAACTAATACGCATGTGAAAGAATTATTGGAACAAGATGTAATACAGCCATCTCTGTCTTTATGGCGTAGTCCCCAATTTTTGGTTCCTAAGAAGAATAAGGGCGAATATAGAGTTGTCGTAGATTACAGGAAACTTAATTCTCTCACAGAAACTGAACATTTTCATGTGCCTACAATCCCTGAAATCTTAAATTCGTTAGGTACTGATAATAAAGTGTTTAGTACTATGGATTTGTCGAGTGGTTTCCATCAGATTAATTTAGATGACGATTCCCGTGAATACACCGCATTTAATTCCCCCTCTGGAACATATGAATTCAAACGCTTACCACAAGGCCTCAAAAATTCACCGGCAGTATTTCAACGTCTCATGTCTAATATATTGGCAGGATTATTAGGTGATAACGTTTATGTATAATATAGACGATATCATAATTTTTTCTAAAAATATATCAGACCATGTTGAAGCACTGAGGAAAGTTTTATCTAGGCTTAACGAAGCTGGTTTAAGGATTAAACTTAGTAAATGTAACTTTTTCAAGAAGAAACTAATTTTTTTAGGACATGAACTAACCCCAGATGGTGTTAATACCACTCCTGATCTCACGAACGCTATCACAAATTTCCCAACACCCACTAACGTAAAACAATTGCGACAATTCCTTGGCATCAGTGGTTATTATAGGAGTTTCATTAGAAATTATGCAATCATGGCGAAACCCCTTTACGAACTGTTAAAGAAAGGTGTGGAATTTAATTGGAGTTATGAACAAGAGCAAAGTTTTAATAAATTAAAGACTAGCTTAACCACGAGACCCACACTTGCCTTTCCTGATTTTAATAAAGACTTTGTTATTAACACTGACGCTTCGTACTCCGGATTCGGTGCTACTCTCATGCAGTATGATGAAAGGAATGAATTACGCCCGTTAGGCTACGCAAGCCGTTCTCTCAAACCGGCAGAAATAAATTATTGTGTAACTGACTTAGAAGGCGCTGCATTAATATGGGCTCTTCAGACGTACAAAGAAATAATTTATGGCTATAATGTGACTGTATGGACAGATCACAAACCCTTACTTAAATTGTTCGATGATAAATTGTTGTCTGGCAGACGTGCTCGATGGAAATTAATCTTGGCATCTTATAATCCCCAATTAATGTACGTGGAAGGTAAACACAAAGTTGCAGCTGATGCCTTATCTCGTAATCCAGTAGCTTCAGTTGCAGCCAAGGCGATTCTGAACACTGATGGTATTGCTGCGGAGCAGAGATCCGACACGTTTTGGAGTTAAGTAATTCTTAGTATAGAATCAGGTGATACTGTTAACTCGAGCACTAACGATTTAATAGCTTTGAATTTACAAGACTTCGAAATACACGATAATTGTTTGTACAAGAGAACGCAGTTATCTGGCAGGAAATCACCTAATAGAGAGGTGATGCAATTAGTTATTCCCTCTTCACGCATAGATGCGACGCTACACTTTATTCATGGTCACAAATTAGTTGGACAACCTGGTAAGGATAGAGCCTTCTCTCAAGCTCAAAGGTAATTTTACTGGCGTACAATGAAACGTGATTTATTCACTCACATAGATGAATGTATTACTTGCGTGAAAGTTAAACCCAAGTTAAATGCATCTGCTTAGATCGGTACTTATCCGATACCTAATTACCCCTTTGATGTAGTTGGAATAGATCTACTCAAGTTACCCCTCACAAATACTGGTAATCATTATGTACTGGTTATAGTTGATCACTTTTCCAGATATGTGATTCTTTCAGTTTTGCAAGATAGAGAAGCGAAATCTATTACACAAGCACTCTTACGAGATTTAATTTGTAAACTTGACTGCCCAAACACTATAATTAGTGATAATGGCACAGAATTTAGTAATTCTGATATGGAAGACATTTGTAGAGAATATAATATTAATCACGAGACAATTTGCCCCCATTCACCACACAGTAATGGCTTAGTTGAACGTGCTAATCAGTCCTTAATTAGTGCCCTACACTGTTTATTACACGAACGCGATACCGGTACTTGGGATAACTTTATTCATTACGCAGAAGCCACACTTAATTCATCTATTAATGCTTCCATTGCTGATTCTCCGCATTTCATTGTTTTTGGCAGAGATAAGAAACTACCTTTCACTAATTTACAGAAAGCCAATACTCCTGTGTATAATTCGGATGATTATTTGTTATATCATTTGAATAATTTCCGTACTATTTACAAGAATCTTCGAAATAATCTCACTCACTCTAAAGAAGAAATGACCACCATAGCTAACAAACATAAATCTAATCCGAATATCAATATTGGAGATATTATTATTCTGCGAGATTTTTACGCTAAAGATAAATTGCAACCAGTCTTTGATGGTCCCTACAGAGTTTTGACAGTTGAAGGAAATAGAACAACAATTAAACATTTTGATGTAGGTAATGAGAAACGAGCACATGTTGATCATTTGAAGACAATTCGGCGTACTCTACCCGGATACGTAAACACGAATTTCGAGGAAACACTAATGAAACCGAAAAAGACAAAGAAAAAGAAAAACGAACAGAAAACCCCCCCCTAATGGCAGATATGACCTTCGGTCACGTGCCATTGCTGCCGTGTCATCTTTGAAGGGTGATTTTGTAGCCCAGTGGTGGTTAGACAATCTAGATATTAAGGTAGACACGTTCTACATGTAAATAAATTCTGATTCTCACGATTGATGGAGCGGTAGATCATGCCGGCTCGTCCACACTTCAGTCTCTCTATCATTCTTGACCAATCAGAGTTTCTAGAATTTAACTTCAAATAATTAATAATGTTATTTATATATTCTAATTTTAGTAGTACATACATTTTTTGTCTTACTCTCATTACATCCCCCAGGATATACTATTCATTTCTTGAGGTACACATTAATGCTGATGATTTATTTTATTTTAATTCCATTTGCATCTGATATGATTTTGATTAGACAAGAAATTATCCCTCTCCCCACCATTATCCAAGGCGAACTTCTTGAGATTAATTTCCCTTCAGACAATTTGTTATTTTCTACAGGTAAATACCCTGATGAATATCTGGCTTTAGTAGACACTTCGGTCTTTGAGAAACATTGTCACACTATCTTAGACGTCATTACTACCTGTCCTGCTCAATTAATCCAATTACTCCCCCTGAATTATGATGATTGTAGTCGTGCTATTAAGAAAAATGAACATATGCTAGATTATTGTCAATTCACTCCCGCTCCTCAGAAAATTGTCTTCCATGCACACATTTTGGATACTCATTTTCTTTATTTTGTGAAAGCAACTACTCTCCTTGTGACTTGTCCCGATCGCTCACCTTTCCACAGACACGCAGTAGGTTTGATTTACATAAAGGATTCATGCATGATTGTCTGTCCTTTCCTCACTATTTACCCTTCCACATTTCACCTGAGTTCAATTTCTACTGACAGTCGTCTTTTTGCTGAAATTCCTCCCTATGTTAACATTGCTGGACATTTTTCGTTTCCTAAGGTTGTTTCACATACCATCAACACTTTAAATCTAATTAACTCATCTTTGGACTCTCTGTCTTTCACTCACTTTGTCAAGCCTTACTATGTATACCCTCCAATTGGTCTACTCATGATTCTTTTGATTATTGTTATTATCTTATGTTATTGCTCAAACTCTCGCCTAGCATCACGTATTAGTTAACTTGAACATTTCGTGAAAGCACTACCATGATAAATGTGGAAAACTAGTTACATATGCACAAGAAAATGTAATTTTGGCACAATCAGACTTAGAAAATATAGTCTATATATTAAGCACAATCAGACTTAGAAAATAGTCTATATATTTAGCACAATCAGACTTAGAAAATATAGTCTATATATTTGACACAATCAGACTTAGAAAATATAGTCTATACTTTAGAAAAGAATGACATTGCACTATCCTAGAAAATACATACTATAAACATTGATTTGTTAATGTGGAAAGTTTCCTAATCTGAAGATTGAACTTTATATATTTGGTACTTTCTAGGTTTTCAATTACTTAGTGTTGTATTATATAGGACTATGTACTTGTTTATATTATTGATTTTTTATAATAGAATAATTACTCTTACTTTTACAATTTTATATGTATATATATCTTTATGTATGTACCATTTTATATGTATATATCTCTTTATGTATGTACCATTTTCATCACATCTCATCTATTTTATTGTAGAACATCTACAAAACCTCAGCCTTTATAATCTTTTGTTAGACTTAAGCATTTATTTTGTTTTTATTTCTCTTTCACTTATTTCACTTGTTATTATAATTTTAGGGCTCCATTTGCAGTTTTCTTTTGCAGTGGGAGCAAAACTCTCGTAGTGGGGGCGTGTTATACGATCCTTTCACTCATATTTAGACAACTCATAACTCAATTCATACTTGTGACACGACTTTTGTATATGCCTGTACAAGGATCTGTTAGCTGTGGTCCAGAGGCAAGACCACAGGTGTCCTTATCAATAGCTAAGGTAAACATGCTGATTAATCATTTCATTCCTATATTAACGACTTGCTAACCTAAACACCAGGAGACCCCTGGACTGGAGTTATGCACGATTATTCACTCGTCATGTATTATTATTCACTCGTCATTCAGGATTATTCACGCTTTCATCATTGGTTATGCATTCTCGGAAGGCGAGGTGCGGTTGAACCTAGGCATGACGGCGATCACACGAGAGAACTCTACAGACACGAGTCGAGGGTGGAGGTCCACTCACCACGCTCTCACACACCCCTTTCACCATTCTCACCACTTCATCATTTCATTCCTGACTGTGTTCCTGCATACTTATACAACAAATAAAGGAAAGGCTGATCGCATGGGTTGAGTAATTCCAGACTCCTAATATGTCTATAAACTATTAGTGGTGGCAGTTTTCTACAAACATTATTCATCACAGAGAGGCCTACTGAAGATTCCACCTGAACACGTGGTGTCATCGGAGTAAAGAACCTCACATACAGCTTGATGGAGGTACTAAATAAATAGTATATAAATAAATAAATAAACCGACCAAAATATAAACCCTATCTCCAGGAAGCAAGGGGGCGCTATCTCCAGAATTTACTGGACGCACAGAGCAGGATGTCTGCAGATAATGTACAAAGCAGTCTGGAATTTTAATAAAACGCAACCACTTCCATTATGGCACGAGATACGGCGATAGTGCAGCGAAACTATTATAACCACGGTAATTTTAACCCCTTCTGTACCGGTGACATCTCTCTTTCTTGATTACAGCTACATTTAGACGATTTTTTGAAGCGTAACCCCTTCTGTACCGGCGATGTCTTTTAAATGTTATTGTAGCTATGTTTAACGATGTTGTACAGTTAAAGAAGGATCTATGGTAGTAAAAAGGGTTAAGTGGGATAGGTCCAAGTATGTTAGTTACTGCAGGCCCATTTTAAACTGAATAAAATCGTCTAATAGCAGCCAGATTAAAGTTAAAAGGATGGCACCGGTACAGATGGGATTAAAAAGGAAATGTGCTAGTAAAAATGGTGAATCGAAGCCTGTTAATTGCTGGAGGCCCTTTATAAACTGAATAAAATCGTCTAATAGTAGCCAGATTAAAGTTAAAAGCATGTCACCGGTACTGAATGGGTTAAAGCATAATTCACATGTAAGTCTCTGTAAATTCCTATGTAAACGTGCATATACATTTCATAACACAATACTAAAACGAAAATTTACAGGTAAAACATTTTGTAACTTTCTTCGAAAATTCCCATGTAAGCTCCTGTGCAAATCTTCATGTATATCTACAGTATAATATTATGCAAACAACAGTGACAAGTGTTCATGATTTGCTATGTCTCATACCAAGTTTTATGTACGGTCGTGCTAATAAGTCATGTTCCATCTGTCATTATGTTTGGGTTGCTCGATTGTGCTATTAATGTCTGTCCGATGTTGAATAGGGTGGGTAAATGTAGGAACAGGTTTGTATATTTCACACGATATGAAGAAATGAAGCTTAGATATTGCTGATACCAATTATTGATCAAAACATGCTTGGTGCCGAGACATCACTTATTAGCGCGATTGTACACGCGAGGAAAAACCAATCTTTACACTGGTGAGCTGAAATTATGTTTGTGTGAACGGAATGAACCGGGTGAAACATAAGTCAGTACAGTATTATCACAAATTTTCGACCCACTTCCAGAATGCTTAGAGAGCGTTGGTGTAAAGATTGTTTTGTTGTTTTTTCCTCGAGTGTACAGTGGCGCTAAAAAGTCATGACTCAGCTGTCATTACCTTTGGCTCGCTCTGTCCTGTATTAATGTCTATCAGATGTTGAACAGGGTAAGTGTAAGACCATATGCTTGTATATCTCACTCGAAATTAATTAATCGAGTTTTAGACATTCCTGATACCAATTATTGATCGAAATATACTTGGTGCCGAGATATAATTTATAAGGCCGACTGAACATCACCATAATCACTCCTATGGATATCACTACATATACCTAATGCATACTTCGTTACATCCACACTACTGTAATTTCAGCTACAAACAAAAATAGTTGAGATGCACTATTGTATAGTGTATCTCAACCAGTGCCCCCTCAACTAGTCGCCATTGCAACCACTGTTATCTCTACCGGTGCCTTTTCAATCACTGGCAACTCACCAGTACAAATCAAACAGTGCCATTTAACCCCTTCTGTACCAGCGACTTCTTTTTAACTAAATGCTGGCTACTTGTAAACATAATGCTCGGTTCACACATTCACGTATATGCTCCCGACAGCTCCCGTACGAAGGTTTATTGGTAGTTGGCACCCGAATATTGGTAGTTTGGTCAAACGTAAGGGCATATTACGCAAAACGTAAATGAAATTGTGTACAGTCGGGGGAGTTGGTACGCATGGTGGGAGTAGCCACGTGGGTCGGGGAGGCGGTTGGTGCGGGCGAAGCCGCCCGGTATGTTTTGAAATTAGAATCAGATACGTGGCTCGCGCTCACATATGTCAAAAGTCGGGAACTTTTCAGACGGTCCGGCCCACCACGGCCGTTTGACGGGAGCAGCCTCGTCAGACGTAGCCACTCGCACTTCAGACGTGAGCTGTTCACGTCAATCGTAAAATATTGCCGTCAAACGGGAAAGTTTACGTTCGTCGGGAAGTATACGGCAACACCGCCGCACTGCGGGCTGGCGGGAAGACGCGGCAACGATGTACGGGGGGTATATAAGGACCAGCGGGACACACTGGCGTCAGTCATACCTCTCACCATACCGGAGCAACAACCCAGCCAACCCTGCCACCCTGTCAACCTGCCACCCTCTGCATGCTGCCCTGCCCTGCCATGCCCTGTCACCATGAATACCAAGAAAAGCGGGAAGAAGGCCAGGAAGGTTTCCCCTTCCACCTCGACGCCTGCCACCTCTCCGCCTGCCCCTCGACGCCTGCCCTGCCACCTCTCCGCCTGCCCCATCGACGTCTGCCACATCACTGCCTGCCCCCTCGATGCCTGGCACCTCCAACTCTGCTGAGCAGCCAGAATTATTGATCACCATCGACGACGAGAATGGAGAGGTCATGGAGCAAGTCGAAGATGGTCATGAGGAAAGTAATGACGACGACGACGAGGACCCACCCCCTACAAATTCCGGCGTCGAACAGCCACAGCAACATCAACGGCAAAAACGGCGCCGGAAGAGCACCAACATTATCCTGACGGAGGAGACTGAGCGTATGCTGGGAGAGTGGCTGGAGTTCGAGGCGCCTTTTCTGTATGACAAAGGTGATCCCAGGCACAAACAGAAGGAACACATAAACCATGTTGTGGCGGAGAATGCAGCCAGCATGGAACCCCCTATCCCAGCCTTGGACTTGATGACGTGGTTCACCTCTCTCCGCTCCAGGTTCGGCAGGCTCACCAAGCTGAAGAGTGGTGATGGGGCCAAAAGGTTGACGGAGCGGGAGAAGTGGATCATTGACATTTTCCGCTTCCTGAAGCCACACATCGTGCGGCAAAATAAGCCCAGGACACTTGGTATGCCTCAGGTACGTTTATATTTTTTATGTTTTCCAACCCTTTCACTATTAAATCGACAACCACATCAATATTTTCCTGGCGAGCGATAGCAAGCCAAGAGGTTTGGCGTCCTCAGGACAGTGACAGGTTTTGTATTTTTTTTAATTATTTTGCTTATAATGATGTCATTGTTTTTTTAAATGCATCTTGTTCACTTAAGTTTATAATTCCCTAACATTTTTGTTAATGAAACACATAATATCATAAAGCAGTTTATTCATTTTATTAAAAGGTTACAAGGATGAATGGTTATGTTGAATGGTATTTTACAGTTGATAAATAATGTACATGTTACTAATTATACATTCATGTCCCAACAGTCTGCTGCCCAAGCTGCCGAACCTGCTTCTGTGCCTGTGCCTGACCCAGCCCCAGCACCTCCCACAGACGATGTGGAGGACCCCTCCGCCGGGAGTCAGGAGGACACCACCCCAGCCATCTCCATGCCTGCGTGGAAGGGGAAGCAGGGGAAGCCTCCTGGTGCTGTACCATCCACATCACAAGGAACCCTGGAGCAAGTGAGTAGAAGAAATATTAGTTTCATAACAGCAACAATAACTATGAACATAAGAACATAAGAAAATGGGAGTCCGCAGAAACCCGATTGGCCTAAACAAGGCAGATCCCTGTCCCACCCAACCAAAATTACAAAGCCCAATGATAGGCTCCCACTATAGCATATTGGCTTCCCAGAATACCACATAATTTTATTTGTTAAAATTCGTTATTGGTCAATTATTGAAATATGTTATGTTTCGTGTGTTGTGCAACGTGTCAATGTTCTCTTTTTCCATAATGGTAACAATAACTTTGAACATAGTAGGCTTCCCAGAATACCACAACATTTTATTTGTTAAAATTCGTAATTGGTCAAATATTAAAATATGTTATGTTTCGTGTGTTTAATGTTCTCTTGTTCCTTGTTCCCATACCAGGTCCTTGCAACTGCGGAGAAGGTGCGCCACAACCTGGCTGGGGTTATGGATGTGGTCGAGGATCCGGAGCTACAATATTGGCGTGCCTCCCTGGATGTCATGGCCAAGGACTGTGTGGGGCTGCCGGCAGGTTTCAACACCCCACTGTAGATAGAACTGATGGCAGCCCTCAACCGGTTCCGAACTGCCCATGATGATGGAGTTACCAAGCCTGGTCAGGACCTCATGCTGCACGCCACTCGGAACTATGGCTTTCAGGCGCCCCAACCCCAGGCACAGCAGCATCAACCGGCAACCACAGTTGTGTACCAGGGCAATCCGGCAACCACCCTGCCTCAACCCTTGCCGACCCAGCCCAAGCCTGCTACCTTCGTGGTACCTTCACATGTATTGCAGTCATTGCTGCGGCCGCAGCAATCAGCAACACCCCCTGGCACATTCCTGCCACCTAATGCCTCCACACCCACACATTCTCAGTTAGTGGAGCTCTCAAGCTTGGGCTCACAGTTTGGGAACACCAGCTTCAACATGGATCATCTGCTGTCCGCATCACCTGGATATAATCCCGGTACGCCCGCGCAATCCATCGATCCAGATCAGACCCTGGAGACCCCCAAGAAGCCACCCTAGCAGCCCTAGTTGGAACCCTCCTTGTCTCTGTTGCCAATTAATGATAACTTATGTATAGTCAATATATCTATTTGTGTAATGACGTGTGTGTTTCTATTTCCAATATTGTAGCTAAAGTATTTATTCATAAGATGACAAATGAAATATATACTGAAAGTAATGAGTAAGAATAAAAAAGAAATGACTAATTGAAACGCAATAATGATAATATGGTTAATAATAAATATGAAAAACCTTGAAAACGTAACTAAAACATAAACTACAAAACAAAGGAAACATGGAAACAATTAAAAACTTGATTGAAATATAAAAGTAAAAGATGAAAAATAAAGTAAGCAGGGAACAATTGACGTAATTAAAGGAAATATAAAAAATAAACAATAAACCAAATAACGAAGAACCTACAAACTTAAAGAAAATAAAAAGTAACAGATAAAAGTACAATACAAAGAAAACTGTCAAAGACTCTATAACAGAAATGTTAAATGAAACTGAAATATAAAGGAAAATACAAATTTCAAAGAAGTATTAAAGTAGATATAACTCACCTAAATACGGTCATCCTGCCAAGCCACAGAATCTTGAGGGGAAGAGAAGTAGGTCTTGAGGTAGTTCCGTTGCTCCTTGGCAAGCCTGGTTGCAGTGTTGCGGGACACGGCTTGGATGTTGGTTCCTATAGGTGGGTCCACTCCTCCAGGGGGCAGGTATGAGTTGGTGGGTGTGAAGGTCCTCTTGATCACCCTCTGTTCGGGGTGGGTTTCGGCCTCGTAGGATGTTGTGCAGAAATCATGAGGCCAACACAACAACCTCTGCACGCTCAGGTTTCATACACATTGCAGTGTGGAAAACCCGGAAGCGGTTGGCAGGAATGCCAAAGGCTTTCTCTACCACCCGGCGGCCCCTGCTGAGTCTGTAGTTGTAGATCCGTTCAGGTTTCATGAGGAATCGTTGGGGGTAGGGCTTCATCAGGTAGGCGCGCAGAGGGAATGCATCATCACCTGCTAAGAAGTATTCCGTTGGTGGTCCAGTGGGATCGGTAGAGATGACCTCGGTGGGGGGCAGTTTGGTGCTGTGTCTATCAAGCAACTTAGACAGACGGGTGTGTGCAAAGCCACCACCATCAGACTCTGACCCTATGGCACCAACGTCGACGTAGATGAACTTGTAGTTGGAGTCAACAATTGCCAACAGGACAATGGAAAAAAACTTCTTGTAGTTGAAGTAATATGTGCCACCAAAGGAGGGGTTGCGGATCCGTATGTGTTTGCCATCAATGGCTCCTATACAATGCGGCAGGTTCCATCGTTCCTCAAAAGCCGCTGGCTACCTCCTTCCATTCAGCAGGCGATTGTGGCGTTTTGAGCTCCTGATCTCCGTAGACAGAGATGATGGCCTGGAACAATTTGGCTGATGGTGTTGTGGGCAACCCGAAAGGAGTACTGCAGGCTCCTGTAGGTTTCACCTGTAGCGAGGAAACGTAGGGTGATGGCCACCCACAGATCAGGAGGAATTGGTTTTCGCCAGAACGTAGGTTTCCTCTGAATTTTGGGGGTGACACGTTCCACAATCTCATCAAATAGTTGTTTGTCTACCCGGGTGAAGTTCTTGTACATGTGTGGACATTCTCTGGCCAACTCTTCCATCAGGTTCTCATAATGGCCATGTTCAAGCCTTCGTTGCAGATAAGGCCACACCCACACTGTCCTCTTGCTCCTCTCCTTCTTCTCTTGTTCCTCTTGATGGATGTAGTTTGCTATTGCAACTAGTTTTAAGATTTCTATGTAGGAAAGGATCCATTTCATTAGCCGCGTGTTATGCCTGTTCTCCGGTTTGATTAGGGAGTTCACAAAATTTAACTCCTCCAGGATGAATTCCGCGATGTTGTTCATGGTGCCGAGGAAGGAGTGGGAATGGCAAAGGTGTGGCCAGTCCTGCCCTTTTGTAGTTCCCAGATTCCAACCAATACCTACGTGGTTGACAAAGACTGTCTTTGTCTGTGTTTGGACAGACGGGGTGTGCCTACGATTGTCCGGAACCGGTCCAGGTAGGTCCTAAACAATCCCAAGACGTACGGCCTCAGCTACGCAGGTCTTGTGGGGGCGTGGCATGGGCGTGGCCTGTGTTCCCGCAAATCGGGCAGCCCATGCGGACGAACGGGGACATGCTTACGCAAGTCGCAAACACGTACGTAGTTCACTATGACTACATTACGACTGACATAACACTGGCCCCGTCACGGTACGTCTGACGGGAAGTGCAATAGTCGTGCTTATACGGGCGTTCACGGCTGTACTACTCCCGTCAGAACACAAAATTGGCGATTACGCCTGACGGGAGCTGTCGGGAGCAATATACGTGAATGTGTGAACCGTGCATTACACTCACATTAATTAATAGTTACCTTACGCTATGCTACGTTATGTTATATTACGTTAAGGGGTTATGAGCGTATTCATTTACTTATTTAATGATCTTTTTATTATCTTAGTTTCCTCCCTAGACCACCATCAATTTTACAACACAAATCCTCAAAATCCCTCTTTGAGATTAATTTGTACATTTTTTGGTAGAAAAATGTCCCGCCCGAGGGCCGATACCTCCAAATCTACAGGCTCGCTATCGCTTGCAAGGACAAAATCGACATATAAATGGTACGAAAGGTCTCAATATTGACAGAGAAATGGTGCGAAAGGTCTTACAATCAATAAACTAATGGGGCAAAAGTCTTATAATCTCAAAATTAATGGGGCTAACTACGAGAGAGAAGGGGGTCTAGAAAAACACCATACCTCCCATTAAGACTGGTTTAGATGTAACTGGTTGATTTGGAATGGAACAAAGTAGAACGTTTAAGGGGTGGTTTTTGTTTTTTCTCAACCACCTTCTCCCTTGTGCATAGCCCCAATAGTTTGAGAAATTAAACCATTCATCCAATTAGTTTTGGCGATTTTAAGATCTTACGCCCCCCATTTCTTTGTCAATATTTATACCTTTCGTGCCACAAAAGTGTCGAATGTTTACCTGGCTAACGATAGCGAGCCTGTAATAAGAAGGAACCGGCCATCGGCCAGATAATTTTTCTGCCGAAATATGTACACAGAGGTCTTAACCGTGATAGAGGTCTAGGGAGCAAACAAAACAAAATAAAATAAAAATAATTTTAAATAAAAAGATAATAAAGAAAATAAGATAATTAACAATAATGACAATTTATGTGACTAGGATCACTTAAACTGGAACATCTGAAGTACGTGTTAATGCCCTGCTAACATTAAACTAAAAGTTTCATATTCATAGCACGTAATTTCTCAAGAGGTTTGTTTTGATAAATTACGTCATTAATTGTGATTCAGACGTAATTTACAGAGGCAAAGCATTTTTATATGTACAGTACTTATCATTATGAGCGATACTGAATGGGAGTTGCAAGGTCTGGTAAATAGCCTATGTTTGGAACAGCGTGCAAAACACGGAATTTGAATGTGGGGAAGAGCAAGGTTATGGTCTTCCAAAGGGGTGCAGCCATAGAGTGTGAGGTGAGGTTGAACGGTCAGGCTATGGAGAATGTCAGCTCATTTAAGTATTTGGCCAGTTTGCTGAGTAAAGATGGGAGTATGAATGAAGAAGTGCGGGAGAGGATGCATCAGGGGAAGAGGGTTGTAGAAATGCTGAAAACAGTAACAAGAAATAGGGTGGTCAGCATGGAAGTGAAAAAGTTCTTGCATGACAGTATGGTAATCCCGACATTGATTTACGGAAGCGAAGCATGGATGTTGGTGGAGAGACTCAGACCAAGAGCGAGAGGGGTGAAAATGAGTTACTTGAGAAGTGCATGCGGAGTTACATGGAGGGATAGACAGACGAATGAGGAAGTTGTTGTTGTTGTTTTTCCCCAAGCTGCCTGGCCGAACAGCCCCAAGGCCCCGAGCAAGGCCAAGGCCATAACCGAGCGCCCCCACAGAACCCTCCTTGCCGACCACAATGAAGCCTGGGTGACCTAAGCCACTCCATGGCGGGGAGCTGAGGAGGGTGCAGAAACGCCCGGGACACCAAAGCCCCACCCAGGGCCCTGTGCCCCTCAGCAATTATGAAGAGAAAGTTGAGGGGCAAGGGAAAAATGTGACGCTTTGGCTTCCAATCTTGGTAGATTGGGAGGTCAATCCACGGAAAAGACGCCGTCACTTGAGATCTAGAACATATATAAGTTAAAGGAACAGTCATGAGTAAGCTATGGGTATAGCAGAGATCACTCAGTTCTCACTCTGATAGACCAGCCCATCACCAGCGAATGAGGAAGTAAGAGGGAGGTGTGGTGTGGAGGTAGATGTTCTGGAAAGTGTGAAAAGGAACACCTTGAGATGGTTCGGACATACAGTATGTAACGTATGGGAAGCGAGATAATGACTAAGAGGGTGTACGAGAGGGAGAGGTAGGCCAAGAGAGGTGGAAGGATGGAGTGAAGAAGTATATGAATGAAGGTGGTGCTGGTTGGAAGGAGGGGCGTCGACTGTCTGAGGACAGGTGCATTGGGGGATTTCGTTCGCGTCCACCCCTGCGGGGATCATGGCGTCAGGCAATAGATAACTAGATAGATAGACTTCCAATAATACACACTGCAATACTGCTTAATCCTTTCAGTACCGGTGCAGTCCTTTAAACTTTATTCTAGCTACTATTAGACGATTTTATTTAGTTTTATAAGGACCTCCAGCAATCAACAGGCTTCGAACTATCTCATATACCGGTAACTCTTTTTAATTCCACACATCCTTCTCAAACTGCTCAAAATCGTCTAAATATAGCTAGAATAATATTTAAAAGACGTCGCCGGTACAAAAGAGATTTATCAACTCTGCGTAAGCAGAGTTTGGTATCGCCCCCCCGTATAGTGGGTACCACACAAAAAAAATGTCTGTCGTCGTCGTCGTCGTCGTCGTCGTTGTCGTCGTCGTCCGTCTGTCTCGGAACTCCTCCTAGACCGTAGGACGGATTTTCACCAAATTTCACACAAACATTTGTTGCGTGAATGCGAACGTCAGTCAAAAAAGATTTTTTGAATTTATGCAATAGTTATGATTTTAGGTCCAAAATATGGTTTTACCAAGCCCCTACCCCCTCCCGGACCCCAAACCATTCACCCCCCCCCCCCCCCCCCCTCCGGACCCCCAACCATTCCCCCCCCCCCCCCCCCCCCCCTTCCATCCAGCAATGATGGCGATCTTAGTGTTGGGGCTCACACACTAAGAACGCATTCGTTTTGGGTGCGGAAAAATCTCGCTATGCAGTTGCTAGGTTAAGTTAGTTTAGTTGGCATTAGAAGTGATGGTAGTAATATTTGGATTATGGTGATAGTAGTGATAATGGTGATAATAGTAGTGATGATGGTTGTAGTTGTATTGATGATCATGACAGTAGTAGATATGATGGTGACAGTACTAGTAGTAGTGATGATGGTGACCAGTAATGATGATAGTTGTAGTGATAATGATGACAGTAGTGATAATGGTAGTTACTATGGTGTGAGCATTAGTGATTATGGTGAGTAGTAGTGAGGATGGTGTGATTTGTAGTGATGATGACAATAGTTGTGGTGATGAAGATCGATCATAGTAATGGTGATGATGGCAGTAGTAGTGATGATCCTGACAGTAGGATAAATGATGGTAATATTTGTGACAGTAGTAATTATGATGGTTATAGTAGTAGTGATGATGTTAACAGTAGTAATGATGATTGTAAGATGGTGGTGATGATATTAGTAATGATGGTTGATAGTTGTAGTATCAATGATGATAGTAGTGATTAAGATGCTAGTGACAATGGACAGTGATGATGTTGAGAGTAGTAGTGATGATTGTAATTGTAGTAGTGATGATGATCATAGTAATGGTGACGATGACAGTACTCGTGATGATTGTGGCAGTTGTAGTGATGATGGTAGTAGTAGTGATTATGATGATTGTGATTAATGATGGTATTAGTAGTGATGATGGTAACCCATCGCAGAGTTGGGTATTCCGTTTTGATTTTGGGCAAAACGGCATGTCTACTTTAGTATAGTTTATCAACTCTGCGTAAGCAGAGTTTGGTATCGCCCTCCCCGTATAGTGGGTACCACACGAAAAAAATGTCTGTCGTCGTCGTCGTCGTCGTCGTCATCCGTCTGTCTCGGAACTCCTCCTAGACCGTTGGACGGATTTTCACCAAATTTCACACGAACATTTGTTGCGTGAATGCAAACGTCAGTCAAAAAAGATTTTTTGAATTTATGCAATAGTTAGGATTTTAGGTCCAAAATATGATTTTGCCCCCCCCCCCTTCCGCCGCCCCCACCCTTTCGGCAACCCCCACCCCCCCCCCCCCCCCCCCCCCCCCCCCCTCCCCCAGCAATGATGGCGTTCTTAGTGTACACTTAGAACGCATTCGTTCTGGGAGCAAAAACATCTCGCTAGGTATTTGCTAGGTTAAGTTAGTTTTGTTGGCATTAGAAGTGATGGTAGTATTATTTGGATTTATGGTGATAGTAGTGATAATGGTGATAATTGTAGTGATGATGGTTGTAGTTGTAATGATGATGATGACAGTAGTGATGATGATGACAGTAGTAGATATGATGGTGACAGTAGTAGTAATGATGGTCATAATAGTAGTGATGATGGTGACAAGTAATGATGATAGTTGTAGTGATAATAATGACAGTAGTGATGATGGTAGTGACGATGGTGTGATTATTAGTGATGATGGTGAATAGTAGTGAGGATGGTGAAATTTGTAGTGATGATGACGATAGTTGTGGTGATGAAGTTCATAGTAATGATGATGATGGCAGTAGTAGTGATGATGGTGACAGTAGAATAAATTATGGTAATATTTGTGACAGTAGTAATGATGATGGTTATAGTAGTAGTGATGATGTTAACAGTAGTAATGATGATTGTAAGATGGTGGTGATGATATTAGTAATGATAGTTGATAGTTGTATCAATGATGATAGTAGTGATTAAGATGCTAGTGATAATTGTAATTGTATTAGTGTTGATGATCATAGTAATGGTGATGATGACAGTACTCGTGATGATTGTGGCAGTTGTAGTGATGATGGCAGTTGTAGTGATGATGGCAGTAGTAGTGATTATGTTGATTGTGATTGATGATGGTATTAGTAGTGATGATGGTAACCCATCGCAGAGTTGGGTATGCCGTTTTGATTGGGGCAAAACGGCACGTCTACTTTATTTATATTAATCAACTCTGCGTAAGCAGAGTTTGGTATCGCCCGCCCCCGTATAGTGGGTACCACACGAAAAAAATGTCTGTCGTCGTCGTCGTCGTCGTCGTCGTCGTCGTCCGTCTGTCTCGGAACTCCTCCTAGACCGTTGGACGGATTTTCACCAAATTTCACACAAACATTTGTTGCGTGAATGCAAAAGTCAGTCAAAAAAGATTTTTTTAATTTATGCAATAGTTATAATTTTAGGTTCAAAATATGGTTTTGCCCACACACACACACAAACACACTCTGGTGCACTAGGGAACAAAAAATCAAATGTGCATGCGGAATAGAACACTAAGACCGTAGCAAAAATGGTACAGTTGGTCAAAGTTCCAGCTGACCCATCCTCGCTCTGGGGCTCGCAGAATTATCTGGTGTGTCTTACAAAGATTGGGATCGGTAGGTCTGATTTCGGCTATATCATTGTTAGAACATATACTAAACAAGGGAAAGTAAGCCTATCTCAAATAAAAATGCATACATCGCTATGTATGATCCCGAACATTCACCCAAAGTTCGTAGATTTGCTTAAATATTCAAGTTATTATATCCACTAATTGGCCACACATAAAAAACCTGCTGGCTGCCACAACATACTTTACTCGATGTTATAAGAATACATATTTCTGTTTTATTGGTGGCTGCTTAATGAAGGAGCATTTAGTCGTCACAACGTGAACATTACATAGTCTAATTTGCAGTAATATACAGGACAGACACAGGTAACACATTAACCTATCTGCGGCGAGACTCCGATTCGTTAAACCTCGTGTGGAGCGAAGCTATTGCATTAATTTCTGACAAAAATTGTCATTATCCGATAAATATCGTTATTACTTATTCATATGCGCCTATTTTATGTTTAATACGAAGATAGTTACATGTTACAACAATAAAACAAGTGGGAATAGTATTTGGGGGTTGACTAACACGAAATATTGCCGAGCTGTTCATTCATGGAGTTGACAGAGAGCGTAACTGCACCCTCTCTTCACGAGCTCTCGAGCGAGACTGGAGGCAGTGCGGGCTAGTCTCTCTCTCTCTCTCTCTCTCCACACCCCTCCCTTTCAACCTTGAAACCGGGTAGGGAGTTTTGGCGCCATAAATAAACCGACAATTACAGAAATAAGAGAAAAATTGGTGATAATTGAGGGGGGGGGGTAAAGGGGGGAATGGGGGAATTTGGACACATGTGGAGGAGGATAGAATGCATGAAGAGGAATTATCTCACATATTTTCACATTCCTTTGTTTTGAGTGACAGTGGGATGTTTGGAAAGGCTTTTTTTAGGCCATGGCTCATATGAGGACGCTCGCCCTCCTAGGGTTTTCAGACTCATAGGAGGTCACTCGCCGTTCGTGTGTTAATGGCAAGTGGTATCCCTGCACCACTACACCAGTATTGCCAGCTAATTCTGCAATCTCCAGAGCGAGGGTGGGTCAGCTGGAACTTTGACCAACTGTACATATAATAAATGTGCACTAATAATTTTTGCGAAGCAATATAATATAATCAACAGTATAATCACGACATCGGAACACATGTGATTCTTCTTATTAATGCATCTGTAATGCATGACAAAATATTAAAGCTTTCTTAAATGTGTTAACTAAAGCTTTTAAATGTGTACCAGCTTTAATAGCCTACAGATATGGATACTAAATTGAATTGGTATAGTTTTCGCCTTGATAATTTTCATGGCTAATCCGAAGCTCAGTAAAATCGTTTAGTATAGGCGAAACAAAACACAAAAGACGCTAGATTTGCAGAGGGTAAATTGCTGTGTATTCACGAATTACGCTTTTCAAACCTTCTTTAAATCTATATTTTAATACGATATATAATAACAGTATATGAGAGAGAGAGAGAGAGAGAGAGAGAGAGATATTTATATATATATATATATATATATATATATATATATATATATATATATATATATATATATATATATATATATATTATTATGTTCCTTCCAACAACCAACTATACTCCTAAAATCGATTAATGAAATTTACAAACACATGTGACAGTCCGTGGATTCGAATCCAGGATGCTCACACCGAAAATCAACACCTTATGCATCGCACCACGTAGACAGTTTAGCAAGCTAAATTTGTACATTTTTCGATAGAAAAATGTCTCCGGCGTAGCTGGATTTCTTCATACAATGCTGGCTGGCTATCGCTCGCCAGGAAGAAATCAACACCTGGATGGGGTTAAAC
This sequence comes from Paralithodes platypus, assembly GCA_032716605.1. Lineage (NCBI taxonomy): Eukaryota > Metazoa > Arthropoda > Malacostraca > Decapoda > Lithodidae > Paralithodes > Paralithodes platypus. Next base: position 42,410,239 of record CM064572.1, read on the forward strand.
GTCTTAAAACAGTTGGCTGAATGGGGTCGAATGGATACAAGCCAGAGAAAGAGAGAAAAGGAGAGAAAGAGAACAAAAGCAGGTGACCCCTCTTTAAGATCAAAGACATGTCATTGAATGTTTGTCTTCCAAGAGCGGCACCATTCGGGTTCTCATACTATAGTCTGTTCAGTCTAGGTTGGGCAGAAATCGTAACCTCTAACGTCTCATAACTCAAAAAGGACTAGAGTAATCGAGCTAATATTTCTACCAAATAAGAGGACTTGGCTAGGGAATATATAGGTGTATATATTGACAGCTCATTTGCTCTAGCCCTGTTTGAGTTACAGAGGTTAGAGGTTACGATTTTTGGCCAACCTAGAATGAACGGACTATGTGTTTTGAACTGCGCTTGGATTGATAGGTATCTTAGGTAAGTAAGGGGGTAGTACTCGCTTTTTCTGGACCTCATGTTTAGCATATTAGTGTTGAGGTTTTAAGACGTTCATTCCGTTAGTTGGCGATTTTGAGACCTTTTGCCTCATTTCTTTGTCAATTTTAAGAGCTTTCGTGCCATTTACGTGTCGATTTTTTCCGGGCGAGCGATAGCGGGCCTGTGATTTTAGAGGAAATCGGCCTTCGGCCGGGACATCTTTCTACCGAAAAATTTACAAATTTATCCTGAAAGAGGGTGTAGGGGGTATTTTTTTAAAGCTTGATGGAGGTCTAGCGAGGAAACTAAAAACTAATTAATCAATAAATATATAGACCAAAAACCAAGCACTACCCCCTTAAAACAGATAGAGATACATTAATATACAGATGTGGCGTTGAAATGTTGGATGGATCAATCGATTGATAGTTGATTATATATAATTGGAATATAATGTGGATAATCGACAGACTAAAGCCGGTATCACACGAGCGTTTTTGGTTCAATGTTATTTTAATACCACGAATTTTGTTGATATACTTGAAGATAAATATTGAATCTATATGCTCTAAAGATCATAATAAAAAAAATTTTAACCCTCGGCAAAACCTAATAAAAAAGTATGGTACTAAAATTTATTTTTCGTAACAAGGTTGTCAATACGGTACTTTCAGTCATCGATAGCTCTAAAGATCATATGAAAATGTGTTAAACCCTCGTAAAAGCCTAATATAAAAGTATGGTACTAAAATTTAATTTTCGTAACAAGGTTGTCAATACGGTACTTTCCCGTTATCAATGTACAATCAAGGTGAAGATTGCAGAGTAAACACCATAGACTTCATCGTTTTTTTTTTTTTTTTTTTTTCCAACTTCGTATAATCGACAGCCAATTTTTTTGTTTTTATTAAGGGATTAGTACTCAACCAGCGGGGGTGTGGGGGCGGCAGCCCCCACCCATAATACTAGGTTAGGTTAGGTTAGGTAAGGTTGTTAGGTTAGGCTAATGTCTTTTCAAATCACTATGGGGAGCGAGCGTGTCTCAACATCGATCGATAGGCCTAATGGGGAAAATAGGTTTTCCCGAGATTTCTAATTAATTACAAACACTATATATTGATGCAAATGACCAATTTTGTTTATAAAAAACACTCGGAAAATTCGTGGTATTAAAATAAAAAAAATCCGCGTTTTTTCCCGCAGCATTGGTCTGGCAACTTATGAGGTCAACTTTTACAATATTTCAGTTACCTAAATTCATCCACCATCAGTCTTGTTTCCGATACCAGTGCAAAATATTCCAAATATATTGCCAGAAAAATGTTGATCATCGAATGTTGACTATAATAGCTCTCGTGTGATACCGGCTTAACGGCCACAAAATTATGTGAACACAGTTCAATAACGCAAGGCAACGCAGCACAATTATGAAAGAAAAATATACATAAAAGATAAATAAAATATATGAAATAGTTAACGAAATAATGCAAATAGCGATGGCAGGAAAACATAGCAAAATTATTTAGAAACAATAGGAAAGAAAGAAAATTGAAAACAAAAGTTGAACACTAATATAGGCCCATATTTAATTCCTTCTGTACCGGTGACGTCTTTTTAACTTTATTCTGGCTACTATTAGACGATTTCACTCAGTTTAAAAATGGCCTCCAGCTATAAACAGACTTCGAACTACCTCTCTTAACCATTTTAACTGCCACAAATCCTTCTTAAACTGCACAAAATAGTATAAATATAGCTAGAATAAAATTAAAAAGAAGTCGCGGTACAGAAGGGGTTAAACAACAATTAACCCCTTCTGTACCGGCAACATCCTGTATATTTTATTTTGGCTGCTAATAATCGATTTTATTCAGTTTAGGAAGGATCTCTAGTAATTATAAGGCTTCGAACTATCTCAATCAACCATTTTAAATACAACAAATCCTTCCTAAGCTTCATAAATTCGTCTGAATATAGCTAGAATAAAGTTAAGAAAGACGTTGCCGGTACCAAAGGGGTCGAGTGTGTGAAAAATGAACTACTGTCAAAAATCGAGAAAATCAAGTGCACGAAAAGACATCAAAATTGTATATCAAGTGCGGTTCTTCAACAACAAACTTCATTCCGTGTTAACTACAACAAGAACAATATGTTAGAACCAAGCAAGGTGGTAACCAGGACCGCTATGCCAAGTTGCAACGTTAACCCCTTCTGTACCGATGATGTACTTTTCATTCTATTCTGGCAACTATTAGACTATTTTGTACAACTTATGAAGAACGTCTACTCATTTAAAGGCTACAGACTATCTCAATTAATCCTTTTAGCTGCCATAATTATATCCTTTCCAAGCTTCATAAAATCGTCTAAATGTAGCTAAACTGAAATGCAAATTACGTCGCCGGTACAGAAGGGGTTACTAATTATGCCTATGGCTGAAAATGAAACACACATAACTATGTCTTACCTAGAGACACACGGAAGGAAGGGTTGGGTCCAGTGTATCATGTCTCTTCACTCCTACTATAGTCTATTAACTGTAAGTAGGCGAGACATCATGACCTCTAACCTCTGTATCTCTTAAACGACTAGGTTAATCGAGTAAATATTTCTACCATTTGGGAAGAGTCAGTCAAGGAATATATGTGGAAATGTACAGCCAATTTGCTCTTGCCCTTTTTGAGTTACAGAGGATAGAGGCCATGATTTCTCGCCTACTTACATTGAACAGACTATGGACTACCTCTCCCTCGATAACGATGGAGGATTCAATCACTGTTCTACTTACAACTCAACTCAACTTCCCAGTCTTCAACACACACGCGCGCACGCACACAGACACTGTAAATAACACATAACGGTAACACAATTTCCGCGAAGACACCGGCGAGAAGAGACGGTGAATGTGGCCGAGTGAGCTGTGATGGGTGGATGGGGGGGGGGGGGGGGGGATGGAACACGAGGTAGTGAGAAATGCCAACATAACTGTATAATAGTATCTCCTCATTAACTCCATACCTGCACTTCAAAATAATTAGGCAACCATGTTAATGAAGAGTATAATAATAGGATATACACTGTATATATATATTTAGTAAATATAATGTGATTGTGCTATCGTATACATGAGCTTTATGCACTAGGCTAAATATGAGTGAATTGCGAGAGTGTTGGTAAACCTGTTGAGCGCGTCTGAGCAACAACCCACCTTATGTTGCTGTTTCATCATAATTGTATAAGCTGAGTTAAAGGCCATGGGACACTAGTTCTTTAACCAGTAGAGGACCTACTACACATAAATTAGACAGTTTGTCATATTTGAATGGTTCATAATGTATATTTTTTAGTTAAAGTTAGCGTGGGATACTGTAGTACATATTATGCACCTGAATCCTAGCCAAATGCGCGGTTTGGATTCCAGCTACATTTGTCACTGTTCATAATTCTTCGATAATGGGCTTGGTATATTCAGCACGATGAACTAATTGTATAATAATTGAGCGATGGGTAACGAAAACCAGTGATAGTTGGAAAGAGCAGGATTAGAGAAAACGAAATTTGCGTGAAGCCGAAGGGTAAACTAAAGAAGATTGTTATCTGCATTATTTTCCACCTTGTTTGTGCGACTGTAATCTGTGTGTTGGTGTGTCTGTAGGATATAATATATAGAAAATAATGGAAATACCAATTTATTTTTTAGTTTAGAAAATCTGTCAATCTAATCTTGCTACTATCAAATAAATGTATAAAGTTATAAGTCTATGCCGGACTGATCAACCCCAGATGTACAGTCGGCCTAATAAGTGATGTTTCGGCACCAATTATGTTTTGATCAATAGTCCTAATTGGTATCAGCAATAATTGCACACGATTTCTTCTTTTCGAGTGAGATATACCAACATGTTCCTATACTTACCTACCCTATTCAACATCTGACAGACATTAATACAGCACAGAGCGAGTCAAACGTAATGACAGCTGAGACATGACTTATTATCGCCACCGCACGCTCGCAGAAAAAAACATCAATCTTTACACTGGTGAGCTAAAATGTGTGCGAACAGAATGAATCTGGTGAAACTTACGTCTGTATTATCACAAGAGTTCAATTCACTCTCAGAATGTTAAGAGCGTTAGCGTAATTATTTTTTCTTCTGCGAGTGTACAGTACTTACGACTTTTTGACAGTGTTAATGATGGAGAGAGAGAGAGGGAGGGAAGATAGACCACTACAGCCGAGATTTGTGTAACCCACGTGTTACGCCTATAGACTCATTTTGAGAATACAATTACATATTGTATAAATACATTCTTAATAAATTATAAATGTTGGCCATTGTAAGAGTGTGCAATGATGGTTTAGTTATAATTTACAAGACATGAGAACAAGCGACGCTAATCACTAGCTGGCAGGTAGAGGAGGAATGTGGGGGAGTTGGGCATGGTTTGGGAGTAGAAGGTGGGGTAGACTTGGACCCGACTCCCCCCTTCCACCTACCCAGGGTGGAGGAGGGGGGGAAGGAATGACCCAACCCTGAACAGCTTTTAGTATGTGTGGAAGGGACTGGATATTTCGCAAAGAGGCTCCAGTCCTAAGGTTATTCTGGACTTACAGTGTGCTGGCTTAAGGGGGCCCACCTCGTTCTCTCTCTCTCTCTCTCTCTCTCTCTCTGGGTTGTATCCATTCAGCCCCATTCAGCCTACTGTCTTAATTTAAGACGTTTATCCCCATCCAGGTGTCGATTTGTTCCTGGCGAGCTGTAGCGAGCCAGCATATATTAAATAATGTTTTTGACAGAAGGCTAAATGTGTATTTTTTTTTTAGAAAAATGTCTCCGGCGAAGCCGAATTTCTCCATACAATAATGGCTCGCTATCGCTCGCCAGGAAGAAATCGACACCTGGATGGGTATAAACGTCCTAAACCAGTAGACTGAATGGGGCCGAATGGATACAAGCCAGAGAAAGAGAGACAAGGAGAGAAAAAAAGGAGGTCACCTCCTTTAATAATCCATTAGGGTTGATATAGCCTATGTAGCCCTATGTTAACTAACTAATTAAGTACGCGTGAGTGTACATAGATCAGGTACGGTCGTGCTAATAAGTCATGTCTTAGCTGTCATTACGTTTGGCTTACTCTGTGCTGTATTAATGTTTGTCAGATGTTGAATAGTGTGTGTAAGTGTAGGAACAGGTTTGTATATTTCACTCAATATGAAGAAATGAAGTTTAGATTTTGCTGATACCAATTATTGATCAAAATATACTTGGTGCCGATAGACATCACTAATTAGCCCGACTGTACATGTGAGTGTACATAGATCAGGTACACTGTACGTGTGAGTGTACATAGATCAGGTACACTGTACGTGTGAGTGTACATAAATCAGGTACACTGTACGTGTGAGTGTACATAGATCAGGTACACTGTACGTGTGAGTGTACATAGATCAGGTACACTGTACGTGTGAGTGTACATAGATCAGGTACACTGTACGTGTGAGTGTACATAGATCAGGTACACTGTACGTGTGAGTGTACATAGATCAGGTACACTGTACGTGTGAGTGTACATAGATCAGGTACACTGTACGTGTGAGTGTACATAGATCAGGTACACTGTATAATCTGATGGTTTAAGGGGCTAGTGCTTGTTTTTGGGGGGCTACTCTTTTATTTATTTTTTTAATTTTGAGCTTCCTCGTTAGACCTCCATCAAGCTTAATAAAAAAAAACCTATACCTCCTTTCAAGATATATTTGTACATTTTTCGGTAGAAAAATGTCCCGGCCAAAGGCCGGTTACTTAAAAAATTACAGGCTCGCTATCGCTCGCCAGGAAATAATCGACACCTAAACGGCACGAAAGGCACAAAGTAATGGGACAAAATATCTCAAAATCGCCAAACTAGTGAACGAACGTCTTAAAATCGCAAAACTAATGGGTCTAAACATGATGGATCATGACGCATTCTGACAGTTGATTCTGGCTGTCATTAGGTGATTCTGGCTGTCATTAGGTGATTCTGGCTGTCATTAGGTGATTCTGGCTGTCATTAGGTGATTCTGGCTGTCATTAGGTGATTCTGGCTGTCATTAGGTGATTTTAGACAGTTTACGAAGGATTTGTGGGAATTATAAGGGTAAAGACTAACTCAATTAACCCTCTGGCTTCCATAGACCTTTCCTAATCTGAATAGAACCGTCAAATAAGATCGGTAAAACAAAAGAAAAGCGTATTGATGTTGAAAGGCTTAAAGGGAGATGGGTCGTTTTGCTGGTCCCCTTTCTCCCTCGTGTTTAGTCCCATTGTGTTTAGATTATACGACGTTCGGCCCATTCGTTTGGTGATTTTAAAACCTTTCGCCCCATTTCGTTGTCAATTTTAATACCTTTCGTGCCATTTAGGTGTCGGTTTTTTCCAGGCGAGCGACAGCAAGCCTTAAATTTTAAGAGGAACCGACCCCTGGCCGGGATTTTTTTTAACGAAAAATTTACAAATAGATCTTGAAGGGGGGTCTAGGGTATTTTTTTCTAAGCTTGATGGGGATCTAGCAAGGAAATTAAGAAATAAAGGAATGAATCAAATAATAGACCAAAACAACTGCCCATCTCCCCTTAATTGTATACACAAACGAGACAAATACAAAGTGCTTCAATAAACGTTGGAATTACCCCAAGTACAATCGCACTAATAAGTCATGTCTCGGTACCAAGTATGTTTTGATCAATAATTGGTATCAGCAATATCTAAGCTTCATTTCTTCATATCGAGTGAAATATAGAAATGTGTTCCTACACTTACCCACCATATTCAACATCTGACAGACATTAATACAGCACTGAGCGAGCCAAACGTAATGACATCTGGGACATAGGGCTAGTAGGGGTAGGCAGCCCCGCCCAGGGAAGTACTGCCGCCAAGGTTTCGGGAGACTCACGGAATAGCCTGAATTTAATTTTCTCTCCCAGGCCTTGGTAGCTGGATACATATCTTTCTGCCTCACACATCAGGGGTATCAGGAAAACCCTCTTTATATAACATACACATCCAACTTCACGACATTGCCCTACATCGCTATCCTCTATCCATAAAACACTACTCTTCCCACTACATATCATACATGCAACACCATACACTTACCTAATAAATATGGCAGTACAATTGTTAAGAGCAAACCTGGTGGTCCCTCGGATATCCACCCCCGGCAGGGTTGCGTCATTGACACAGGGCCCTCCCGGTCGTCATCATGCGACTGTGTCAAGAGCATTGCAACGTCCCAAAGCTGCTCGTCGGTGCAGCTTTTTCTTTAGTAATATAAGGGGACTTCACTCTAACATCAATTCTGTACACCAATTTCTTCAAGCAGAATCCCCTACTCTCCTTTTTTTGACAGAGACTCAAGTAACATCCACATCTGACACGTCTAGATTTAATTTTCCAGGTTATCAACTGCTCCAAATTTTCAGACCTAAAGGAGGTGTATGTTGCTTCGCAAAATCTGAAATTGCCCTGGAGGAGGTTACTAGTTTCAATTGTCCCTATTTTGATTATTCTTTATACAAATTCATTTCTGCTGGTGAATTTAAATACATATGTTGCATCTACCGTTCCCCAAATACTCCTCCAGAGCAAAGTCTTTTTGATTCTTTGTCCTCACAACTCAGTGTCCTCAACTTAAATGCTTCTTCTGAAATCACTGTGTTGGGTGATTTTAATGTCCATAATGTTGAATGGCTCACTCATTCAGCCAGGACTGATGATGCTGGTCTTGAATGTGAGCTATTTGCAGACTCATTTAATCTCACTCAACTAGTCAACCAACCCACCCGTGTACCAGATAATCCTAATCATAATTCCCACCTACTGGACTTATTTTTAACAACCAATTCAGAAAATGATGATGTTACAGTGAGGTCCCCGCTTGGATCTTCTGATCGCTGTCTGATACAGGCCACCTGTCTATCACCTACCACACCTTCCCACTCTGAACCTGTTTTGGTGACTAAATGGCATTACGATAGGGCAGACTGGGAGGGTCTTCAAGGTTTCTTTATTGATATTCCCTGGACCTCTATCTTTTCTAATGATGCACACTCCACCTTGAGCCACATACAAGATTTTGTAAAAATTGGAATGGAAACTTTTATTCCTCATCAAAAGTACAGTAAAAGATCTAATTCACCTAAATGGTTTGACCATAATTGTGCTATAGTAACTGAACAAAAAGCAATAGCCTACAATGCATACACAAGATCAAAAACACATGAAGCCTTTAATTACTTTAGAAACATCAGAAATCATGCCAAAACTGTATTAAACCTAACTAAATCAAACTTTCTCCACAAGCAGGCAAATAAACTTCTAAATAATCCAAATGATAACAAAATATTTTGGTCTACTCTTAACTCATTCAAATCCAACTTCACTACTGCTTCATCCATTCCACCATTAAAATCTCCGACTGGCAATCTTGTAAGTGACCCAAGAGGTAAAGCTAACCTTCTTGCGGATATTTTCTCCACCAACTCAACCTCAGATGAAATAAATCAAGATGTCCCTGTACTTAATTTTAATTCGCCTGAAATTTCCTCACTTAAGATCCACACCAGACATGTCAAAACTATTTTGCAGAATCTCTCAGTAGATAAGGCTCCTGGTCCAGATGAAATTCCTCCAATAGTACTTAAGAATTGCTCCTTGGTGCTCGCTCCTGTATTGGCAAAAAATTTCCGTCTGTGTACTCATACCTCATGCTTCCCAGTGCCCTGGAAAGAAGCAAACATTCATCCAGTTCCTAAAAAAGGTGCCTCTTCAAATCCATCAAACTACAGACCAATAGCTATAACTTCCACTCTTGGTAAAGTCTTTGAAATGATACTAAATAATCACATAATTAAGCATCTTGAGAATAATAAATTAATCAGTGATAGGCAATATGGTTTTAGACGATGTCGATCAACTGCAGACATTCTTTGCCTTCTTACGCATCAAATCAACCAAGCTACAGACCAACATGGTGAAACACATACAATAGCACTGGATATATCAAAGGCATTTGATAGAGTCTGGCATCAATCCTTATTGTCGAAGATGTCACACTACGGCCTTGCATCATTAGTTCCACTAATTTCTTCTTATCTTCATAACAGAAAAATATGTGTAATGGTAGATGGCCTTTATTCTCAATTTCAATCAATAAATGCTGGTGTTCCCCAGGGATCAGTTTTGGCCCCAATTCTGTTCCTCATTCATATCAATGATCTCATATCTACCACTCATAATCCAATACATTCCTACGCAGATGACTCAACACTCCACAGTTCCTTCACATTTACCAATTCTTTCACCCAACCCGATCTTATAAATTCAAAAATAAACACTGCAATTTCTCTGAACCAGGACCTTTCTATAATTAATGGATGGGGACAAAATAATCTAGTTTCCTTTAATGCACAGAAAACCAAGAACATTCAATTTTCTAACCGACAGAATCTCACTGACTCCAATATATTTTTTAATGATGTAAATATTCCCACTTCCTCTAGTATTGACATTCTCGGTGTAACATTAACTACTAACTTGAGCTGGACACATTATGTTAGAAGCATTGCTAAGAATGCCTCTAAAAAAACTGGGACTCCTGTACAGAGTTCGAGAATTCTTCACTGACGAGCAGTTGGCCGTAATATATAAAAGTCATGTGCGTTCTCAGATGGATTACTGTTCACCTCTGTGGGGTGGAAGTGGAGTGGTTGCATTGAGGCAGTTGGACAAAATTCAAAATAAAGCTATTAGATTAATCAATAACCCTGCAATCACACAGGACCTTCCTATATTATCCATACGAAGAAACGTTGCATCCCTTGCATTATTCTACAGATATTTTCACAGCAATTGTTCCGAGGAAGTTGCTTCAATTGTGCCGCCTCTCCACATCTTTCCCCGTAGAACTAGGGCAGCTGAGAGCGCCCATGAATTTACACTTTCTCCTCCACAATGCAGAACTTCTGCTTATCAGAATTCATTTATCCCCAGAGCTACTACTCTTTGGAATTCACTTCCCTCGAATTGCTTTCCACAAACTTACAATTTACAAATGTTTAAATCCAGTCGTAACAAACATTTTATGAATGGAGGATGCCTTTAGGCACATGGACCTTTTTGTTTTATCTGTGTTTTTCCTTCCTCCGTTCATTGTTTCTTAAAAAAAAAAAAAAAAAAAAAAAACCAGTAGACACACTATTTGTGTTACAATTAAGGGGGATAGTCTGTTTTTCTGGCCCCTCTTCTCCCTCATGTTTAGCCCCACTAGTGTTCAGATTTTAAGGTGTTTGCTCCATTAGATTGTCAATTTTAAGACCTTCCACCCCATTTCGTTGTCAATATGAAGACCTTTCGTGCTATTTAGGTGACATTTTATTTTCCTGGCGAACGATAGTGAGCCTGTAATTTTGGAAGAAGCGGCCTTCGGCAGTGACATTTTTCAACCGAAAAATGTACAAATTAATCTGGAAGGGGGATCTAATGGGTGTTTTTTTTAAAGTTCGATGGAGGTCTACGGAGAAAACATAACAATAATAATGCATAAATGGAAAAATCGACCCAAAGTGAACCATCCCCCCTTAACCCATTCAGTACCGGTGACACTTGTTATTATATGCTGGCAACTATTAAGGCGATTACATTCAGCTTAGGAAGGACGTTTACCCATTAAAAAGATTAGAGACCATTTCAATTAAGGGAGATGTGCCGTTTTTCTGGTCCTCTTTCTCCCTCATGTTTAGTCCCATTAGTTTTGAAAAATTAAGACGTTTACCTCATTAGTTTGTCGATGTTAAGACCTTTCGCCCAATTTTTTTGCCAATTTTAAGACATTTCGTGCTCTTTAAGTGTCGATTTTTTTTCTGGCGAGCTATAGCGAGCCTGTAAATATGCTTTCATTGGTTTATTCAAGTGCATTGGGGTTTGTAATTGATGATTAATGTTAAGAACGGGGAGTTACTTATTATGGAGGAACCGGCCTTCGGCCGTGACATTTTTCTACCGATAAATTTACAAATTAATCTCGAAGGGGGATCTAATAGATATTTTTTTAAGTGTAATGGAGGTCTAGGGAGGAAATTAAAAAAACATATATTAATATAAATTATATATATATAAATAGACCCAAAACGATAACCACAGTCCCCTTAACCCCTTTAGCTACCATATATCTTTCCTAACCTTCATTAAACCATCAAAGTGTGGCTAGAATTTAATTAAAAACACGTAATTGAAGGCAAAGTCAGGGAAAACCTCGTTAACCCCTTCTGTACCGGTGATGTACTTTGCATTTTATTCTGGGCACTATTAGACGATTTTGTTCAGCATAGGAAGGCCGTCTACTGATTAACCCTCTCCGACATATGACGCGATTTTGAGCCTATTAGGGATACTTTAAAGCCTTGGTTACCATCAGGGGTATTTAGAAACCTTTAGTTTAGTTACTTCAACAGCTGCAGTTGTCTTTGAGTTAGCTGTGGGCAGAAAACTAATTTTGGAGAGGTAATTATAAATGTGAGAGAACTCTTATTTCTTATTGCTAATCTGGCAACCTCTGCGTCATATGTGCGTGAAAGGGTTAAAAGGCTACAGACTATCTCAATGAACCCTTTTAGCTGCCATATATCCTTCGTAAGCTTCATAAAATCGTCTACATATAGTTGAAATATAAAAAAAGACGTCGCTGGTAAAGAAGGGTTTAACCCGCACTGTACCGGCGATGTCTTTTATATTTGATTTCAGCTACATTTAAACAACTTTATGAAGCTTAGGAAGGATATATAGTAGTTATAAGGGTTAATTGAGATAGTCGGTAGCCTTTTAATGGGTAGACGTCCTTACTAACCTGAATACAATCGTCTGATAATTGCCAGATTATAATGAAAAGGACGTCACCGGTACTGAATGGGTTAACAAATTATAGCTAGAATCGGTAAAGGTAGCGCCAACGAACTTGACAACAATCTTGATCCCTTAACTTCTCATAACTCAAAAGGGCCTGGAGCAACCTGTCTGTAAATATCCACACCTATTTCCTGGTGGACTCTTCCCTAATGATGAAAAACGTCAGCCCGATTACTTTCATCCATTTCGAGTTATAAGAAGTTAAGGGATCAAGATTAGTGTCCAGTTTGCTGGCGCTATAGGAAAAAAAAAAAAAAAAAATACTCGTGCAACACCGCCTAAGCGACGGAATTCTAAGAAACCCAATACATTAAATGGATCCAACTGCTCGTATTGTGTCTTAAACATTACATTTATTGCACAGGGTAATAATTCAAGGTTTCGCTGAAACACAATAACGAAACCCCATCAGATCACGATAAGTCTAAACTGTTTTCCATTAAGGGATGATGGGCTGGTTTTTCTGGTACCCCCTTCTTCCTCATGTTTAGCCCCATTGTTTGTTTTAGATTTTAAGACGTTCGGCCCATTAGTTTGCCTATTTTAAGACCTTTCACCCCATTTATTTGTCAATATTAATACTTTTAGAGTCATTTAGGTGTCGATTTTTTTCCTGGCAGCGATATCGAGCCTGTAGCTAAAAAGACACCGGCCTTCGGCCGGGCTATTTTTCTATCGAAAAATGTACAAATTTATCTTGAAGGAGGGTCTTGGACGTTTTTTGTTTAAAGATTGATGGAGGTCTAGGAAGGAAACTAATATAATAATAAAACAAATATGTAAATGAGCAAATAATAACGACCCTCTCCCCTTAATGTTTTTCCAATATGCTTTCATATGAATCCTATCGCCTCTAATAATCTGCCTCTAGTCCAGTTGACAATACTATAGTTTATTTATTTTCAACTGGCGGTACTCGGCTATTACGAAGCTATGGTACCGCAATATGTTGTTGATAACTTCAACTTGGTATGTATATGATGCAGAAACATGGTAGTTACATATTCTCCCATTACGTAGTGATATATCAGCTGCAAGTGGATTGCCAGGGGATAGAGGTGCAAGGGGGCGATTCATTCGTGGGTACCCCTTCGTGGATGATGTCATCTGGCAATAGATAGATAGATAGATAGATAGATAGATAGACAGACAGACAGGCAGAGAAAGACAGATAGATATAGATAGATAGATAATGGGTTGAATTTATCGTCAGCTGAAAACAAACTGATTATATTGTAAAGTAGTCAAACATAATATTGGCCGTATATTGATGTGGATAAATAGTTGACGATAAAAGCTAAAGTGTGATACCCTTTTAAAATGCCCAAATAAAATGCAGTACTTAGATTTTGTTTGTGGTAATCAGCTCATGTTCGTTTTCCTGCCATGATGATATACCCTGTTCCAAGTAAGTAGGCCCAAACTCTCGAACACTAACTTCAATAATTCACAAACGATTAGACTAATCATTCTACCTACCATTTGAGGAGGGTCAGCCTGGGAATAGACTAATCCTTCTACCTACCATTTGAGGAGGGTCAGCCTGGGAAGAGGAGTGGAAATTTACAACCCATTTGCGCTAACCATTTTTGAGTTACAGAGGTTGGTGGTCAGGATATCTGGGCTACCTATTTGGAACAGAGTATAGTATAAATATATCTACACGGTACAAAGTGAGTGCACGTAACAGATAGCCATTACTGAAGATAACAGCTTAAGTGGGGATGGGCTATTTTTTCTAGACCCGCCCCCCTTCTCCCTCATGTTAAGCCCCATTAGTTTTCAGATTTTAAGATGTTTGTCCCATTAGTTTGTCGAATATACGACCTTTCGCCCCATTTCCTTGTCAATGTTTAAAATGGGGGTGCATGGGTTGAGATAAACATGGAATAATAATCGCCAGCCTACACATAATTATCTTGCAAAATGCAATGGCACCGAAATAATGACTAACAATGGTATAAAGGATTTTGTGGATCGTCTAAACCGGACCTGTGACGTCATAGGAGTGTAAGTCCACCATCCAGTCCACAATGAGGATACTGGTGTGACGTCACTATGACGGCACAGGTCTGGTGTAGACGATCCACAAAATCCTTTATTTATCTATCTATCTATATGCTCAGGCCCAATCCCCACTTTTCCTATTTATTTTTTTCTATTTTATTCTATTTCATTATTTATTTTTTTAATTTTCTTGGGGGTGGCCGACTCAAGACAGAGCAAGAACAGGGAAAACACAAAACAGAGGACAAAACAACGAAAAAAACACACAGACAAAACACAAAATTCACACACATCTAGGTCACCCAGGAGAATACCCAGAGACCAGGGTCACCAAGGTCGCTCCAGCACTCCCCCGGCCCCCGACCACCCAGAGAGGCTCCTATCTCGGCAGGCAGACATGCAGCGGAGCCAAAGCCACATGCCCGCCCACCACACTTCCAGGCGCACCCTTCATATTAATCGTCCCCCCGGGCCAGGCACCTGATGGACTATTAACTAGTCCAGCTTGCACCCGATCCCTTCCCCCAAATGACCACATATTCACTCAACTAGTCATAAGCATTCTCCATTCATTCCTGTTTATTACCACTTCCTTTGCCTGATCTATAGTCATTCCTCTATCATCCAAAGCTTGTCTTACACAGTCTCTCCATCTCAATGGGGGTCTTCCTGCCCTTCTATCTCCCCTTGTATCTGACTCACATATTTTCTTCGTAAGCCTTTCATCTCCCATTCGTTCAACATGACCATACCAGCTCAGCACCCTGAGCTGTCCACTGTCCACCTGTCCACTCTAGCTGACAAATATTCCTGCTGCCCCACTCTCCTAAATATCTCTTCATTCCTTAATCCGTCTCTATGAGTAACTCCACACATACTCCTCAAGCAGCTCATCTCCATCACATCCAGCTTTCTTCTCTACTTTTTCTTCAGAGCCCATGTCTCAGCCCCATACATCACTGTTGGCACAACAATTCCTTGATACATTGCACTTTTTACTTTCATTCCGAGATTTCTCGTCTTCCACATACTTCCCATTGCTCCGAAAACTTTCCTTCCTTTACACACTCTCTGTTTTACCTTCATTTCCATACCTCCACTCCTGCTTATCGTTCCTCCTAGATTTATAAAACACTCTACTTCTTCCAGTATTTCCCCATCCAGGCGCACATCTAGATTCACCCTACGATCACCCCTATTACACACCATTACTTTACTTTTATTGACGTTCACCTTCAGTTTCCTCCTCCCACAAACCACTCAAAACTCTTTGAATACCCGCTGCATTTTCTCATCAGAGTCTGCCAACAACGCTGTGTCATCAGCGAACAGCAACTGATTCAACTCCCAATCTCTACCATTCTTTGCTACTAAACCCAATCCTCTTCCCATAGTTCTCATTTTCACCTCCCTCACCACACCATCCATAAACATATTAAACAGCCATGGTGACAATACACAACCCTGTTGCAAACCTACCTTTACCTCAAACCATTCACTCAACTCACAATTTCCTACTCTAACACATGCTCTGCTCCCTTCATAAAAACTCTTAACTGCTTCCAACAAATTTCCTCCAATTTCATAAATCCTTAACACCTTTCGCATTGCTTCGCGATCCACACGATCATACGCTTTTTCCAAATCCATAAAAGCCCAAAATGTCTCCTTATGCTTCTCTAAATACTTCTCGCATAACTGTCTTACTGCAAACATCTGATCCACGCACCCTCTTCCCCTCCTAAAACCGCACTGTTCTCCTATTGCAACTTCCGTACATTTTATTATCCTCTCTATCAGCACCCTGCCATACAGCTTTCCAACCACTGACAATAAACTATTACCTCTATAACTTGAACACTCCTGCCGATCTCCCTTCCCCTTGTACAACGGCACAATACATGCACTCTTCCAGTCTATTGGTACCCTTGGCATCACAAAGCGACACATTGAAAAGTCTCACCAACCAATCTATTAGCATATTTCCACCCTTCTCTATACACTCCACAGCAATACCATCCAAACCTTCTGCTTTTCCCGGTTTCATTGGTTTCATTGCTTCTTTCACCTCATTTTCCTCAATCGTTTCATTCATTCCCTGCCACCTGGGTGGCCTGGGTAACCTATCTCCATCAAACACTGCTTCAATCACTGCTTCTCTTCCATCTCTTGCATTTAGCAAAGAGTCAAAATACTCAGTATATCTTTTCCTCACTTCAACTGGTTCCACTAGTAATTCTCCATTTGCATCTTTCACTGACTCTTCCCTCTGTTGTCCTCCTTGTCTTACTATATTTACCTCCTTCCAGAACATCTTCTTTCGTTCTTCATATCCTTTATACCATTGTAAATAATTATTTCAGTGCCATTGCATTTTTCAAGATAATTATGTGTAGGTTGGCGATTATTATTCCATGTTTATCTCAACCCATGCACCCCCACCTTTAAGACTTTTCGTGCTATGTAGGTGTCGTTATTTTTCCTGGCGAACGATAGTGATCCTGTAGTTTTGGAAGAACTTCGGCCGGGAAATTTTTCTAACATAATAATTACAAATTAATCTACAAGGGGGATCTAATTAATGTTTTTTGTTTTAAGTTTGATGGAGATCTATGTAGGAAACTAGAACAAATAATTAATACATTTTAAAAATAAAAAAATTACCAAAAAGTGAATCATCCCCCCTACAGAAGACATGAGCACAACACTAAGTAAAAGGAAATAATAAAGACAAAATATGAAGTGGAAACCAAGAAGAAGAAGAACCAACAATGATATTAACCCCTTCTGTACCGATGTCATCCTTGTAACTTTTTCTGGCTACTATTAAGGCGATTTTATTCAGTTTAAAAAGGGCCTCTAGTAATACTTACTTACACCCATGGGTGTCCAAACTTCACAGCCACTGACGTACTGATACATACCTGGAAGGAAAACAAGATATATACAGATTTAGGGGATATGAGTAGTTTTTTTCTGGTCCCCCTTTCTCCCTCATGTTTACCCACATTAGTTATGAGATTTTATGACGTTCGGCCCATTAGTCTGGCAATTTTAGGACATTTCGCCCCATTTATCTGGAGAAGAATACATAAAACAGCCAGTAAGTCCTTACTCCCACAAAGGGTAGGGAGGATCAGCAAGAGACACAAAACAGGAAAACAGGTGACAGGAGAAGAATATATACTACAGTTCGCCCACAATGTCTAATGGTAGCCACAAAAACACATTTTCTAACGCGTCATAATCCTAAAGGGGTTAAGGGGGGTGGTCTGTTTTTCTGGCTCCCTTTCTCCCTCATGTTTAGCCCCATTAGCTTTCAGATTTTAATACGTTTGTTCCATTAGTTTGGCGATTTTAAGACCTTTTACCCCATTTTTTGTTGTCAATATTTAGACCTTTCGTGCAATTTGGGTGTCGAATTTTTCCAGGCGAGCGATAGCAAGCCTGTAATATAGGAGTAACCGGCCTCCGGCCGCCTTGACATTTTTCTATCGACATATTTACAAATATCTCTTGAAGGGGGGTCTTACGGATGTTTTCAACACTTGATGGAGTTCAAGGGAGGAAACTAAAACAATAATACAAAAATACAATAAAACACAAATAAATACGCCCATCTCCCCTTAAAATTATGTAAATTTATTAGTTCGTAAAAGTGAGCTGTTATTAAATGGAGGGAAGCTTTAAGGGGGTAGTGATTGTTGTTTGGTTTATATACTGTACTGTATGTAATAATTTATTTTTGAGTTTCCTCACTAGACCTCCACCAAGCTAAGAAAAACACCCCCAAGACCCCTTTTTATGATAAATCTGTACATTTTTCGGTAGAATAATGTCCCGGCCAAAGTCCGGTTCCTTCTAAAATTCGAGGCTCGTTTTCACTCGCCAGGAAAAAATCGACACCTGTAGGGCATGAAAGGTCTTAATATTGACAACAAAATGAGGCGAAAGGTCTCAAAATCGCCAAACTATCAAAATTAACGTATTAAAACCTTAAAACTAATATGCTAAACATTAGAGAGAAAGGGGTCTATTAAAAATAGACCCCTTAAACTGTTGATATATAATAGGAGGAGAGGATGAAAGGCTGGGCGTAGGGAGAGGAAGCAATAAGGGAAGGAACTAGCGAGAAACACGAAGGAGAGAGAGGGAAACAAGGAGAAGGGCAGAGAGAGAGAGAGAGAGGATACTCTTGGCAAAACAAAAAAGACGAATGAAAGGGTTAATGGAGAGAGTGTGTGTGTATGAGAGAGAGAGAGTGAGTGTGTGTGTATGAGAGAGAGAGAGTGAGTGTGTATGTATGAGAGAGAGAGAGTGAGTGTGTGTGTGATAGAGTGTGTGTGTGTGAGCGAGAGAGAGAATACCCTTAGCATAAATAAACACAAATTAAACGGTTAAAGGGGACAACGTAAACAATCATCATCAACATCACTTTTACAGTTTTGTAATCAATATTATTGGTGTAATATTTGTAGGTGTAGAAATACTGTAATTGTTATGCACTGATTTTATGCAGGATTAACAATTGATACAGGTTAGTTCTACTCCACTGGGACTTCCAAGTTAATAAGTATAAGTACATATAACCAAAAGAAAGCAGAGGATAATTATATCGCAAAATATGGTTTAATAATACAGTATTATTTCTTCTTCACTATATACAGTATGGGAAATAATCTGGAAAACATGGAACATGAATCACTACCAGTGAATAGTACTTAAGCTTATTATTAGGCTGGAGTCTCTCCACTCTTCACTATAGAACATGTAACCTCGCTATGGAGCCAATGTCACGTTGGCATGCCGAACGACGACAAAGTTCATTTCGTACAAGTGTTCACTTGGACTCAGCAAAAACAGAGAGGTCGGCAGACCGGAGTCTCTCCACTTTTACTAAGAAAAGTGAAGCCTGATAATAGAGACAATGTTCACGCTGGCATGCCAGACATCAACAGAGTTCCTCTATCAGGACACTTGTTCCATCCCACTCTAGAGAATATTAAGGACGGCAGGCCGTACACCTCAACTTCTTTTAGAGATGGTGCTGGTGTGGGCTTTCCTTAGTGAGATTGACAAGCAGGAGTGGCAGGCCGGTATCCTCCTTCCCAACCTCAGAATAAAAAAGAGAGAGCGGCAGGCCGGTAACTCTCTTCCTAACCCTTTAGGAAAGTTGTTCCTATCTCAGTAGCTGTGTATCTCACTGGCATGCCAGATGAGGACAGAGTTCCTGGGACAGGCCACAGTTTCGGTAACTTGTAATCTAAGAAGAAAGTTTCCGGCAGGCCGTACGCTTTCCCACTAGACTAGCTAGGAACTGCCTAAGTAGAGTCTCTATGTTAGCTGGGCAGGCCTCTGGCTATCAAAGATCCCTAGTATAGGGTTTTTACTCACAGACAGTATAGTTGAGCTTTCGGCAGGCTGTTAGTCCAACTGAATGGAGGGTAATCTTAAGACTTCATAAGGTGGCATGCCAGAACTTTTGAAGCCTCAAAATTGCTTGTCTTTTCTCAGAAATCCTGAACTGGTATTGAGGATTACTGAGTTCACTCCCCTGGTACCTCTAGGATGGTAAGGGCATGAGGAGGTATCCTAGATGGGGTCCTTGAGCCCTTCTTGTTCTGCTGGTCAAGGTCTCCTTCAAAACAATATATTACTCGGTGATGGGGTGACGAGTCAGGTCAATTATAGCTCCTAGAGTAGGGTACTTTATCAAAGGTTAATTATAAATTCATAGGTAGTCTATCTGAACTCAATAGAACTCGGAAAAACAATAATAGTGAGTAAAGGGAATGAATTCTGAAATTCGGACTCTTGGGGAGGATTGGTGGTGTCGGGTGCATTGAAGGTGTGTCGTGTGCACCGTACAATTGAGGGCTGTGATGCGCGTGAGACAGCGTTTACCCTTCTCTCTCCTTCTCATCATGGTGGCTGATGGAGTTTACTACGGATCTTTGCTGGTAGTAATTTTGGGTATAAGAATATATAAATCTCCCTCTGTATTGCATTGTCTAAAGGGGTGTGTACGTATACAACCTTCCTGGTTCGGGTTGGCAGGCCTGGGTGTACACACGTGTATTTAAACGTATTGAGCGCCCTCTCTCGGGGCGCGGGCGCAGAAGACCTCCCACATTGTTTGTACGTGGAGACAATTAGGTACAGGGTATTCTTATTTAGAAAGAAGCGTGTGTGGGTTGTGTAACTAGCAAAACTAGTTGAAGAGTGTAAAAAAAAGGCATGTGTATATATGTGTGAGAAAACAGTGTCCCAAGATCTATTGAGGTATATGTTCACATCATATTGCACAAAATAGGGTTTCATACATTCATATAATTGTTTCATCTGGCAGTGTTTTCTTCGGTAGCGAAGATATGAGTTTTTCTTAATTTCTACTTCTCTATTCTCCCTGAGCTATTTGGTGAGGTGGGGAGAAAAGGAAAACACAAGAATATATGGATCATTGATTTTCTTCGAAGGTGAAGACAAGTTTGTTTATTTTTATTTGGCATAGATATATTATAATAATGCACAGGGATCAGGTTGAACATTGTTAATACATATAGCAAAAGAAGGTACATATAGTGGACAGGAGAGGAGTACAGGTAACTCAGAAGTGGACGCTGAACCTCATCTTTTTCTTCGGGATGGTAGTGGGGGCAAGCGTCTGATCTGGTGTGATGGGGCGTTCCTGTTCCGGGGCGACCTCTCGCGCCTTGTCCGGGGTGACCCAGGATACTCCTGTGTCTCGTTGGTTCGCTGCTATCTTTCTCGCCTTCCTCTGTTTCCTTGGGGGTTTCTTGGGCTCTTCCTCCTCCGTGGAATCTTCCTCTATTGTTCTTTTTCGAGGTATTTTACTTCCGTCTTTCCCCTGGAAGGCCTGTCCTCGGGCCTCAGGTGCAAACGTTAGTACGTTGCCCTGGGAGTGTATTAGGGAGAGTCGGTGGATGTGTGTCCACCACAGGAGCGATCTTTCGTCGGGAGTCTTAGTAGGATCCACCAGGACTGCAATGTGGGCTTTGGTGTTAGGTTCGCACGATGCCGTGAAGGCTTCATGTATGTGCCGTATTCTTCTGAAATTTACGGCGTCGTTGGACCATTTTATTCTCTTAATGAATGGAGTTAATGGCATGGTGATGGTGGTAGTAGACAGGAACTCGGCAGGGGGTGTGTAGGTTGTGGTGGCGGCTGGGTGAATGGCCTGTCTAGCTCTGCTAGCCAGAAGGTCATGACCTTTTGCGGACGTAAAAGTAGCAGGTAGGCTGGTTGGGTGACATGGGGGCAAAATTTGCATGTGGGAACTGGAATTTGTGTTAGTTTCGTGGTGTGATTTGTTGATTTTAGGCTGTTTACGAGGGATGATTGGTTTTATTTGGTTGTGATCACATGGGTGTGTGTCAGGAGTACGTATTGCGGACAATGTATGAGTGAATCGGTCAGGTGGTTTACTTAGTCGACCTGATTTAGTGTGGATGGCCCCGCGTAATGGTGTTTCAGTGCTGGTGGTAGACGATGGTGACGGGGATGTAGGTTTAGGATTGGGAGTGGACGGGGGAAGGGATAGAGGTTTTTGAGTAGAATTAGGAGGGTGTGTTGGTGCTGGGGATAGAGGTGTTTTTTGTATGGTAGAAGGAAAAGGAGATGATGTTGGGGGAGCTAGACGAGTTGGTGTTGGTATTGGAAGGGGTATGGATAACAAAGTTGAGGATTGAGATGGGGTATAGGGAGTAAGGGTAGGGGGAGAAAGTGAGTTTCGCGGGGTGGCAGGAGAAGAAATTGTTTTAGAAAGGTGAGGCTGAGGTGTTGGTGAAGGTATTCTAGGTGGGGATGTTGGCTGTAGGAGGGGAGGTTTTCTTTTGGCAGGTGGCGGTGTTTTAACATTGAGGTGTAAAGGCTGTGGAAGGTGATGTCTAGGGAAGGAAGATGGTGATTTTGAAGTGGAGCGTGGAGGTGCAGAGAAGGAGGTTGACTTGGGAGGTGAGGTGAGTGGTGACGTCATTGGGCGGCGTTTCTTTGTAGGTGGGGATGAGCTTGGGGAGGACTCTGGGGAATGATGAGGCTGAGTTGAGGGGGATTTACGGTTTGGTGGAGTATTTTTGGACCTGAAAGGTGTGGGAATTACAGTTCTTCGCAGTTTCCAACGAGGTCTTAGTTTATAGCAGGAAGTTGTGGGTTGTGGGGCATGAGTTGGAGGGGTTTTAGGGTTGGTGGCATCTGACGTTGGTGGGCTTTGGGTGATGTTATGAGAAGCGTGAATCGGGGGTGGCATTCTTGGAGTATGTTGGATTATTTGTTGGGTTGTTTGAGAGGCAAATTTTGGAATAGTGGGGGGCAATGGGGGTATAGAGACTAACAGGAGTTTGGGAGAACCCGTGTCGTCCTTAGCCCTGGGCAGGTTGGTGGTTGATGGGGGGTCAGGAGTCTGGTTTGTCTCTGCTGCCGGCAGTAGTGGGGTATCACGATGCAGGGGTGAATATTTCCTCACAAATCTGTTTCGGTAGGTTCTGAACTCCCCGTGGTAATTAATGGTGACTTGGGAGGGGTTGGGTATTTTTTTGATTGAATATGGGCCTACATATCGGGGGCCTAGTTTGTTGATTACAGGTAACATGGCGACCATGACAGTGTCACCAATAGCAAAGGGATTTTGGGGGGTGGTGGCATCAGTTTTGACATCTTGGCAGGTTTGTGCAGTGTGGAGGGTATTTTTTAATTGTTGGAGGGGGTCTATGGTATGTTGGGTGGTCGGGGGAGTTGCAAGATGGCGGAATGGTAGCAGTAATGGCGCCACTCCGTAGACGCGTTCGTGGGGAGATATTCAGTCTTCTCGGGGGCAAGAGTTTAAGCCCCACTGGGTAATTTTCACTTGGCTGGGCCAGTCAGTTGTTTTTAACTCAATCATTTTTGTTCTTAGCTGGTTGTTAATAGATGTGTGGCTCTGTTCGCAGATGGCGTTCCCTTGTGGCCAATAAGGTGAAGAGTGTTTCACCTTGATTCCATATTTGGAGGTGAATGCCTCCCATATTTGTCCTGTGAATTCTGGGGCGTTATCGGACAATAGTGCTAACGGCAGCCCGAAAACAGGAATAATTCCGGTGGCTAATAACTCGGCCACTGTTTTTGCAGAATGGTCTTTGCTTGGGCAGACAATCAAGAACTTCGAGTACACGTCCACGAAAGTAACGATAAAAAGTTTTCCATGACTGGGTGGAAAAGGTCCCATGACGTCTAACGAAAGTACTTCCCAAGGTTTATGGGCAGAGATGGTTCCGGCTGGCCCAGGGGTTTTGCATCTATCCTTTCCCATGGCACAAGATTTACAGGCTTCGGTTACTCTTTTGGCAACACCTGAAGGGTTAACCGTTGTTACGACTGAGGTTTAAATATATCAGGGTTCTTATTCATTGGACTAGTAATGGCATATTATTAAATGCTACAACGGAAAGCGCTAGATCCAACCTCTGATGTATATTCCCAGTGAACAAAGAACACAAATACTCTCCAGAGTTCTATATGCAATAATAGGTTATTAAACTCTCAATAAATGTGCGTCTACTCTAGGCTTAATGTTTTGTGAAAACAGCCTATTACTACCTATAACCGAAGGTGCTTGGTTATGGTATGCAAAGCAAGGTGGTAAGAGAAGTTACAGCTTACGTTACTTTAATCAATAAATGTCAGGCACTCCTGCATGAAAGAAAGTGCACTAAAGTCCTTCAACACCAACAAGGAATCTTCTTTAAATGTTAGATGCTATCAAGATGCTCGAATCGGAAATGGAACCCAAAAAGGCAGGCAGCGGAACAATGCTCGTACAGGCTATGCACAGAAAAAGGCAGGAGATATAATGCAGTCGGAGCCAAGAATATCCTAAACGCCACAACAATAATAATAATCGCCACGACAATGCAGTATTCCTATCAACAAAAAGAGCCTAAGTTGTTTGTGTCTCAATACATCAAACTAGGCTGCGAAATGCTTATGTAATCATAAACGGGTATGCATAATAAGAATAATTGGTTTAATATACTTAATGTCTACTATGACTGATAAAGTCTAGCTAGAGTCAATGATACGAGATACTGGTGCGCATGGCATGCCGCCTAGCCTAGTGCAAATTTCAAGTCTGTGCGTCAAATATTACGTTATAATGAAGGGCAGCTCTCTTGAGAAACCTTAATACCGAAGTATTAAGCGTTCTCCTGGCGTACATCAAAGACAAACAACGAGCTTAGAACAGTGCAGAATGGTATAGGCAAAAATCCCTCATTCGTGCATGCTCTACTCTCAATAGCACACAGACTAGAATTTACCCAATCAACTCCAGTTCTCAGGTATGCCATGCAGCTTTTAACTAAAGCCAGCACCCATCGGAAACAATACCTTATAGTATCAGACTCCTAGTCTAGCATTATCTAATCCAGCAGAACACTAATAATTACAGGAAGCAGTACTGAACAATATGAATGCCAACCAATGCTTTGTGATCAACTTATCTTAACAACTAACATACATGGGTTATATAAGACCTTAACGCACAATACAACTGGCCAGCATGAAGCTGATTATGCAGAGTTAACCAGAGGGGGTATAATATTAATAAAAGGTGGTGAAAGATATGGAAAATGAGAGAGATAGGCAGAGGAAAAGGTTCTCAGGTGCAGGAAGGGAGACAGATATCAAAGGGATAAGAGGGATGCGTTCTAGAAACCAGATCTGAGGGAGAGAGTGGCAAGAGAGCTGTATATATACTAGCACTAGCTCGCACCACGTAGACAAAGCGGTAACAATTCCTTCAGCCAATGCCAAAGAGGCCAGCCAAACATGACATCACCAAGCATGGTAAAAAACTCCTCCAACCAATTCCCAAGAGACCAGCCAGCTATGATGTCATCGAGCATGGCAAAAAACACTGCGCGCCTCCTCACACTCTGTTCTACTCTCTCTGTCTCTCTCAAATCCTATCATTACTACTTAATGATAAAACATATACTCTGCAATTAAATATATAAAGCCTTGACATGGGCGAAAACAAAGAGCCTTTCTGGACTGCCCCTGACACGAGCTTTCATATGAAATAAAGCACACACAATAATACATCAACTGTAGCCACATCCACTGCCCTGGCGATCCTAGCGAGTCACCGTAGGACAAGCCATGCGGTTCTAACGGAGTGGTTAACGTCACACCGTTCAATATTGAGTCTGGAACACCTGGAGCATCTTCTTTTGTCCTAAGTGGATACCATTTCCCTCATGGATGGAGATCATGTATTCTTGGGCAATGGCGGGTTCCACAATAATATGTCCGGACTCGGTGGTTAATTGGTCTCCCCATCGACAAATATGTTGGAATATGTGACGAGGGATCCACTTTGGTTTTATTTTATTTTCCCAGAGTTGTAACAGGGTGGGTTATGGTGGTGGAGAAGATTCCGTCTGTGCAGATGAGTCATGGTTGGTGGGTTGGAGTGCGGCTAGGTTGTTAGGTGGATGTTCCGGGACAGGTAAACGGGACAAAGCGACCGTGTTTGTATGGAGCTTTCCGGGCCGATAATGTATTTCAAAATCATACTCCTCTAGGGTTTCTCTCCAGCGTACCAATAGTGCAGAGCTGGTTTCGCATCGCCTAAGCCACTGTAGGGACTGGTGATCTGTGATGATGTCTAATTTAGCCCGAAACACAAAAGATCGAAAGTGGTTAAGGGCCCAGAGGACACCTAAGCATTCGCGTTTGGTGGCTGCGTAGATTTGCTGCGCAGTATTCAAGGTCGAACTGGTGTATGTGATGACGTGCTCCTTTCTGTCTTGTACCTGGGCTAGCACTGCACCAATGGCGTACAAAGAAGCATCGGTATATAATCGGAAAGTTTGTTGGTAGTCTGGAAATGCTACGGTCGGGGCTTGTACTAATTTCTCCTTCAGAGTGCCGAAGGCTAAGTTTCGTTCGGCTGACCAGTTAAATTTGGTGTCTTTATGGGTTAATTGATGGAGGGGATGAGTATTTTCTGAGAATTTTGGAACAAATCTTCGGTAGTAGGTGGCTAATCCTAGAAATTATCTCATGCCTTTCACTGTGGTGGGTGGCTGTTGGTTAGCGATAGCTGAGAGTTTCTTAGGGTCAGTGGAGATGCCTTGTGCTGAAATGACATTGAGAGTTTAGTATCAACGGACATTCTCGGGGACTCATTATTAGGACCGATTTTCGAGTCTGGAGAAGACCCATTAACTGTTACTAAGAAGGCAGAGGATGGGCTAAAAAAGACGAAGAGGCAGCAACGATACAAGGAGAGCAACGGGAGGCTAAATTCAATGTAGGAGGGGGGCATGAGTTGTTTCGCAAACACTTAGATAAGCTTGCTCCTTCGGACATTCATAAATTGCAATTAGAAGACCCGGAGGTTCTTGAATGTGGTACCGGTGCTGTCGAGTTGGAGGAGGACAGTGATGCACAGTCGGGAGATTTTTTTTTCATAGATGGCATATTGTACCGGCGATTCCAAGATCCGCAGAGGAATTGGGAGGGGGGTCAGGAGAGGTAGACCAGCTGGTCGTGCCGAGGGTTTGCAGGGAAAGCTTACTTAGGTTGGCTCATGATGTACCACTGGTGGGACATCTGGGTGTCCGTAAGACGGTTGCAGCCTAGGAAAACTATTTTGGTGGCCTGGTCTGAGAGCACAAGTTGTGTCATGGGTGGCAATGTGTGATGTGTGTCAGAAGGTTGGCAAACCAAATCAGAGCATTCCTAAGGCGCTGTTACACCCCATTCCTGTCAGTGGGCCTCCCTTTAGGAAGGTTATAGTTGATATGGTTGGCCCCCTTCCCCCTACAATTGCCGGAAACAAGTTTCTCCTGACCATCATGGATGTAGCAACAACGTACCCTGATGCGTACCCTATGAGAAATGGGTCAGCGAAGACGGTGGTCCGAAACTTGCTAGTGTATTTTCCCCGGTATGGTTACCCGCAGGAGATTCAGTCAGACCAAGGATCCAACTTCACTTCTAACCTCTTTGTTCAAACGATGCAGCAGCATGGGATTATTACGGTTGTGTCATCTGCGTATCATCCGGAGAGCCAGGGTGTGTTAGAGCGATGGCACTCAACCTTAAAATCTATGCTTTGTTGTTATTGCTTTGAGAATGGGAAAGATTGGGATCTTGGCCTGCCATATGTTTTATGTGCTGCACGGGAGGTACATGGGGAAAGTTTGGGATTCAGCACTAATGAGCTCGTCTTTGGACACCGTGTCAGAGGGCCTCTCCATATGGTTAAAGAAATATGGGAGGGTGCTGAAAAACCTTGTTCTATGCTCAAGTATGTCCTCGACAGTCGAGAACGGATGTTGCGCAGTCTGGAGTTGGCTGGCCGTAATTTGACTAGCTCTCAGGCCCTCATGAAGGACAGGTACGACCTCAAGGTTAAACTCAGGGAGTTTCACGTGGGTCAGGAGGTGTTGATTCTACTGCCCCATGTAGGTCACCCCTTATCCGCGAAGTACACTGGTCCTTATAGGGTGGTTGAGAAGCTATCGGACCTGGATTACTTGGTAGCCACTCCAGACAGACGGAAGCGCAATCAGTTATGTCACGTTAATCTCATGAAGGAGTATGTGAGGCACCCCCCTGAGCCTCTCACTGTGCCTGTGATGACGTTTAGCAGTCAAGGTGGAGAAGGAGAACGGGACAGTCAAGCTCAGGTGGAGGATAACTGGGCTCATCATGTCTCTGCGAACCAGTGGGCGGGGAACACGAACCAGGCGGCTCAGGAAGCATTGCAACACTTACCTGACCATCAGCGTGTGGCTGTGGAGCGCCTGTTCGGTTCATACCCCTCGGTTTTCGCGGAGCACCCAGGCCTCACTACCCTAGAGGTGCACGACGTGGACGTAGGAGACCACCCCCCTTTCAAGTCAGTTCCCTATAGGGTGCCCCCTATTAAACTGCCGGCCCTCCGGGCAGAGTTGGAGTATATGTTAACAAGGGGGCTGATTGAGAAGGGGGTGGTGAAGTGGACATCTCCCGTCACGTTGCAACCAAAACCGGAAGGTAAGGTGCGATTCTGCGTAGACTACAGACGGTTAAACGGTTTGACGCCCACCAACCCATACCCTCTTCCTCGGGTCGACGACTGTGTGGATAAGATAGGCAATGCAAAGTACCTAACCAAGGTGGACTTGGTTAAGGGATACTGGCAGGTGCCCTTATCCGAACGAGCGAAAGAGGTATGTGGATTTGTGGTGGATGGTGCTACCTACCGCTGTAACGTGATGCCTTATGGCCTAAAGAACGCACCCGCTACCTTTCAGAGTTTGATGAATGATATAACGGCAGACATTCCTAATTGCACAGTATACCTCGACGATGTTATTATCTATGACAACAGCTTTAAGAGTCATTGTGAGCACGTAGAACTCCTGCTCAGGAGGCTTAGTGAGGCTGGCTTGGTGGTCAACCTGGCAAAGTGTGATTTCGTGCGGGCGTCCGTGCAGTATCTTGGGTTCATGGTGGGGTTGGGTCAGGTGTGCCCCCCACAGAACAAGATAGCTGCGATTGATCACTTTCCCCGGCCGGCCACCAAGAAGCAGATCATGAGGTTCTTAGGTATGATCGGATACTACAGACGCTTCATTAAGGGGTACTCTACCGTGCTAGCACCTCTGACAGATCTTTTAGCGAAGGATAAGAAATTCAAATGGGCGCCTGAGTGTGAGAAGGCATTTAGAGTAGTAAAACACCTGCTGTGCACTCACCCGATCCTCAGGGCCCCTGACTTTAGCCTACCTTTCCATCTAGCAACGGATGCTAGTGGTGTGGGGGCTGGTGCCGTCCTTATGCAAGGGGACGATGATGGGCTGGAACATCCTGTTAGTTTCTACTCGAAGAAGTTCAATTCAGCCCAAAAGAACTACTCTGTTGTCGAGAAGGAGCTGCTGGCAATTGTACTTGCACTGAGGCATTTCGAGGTCTATGTTCCAGCCTATGGTCCAGTCGTTGTAGTTTACACAGATCATCACCCTCTCAAGTTCTTGAACCAGTTTCACAATCGGAATATGAGGCTGACCAGGTGGTCGCTAATGTTACAGGAATATAACCTGGACATACGCCATATTGCCGGTAGTGACAACGTGATTGCAGATTGTCTTTCGAGGGTAGATGATCCTGGGTAGATTGACACACGGGTAGCCTCCTGCTTTAGTTTGAATAGTATTTTGCGCTTGGTGCTTGTTGGCTCGCGGTTGTAGCCCAGCGTATTGGGTCGTAAAGCAGGAGTTGAGCGTTTGGTATGGAAGAAAAAACTAGGCTTGCCCCTATAGCGCAGCCGAAATAAACAAATTATAAACATAAAAATCAAATAAAAACTCTTTCTTTGATAGTTGAATTTTTTCAGTATGTTATAGCAGTAATTCTGAGTTGCACTCCTCTCAGAATGCTGGGCTAGAGAAGCTCGCTCTTGAGAAGCATAACTACATATGATTTAACCTATTACGGTGGGGAGGGTTATAATTTTGTAAAATGTTTTGTTGAGAACTGTGAGAGATATATTACTGCCGCTGGGTGATGGGAAGTAGAGATGTACCATGGGTTCTAACCATCAGATTTTTTTGAGCTTTGGGCCTCTGAGAAAAATCTTGGGGGGGGGGGGTGATGTTACCCACTCCGTTAGAACCGCATGGCTTGTCCTACAGTGACTCGCTAGGATCGCCAGGGCAGTGGATGTGGCTACAGTTGATGTATTATTGTGTGCTTTATTTCATATGAAAGCTCGTGTCATGGGCAGTCCAGAAAGGCTCTTTGTTTTCGCCCATGTCAAGGCTTTATGAATTTAATTGCAAAGTATATGTTTTATCATTGAGTAGTAATGATAGGATTTGAGAGAGAGTAGAACAGAGTGTGAGGAGGCGCGCAGTGTTTTTTGCCATGCTCGATGACGTCATAGCTGGCTGGCCTCTTGAGGATTGGTTGGAGGAGTTTTTTACCATGCTTGGTGACGTCATGGTTGGTGGGCCTCTTTGGGATTGGCTGGAGGACTTGTTACCGCTTTGCTTACGCGGTGCGAGCTAGTGCTAGAATATATACAGCTCTCTTGCCACTCTCTCCCTCAGATCTGGTTTCTAGAACGCATCCCTGTTATCCCTTTGATATCTGTCCCCCTCTCTGCACCTGTGAACCTTTTCCTCTGCCTATCTCTCTCATTTCCCATATCTTTCACCACCTTTTATTAATATTATACCCCCTCTGGTTAACTCTGCATAATCAGCTTCATGCTGGCCAGTTGTATTGTGCGTTAAGGTCTTATATAACCCATGTATATTAGTAGTTAAGATAAGTTGATCACGAAGCATTGGTTGGCATTCATATTGTTCAGTACCGCTTCCTATAATTATTAGTGTTCTGCTAGATTAGATAATGCTAGACTAAGAGTCTGATACTATAAGGTATTGTTTCCGATGGGTGCTGGCTTTAGTTAAAAGCTGCACGACATACCTGAGAACTGGAGTTGATTGGGTAAATTCTAGTCTGTGTGCCATTGAGAGTAGAGCATGCACGAATGAGGGCTTTTTGCCTATACCATTCTGCACTGTTCTAAGCTCGGTTGTTTGTCTTTGAGGTACGCCAGGAGAACGCTTGATACTTCGGTATTACGGTTTCTCAAGAGAGCTACCCTTCACTATAACGTAATACTTGATGCACAGACTTGAGATTTGCACTAGGCTATGCGGCATGCCATGCGCACCAGTATCTCGTATCATTGACTCTAGCTAGACTTTATCAGTCATAGTAGACATTAAGTATATTAAACCAATTACTCTTATTATGAATACCCGTTTATGATTACACAAGCATTTCGCAGCCTAGTTTGATGTATTGAGACACAAACGACTTAGGCTCTTTTTGTTGATAGGAATACTGCATTGTTGTGGCGATTATTATTATTGTTGTAGCGTTTAGGATATTCTTGGCTCCGACTGCATTATATATTCTGCCTTTTTGTGTGCATAGCCTGCACGAGCATTGTTCCGCTGCCTGCCTTTTTGGGTTCCATTTCCGATTCGAGCATCTTGATAGCATCTAACATTTAAAGAAGATTCCTTGTTGGTGTTGAAGGACTTTAGTGCACTTTCTTTTATGCAGGAGTGCCTGACATTTATTGATTAAAGTAACGTAAGCTGTAACTTCTCTTACCACCTTACTTTGCATACCTTAACCAAGTACTTTCGGTTATAGGTTGTAATAGGCTGTTTTCACATAACATTAAGCCTAGAGTAGACGCACATTTATTGAGAGTTTGATAACCTATTATTTCATATAGAACTCTGGAGAGTATTTGTGTTCTTTGTTCACTGGGAATATACATCAGAGGTTGGATCTAGCGCTTTCCGTTGTAGCATTTATGCCATTACTAGTCCAATGAATAAGAACCCTGATATATTTAAACCTCAGTCGTAACAGGCGAAAAGTGTTAAACTTGCCAAACTAACGGAACAAACGTCTTAAATCCTTAAAACTAATATGCTAAACATGAGGGAAAAGGGGGTCCAGCAAAACATGACTACCGGTACCCCCTTAATGACCCTGGCAATGAAGTAAGCACCAACAAATAGAAAATTTACCTTGGCTAATAAGAAACACACTTTCCATTACACGGAATCTCTTCGCTCGTTACCCAGAAAGCTTTTCATTGTTGAAGAAATGGTGCGTGTGAGTGGGTTTTTTAGTGGTGTGTGTGTGTGTGTGTGTACAGAAGTAATGGTACGTGTGACTGGGTTCTTTAATGGTGTGTGTGTGTGTGTGTGTACAGAAGTAATGGTACGTGTGATGGGTTCTTTAATGGTGTGTGTGTGTGTGTGTGTGTACAGAAGTAATGGTACGTGTGACTGGGTTCTTTAATGGTGTGTGTGTGTGTGTGTGTGTACAGAAGTAATGGTACGTGTGACTGGGTTCTTTAATGGTGTGTGTGTGTGTGTGTGTGTGTACAGAAGTAATGGTACGTGTGACTGGGTTCTTTAATGGTGTGTGTGTGTGTGTGTGTGTGTGTGTACAGAAGTAATGGTACGTGTGACTGGGTTCTTTAATGGTGTGTGTGTGTGTGTGTGTGTACAGAAGTAATGGTACGTGTGACTGGGTTCTTTAATGGTGTGTGTGTGTGTGTGTACAGAAGTAATGGTACGTGTGACTGGGTTCTTTAATGGTGTGTGTGTGTGTGTGTGTACAGAAGTAATGGTACGTGTGACTGGGTTCTTTAATGGTGTGTGTGTGTGTGTGTGTGTGTGTACAGAAGTAATGGTACGTGTGACTGGGTTCTTTAATGGTGTGAGTGTGTTCAGAAGTAATGGTACGTGGCACTGGGATCTTTAATGGTGTGTATGTGTGTGTGTACATTAGTAATGGTACGTGTGACTGGGTTCTTTAATGGTGTGTGTGTGTGTGTGTGTACAGAAGTAATGGTACGTGTGACTGGGTTCTTTAATGGTGTGTGTGTGTGTGAATGTGTGTGTGTGTGTGTGTGTGTTGAAGAAATGGTGCATGTGAGTAGGTTCTATAATGGTGTGTGTGTGTACGTTGAAGAAATGGTGTATGTGAGTGGGTACTATAATGGTGTATGTGTGTACGTTGAAGAAATGGTGTATGTGAGTGGGTTCTATAATGGTGTGTGTGTGTACGTTGAAGAAATGGTGTATGTGAGTGGGTTCTATAATGGTGTGTGTGTGTGTACGTTGAAGAAATGGTGTATGTGAGTGGGTTCTATAATGGTGTGTGTGTGTACGTTGAAGAAATTATGTATGTGAGTGGGTTCTATAATGGTGTGTGTGTGTACGTTGAAGATATGGTGTATGTGAGTGGGTTCTATAATGGTGTGTGTGTGTACGTTGATGAAATGGTGTATGTGAGTGGGTTCTATAATGGTGTGTGTGTGTACATTGAAGAAATGGTGTATGTGAGTGGGTTCTATAATGGTGTGTGTGTGTACGTTGAAGAAATGGTGTATGTGAATGGGTTCTATAATGGTGTGTGTGTGTACATTGAATAAATGGTGTATGTGAGGGGGTTCTATAATGGTGTGTGTGTGTATGTTGAAGAAATGGTATATGTGAGTGGGTTCTATAATGGTGTGTGTATGTATGTTGAAGAAATGGTGTATGTGAGTGGGTTCTATAATGGTGTGTGTATGTACGTTGAAGAAATGGTGTATGTGAGTGGGTTCAATAATGGTGTGTGTGTGTACGTTGAAGAAATGGTGTAAGTGAGTGGGTTCTATAATGGTGTGTGTGTGTACGTTGAAGAAATGGTGTATGTGAGTGGGTTCTATAGTGGTGTGTGTGTGTACACTGAAGACATGGTGTATGTGAGTGGGTTCTACAATGGTGTGTGTGTGTAGGTTGAAGAAATGGTGTATGTGAGTGGGTTCTACAATGGTGTGTGTGTG
Source organism: Paralithodes platypus (assembly GCA_032716605.1). NCBI lineage: Eukaryota > Metazoa > Arthropoda > Malacostraca > Decapoda > Lithodidae > Paralithodes > Paralithodes platypus. Next base: position 42,444,029 of record CM064572.1, read on the forward strand.
TACGTTGAAGAAATGGTGTATGTGAGTGGGTTCTTTAATGGTGTTTGTGTGTATGTTGAAAAAATTATGTATGTGAGTGGGTTCTACAATGGTGTGTGTGTGTGTGTACGTTGAAGAAAGGGTGAATGTGAGTGGGTTCTATAATGGTGTGTGTGTGGTGACGTGAACATTTTCTAATATATTGGATACTGTTTTTGTCTTTGGCCAATATTGACTATTAAATCATGAGATGCATGGGGAGTGTAGATTAGGCCTACCACAAATATAAGTATAATTATATCGCTCACACTCATGCATTAATACTCTCCAATCGAAACACAGACAACACATCACACGCGCGCACACACACACACACCCACACACAAACACACTAAATCGAACACATGTACCCCCTTCAAAACACACACACACACACACACACACACACACTGAAAGTAAATAACATTCCCAAACACGTAAACACAAACACACACACACTAAATCGAACACACGTACCCACTTCAAAATACACACACAAAAACTGAAACTCAATAACACTCACAAACACGTAAACACATACATACACACACATGCACACCAACACCCACCCACACTGAAACTCAATAACATTCACAAACACGTAAACACACACACACACAACATACACATAAACACACTGCACACACACCCACAATATATATATATATATATATATATATATATATATATATATATATATATATATATATATATATATATATATATATATATATATATATATTTATATATTTATTTATTTATATATTATATTCATATATTTATATATATATTTATAGCAGACGGGATAGTACGAGATTAATCTCAATCCTGTAAAACATAATTAGGTAAACTACACACTAAATCAAAACACTTACCCACTTCAACCCCCCCCCCCCCCCTCCACACACACACACACACACACTGAAACTCAATAACATTCTCAACCACGTAAACACACAGCGAAACCAACTAGATTTATTATTTTCATCAGTGGCCTCCTTGCCCCCATAACAGCCTGTTTTATAAGCCTCAGCCACCAACCAACCATTCCAGAGATTCATAGGTTGTATTTCTGAGGATCTGCGGTAATGGTTGGTGAGGGATGGGCCTACATAACCTACTTTATGAGTCCCGGTCGCTTGCGGTTTTTGGTTTTGGGGGGTCTTTGAGTCTGTTCCTGGGTCTCGCTCACTCACTCACTCACTCTCACTCTCTCGCTCTCTCTCTGGTAATACTACTACACATCACTCATCAATATTTGTAGAGGGTTATTGGTTGCTTGGGGTCGGTTTCTGGTTCTCTCTCTCACTCTCTCTCACTCTCTCTCTGCCAATACTACTACATATTACTCATCATCATAAGTAGAAGGTAATGGTTTTGAGTTTGCACTGAGACGTGAGGGATGGGCCTACTTAACCTACTTTATGAGTCGCGGTCGCTTGTGGTCTTTGGTTTTTGAGGTCTTTGGGTCTGTTCCTGGGTCTCTCTTTCGCTATCGCTCTCTCTCTCTCTCTCTCTCTCTCTCTCTCTCTCTCTCTCTCTCTCTCTCTCTCTCTCTCTCTCTGGGCCTACTTAACCTATTTTATGAGTCGGGGTCGCTTGCAGTCTTTGGTTTTTGATGGTCTTTGGGGTCTTTGTGTCTATTCCTGGGTCTCGGTCTCGGTCTCACTCTCACTCTCACTCTGATGAGAGTAAAGCTGTAGATATTATATACCTTGATTTTCAAAAGGCCTTTGACAAAGTTCCCCACAAACGTTTACTGCTAAAACTAAAAGCGCATGGAATACAAGACGGTGTGTTGAAATGGATAGAAACTTGGCTCAGCGACAGAAAGCAAAGAGTAGTCATAAACGGTAAGGCATCTAAATGGACCAATGTAAGTAGCGGGGTACCCCAGGGATCGGTACTAGGACCAATTCTCTTTCTAATTTACATCAACGACATAGATGAGGGTCTTACCTGTACAATCTCAAAATTTGCTGACGATACAAAAATTGCAAATAGCGTACTCTCAAAACAACAATTTGACGATATGCAACACAATCTAGATAAATTGTCATGTTGGGCCCAAATTTGGCAAATGAGTTTCAATGCGGATAAATGTAAAGTACTACATATCGGATACCTAAATGAGAAAGCAAACTATTTGATGAATGGCACTCAGCTTAAGAATGTAAGCAGAGAAACCGATCTCCCGAGTAACAACATCGAGTAACCTAAAACCGAGTCAACAATGTTCAGAAGTTGTTAAGAAGGCAAACAAAATAATTGGCTTTATAGGCAGGTCATTTGAGCATAAATCCAAAGAAGTTATCCTAACCCTTTACAATTCCTTAGTCCGCCCTCTTCTGGAATACTGCGTTCAATCCTGGTGCCCTTATTACCAAAAAGATATAAACAAGCTAGAACGAGTTCAACGTAGAGTTACCAAAATGATACCTAGCCTAAAGAACAAACCATACGAAGAGCGTCTTAGAGAATTTAATCTATTTCCTTTAACCCAGCGCAGATTAAGAGGTGACTTAATTCAAGTGTTCAAAATCATCAAAGGCATCGACAATATGAACTGTAGTAAGTACTTCACTATCGACCAATTTAATTACACGCGGGGAAACGGTTGCAAAATTATTGGTAAATCTTTTAACTCACACGAATCTAAGAATTTCTTCTTCAATCGAGTTGTCAACTTGTGGAATGGGCTTCCCCGAGACGAGACGTTATAGACTGCAGCACCGTTGATTCATTTAAACTCCGCTTAGACAAATATCTCGCATCAAACCCGCGACTGACTGCGTTTGTAAATGAATAACTTTATTTTATCCCCCCCTCAGTTACTAACCCATCTGTCCCCTACTAACTTCCTAATCCTGCCACGGACATTAGTTCTAGGGCAGTAGTTCCCTTTCCAATGTTCCCTTACCCACTCTAAACCACTGTTTGGACACTTGATCCTCAGTGTTTTGGAGGACAAGCAGCCTAGAAGGGTCACTAGACCTGTTGTTACTTGATTTCCTTTGTACTCCTTTGTACTCCTTGTACTCCTTTGTACTCTCTTGCTCTCTCCTGATACTACTACATGTCACTCATCACTCATCATCCTTTGTTGTTTTTGTTTTTCCTCGCTAGACCTCCATCAAACTTTTCTATCTATCTATCTATCTATATGCTCAGGCCCAATCTCCATTTTGGGGGTATCCGACTCAAGACAGAGCAAGAACAGGGAAAACACAAAAACAACATAAAGCAACGAATAAACACAGATAAAAAACACAAATTCACACACATCCAGGTCACCCATGAGAAGACCCAGAGACCAGGGCCACCAAGGTCGCTCCAGCACTCCCCCGGCCCCCGACCACCCGGAGAGGTTCCGATCCCAGCAGGCAGACATGCAGCGGAGCCAAAGCCACAAGCCCTCCCACCACTCCCATCAAACTTTTAAAAAACCTAAACCCCCCTTCAAGATAAATGTCCAGGCCGAAGGCCGTTCCTCTCAATAATTTCAGGCTCGCTATCGCTCGCTAAGAAAAAAATCGACACCTAAAGGACATGAAAGGTCTTAAAATTGACAACGAAATGGGGCGAACGGTGTTAAAATCGCTCAACTAATGGCCCGAACATCTTATAATCTCGAAACAAATGGAGTTTAACACGAGGGAGAAGGGGGACCGGATAAACAACCCATCTCCACTTAATCTACTTTATGAGTTTATGGGTCTTTGGTTTCTTACGGTCTTATACGGTCTCTTAATGGGGAGGTAGTCGCTTTGTGTGGACCCCCTTCTCCCTCATGTTTACCAGATTAGTTTTGAAATCTCAAGACGTTCTTCCCGTTAGTTTGGTGATTTTAAGACTTTTCGCCCCATTTTTTTTGTCAATATCAAGACCGTTTGTGCCATTTAGGTGTTGATTTATTCCTGCCTAGCGTTAGCGAGCCTGCAATTTTAGAAGGAATCGGCCTTCAGGCCGGGACATTTTTCTCCTGAAAAATGTACAAATTTATCTTATTAAAGGTCTATTTTTTTTGTTTTTAAAGCTTGATAGAGTTCTAGTGAGGACACTAACAAAAACAATTAATATACAAATATATAGACCAAAAACAAATCAAGCACTACCACCTCAATCTCTTGGTTAATATATCTCGGTCTTGTTCCATGGCTTCATTTTCGGTCTCTTGGTTTGTCTGGGTCTTGAATATATAGATTATGAATACTCTCTCTCTCTCTCCCTCTCCCTCCCCCTCCCCCTCCCGCTCCCTCCCTCCCCCTCCCCCTCCCTCCCTCCCTCCCTCCCTCCCTCTCTCTCTCTCTCACTCACCCTCTCTCTCTCTCTCTCTCTGGTAATGCCACTCCTCGTCTTCACCCATAATATGTTTTATCATCCTGGTCATGGTGGAGGGAAACGTGAATGATAGACCTCCTTAACCTATTCTGTACCGGCGACGTTTTTTAAAGTTTATTCTAGTTATATTTAGAGGATTTTGTGCAGTTAAAGAAGAATCTGCGGTAGTAAAAATGGTTAAATTAGATAGTTCGAAGCCTGTTAATTACTGAATGCCTTATATAAACTGAATAAAGTGACCTAATAGTAACCAGAATAAAGTAAAGAAAGACATCGCTGGTACAGAAGGGGTTAACCTACTTTAGGAGTCGTGGTCTCTTGGGGTCTTTGGTTTTTAGGTATCTTACGATATCAATATCGGAGATTTTCTTGAATTGAATGGCTTTAGAGAAAGTATATTATCGTATATTTTACCCTTCAGCACGACGTACAGATCTTGTCGAAGAAGAACAGAAAACTACTGGTGGTAACTGAAATAGAAATGTTGTTTTTTGTTATATAGTTATATATATATATATATATATATATATATATAATATATATATATATATATATATATATACTGCATATATATATATATATATATATATATATATATATATATATAAATATATATATATACTGCATATATACTGTATATATATCTATATATATATATATATATATATATATATATATATATATATATATATATATATATATATATATATTATTTGGTTGAAATTAAAATACTATTTAATCCTACATAATTATAATCCTACATATATATTCAATTGAAGGGATCGGCATGTGATTTGAATTCGGTTCGCGAAGGATCCCACCAAAGACGAAAGAATACTTTTCCAATATCTCTCTCTGTCTCTCTCTCTCTCTCTCAGAGGGTGGGGAGAGCCTTCTTCCTTGTTATCCTTTCCTTTTCTATCGGATATGCCGTCTCTACTAGAATTAAGTCCTGATCTCCTCGTTTGGATCGTAAGGTCTGTGTGGCCAGTGTACCTATGTAAATCTATGTAAGTCTCTCTTTCTCTATATATATATTATGGCCTGTCCTCCCTCCTCCATCTCGCTTCAGGAACTCCCAGAAAATCGCCCACTCAGACAGTCTTAGCCACGATTTAACCCAAGGTCTCAAAATGTATCTCCCTCAATTTTATTCACAAGCTTAGGGGGAGATGGGTCATTTTTCTGGTCCACCTTCTTCCTCATGTTTAGCCCCATTAGTGTTCAGACTTTAGGACGTTCGCCCCACTAGTTTATCGATTTTAAACATTTTAGTCCCAATTCTATACCAATATCAAGACCTTTCGTGCAATTTACGTGTCGATTTTTCCTGGCGAGCGATTGCGAGCCTATAATTATAAGAGAAACCGGCCTTCGGCCGGGAAATTATTCTACAGAAAAATGTACAAACTTATCTTGAAGGGGTATATAGGGAGTGTTTTTTTTTAAGTTTGATGAAGTTCTAGCGAGGAAATTAAAAAATATATAAATATATATTTATTAGTGGCCCTCCATCATTGACGATGCGCCTAACAATGGTAATGGTCAATCTTTGAACTCAAGGCTCGCCGTTCAAACGACCTGCCTAGGAGAGCAAAAAATACGATTGCCACACATCGCGAGCGAAATGCTCTTAAATATAACAAAACCACTCACGGACTCCCTTATGATGTGGGTACCACTACTAGAAAAAACTAGTAAATATAAAATAATAAAACATTAAACATGATCCAGCTTAATGAGCTTCTCAGGCGTCTGCTGTCTAATGTGCATGTCATCCTGCTCTTATCTGGGCGCATATTTCTTCTCCTACTGTAGGTGCCATCGGGTCCGGACGTGTTCGGAGGTGTGCCCAGACTCAGCTTCATTCTTCTCCTGCCTCCGACTTGTGAGTGTTTTCTCATATGTACATGCTATATGTTGAGGTCACACAATTGTGTACACCTTTTCCCACTCGCCTTAGGAGACTGTTTTCCGGGTGTTTGGCAAAGGCCTTTGTCAGGAGTTCTTGTTGTGATAAGGCGAGACTCCCTCATGTGTGTTTTATTCCCCCAGGTTATTCTATTTTAGTTCTTATAGACATGAGGCTTATTTTAGACGATCCGTGGCCCGCTTTTCGGTCACCTATATGGGTGGGTTAAGCGGTATTATCTTCTCTTGAAAGGAACTTGTGCGTTTCAAGTTGTCTCACTTAGTGAGGGACTTGGCACTTGTTCAAGACGATTTTCAGCTTACGGTCCTGTTGCCATGTGATGGGTTTGTGCTTTTGATATATTCTGCCACCTGTCCCCGTCTAGTTGGCCTCCTGTAGGCATGTTAGTTGTGGCTAGGATGTGTTATTTATTGATTGATTTACTAATCTATAACTATGCCATAATATGTGCATGTTGTGAAATCTAATGGCTTGGAGGGTTGGCCCTTCCGGCAGGATTTTTTAAGTGAGGCTTGTGACAACGTGCCTCTAGTTACTTCACGCGGTTTCCCCGCTGGGAAATTTCCGGAAGTGTCTAGAGCTATGTTGATTTCGAGTTGTCTTTGTTTGGCACAAGATAGGTTGAAATAATTCTGTCTAGTTTGCCGGCGGTGGTAAATTTTTGGGAGGCGAAATTTTACTTAATTTTGCCTATTAGGGTCCCCAGCTTGGCAGTCACCCACAGGACATTTCCGCCTCAAGGTCTGGCAGAATACGTTCGTAGTTTGGGGCTATTAAGAACACAAGCCTGGTTGGATATAAGTGGGGAGCCACTTCCTCCGGGTACAGGCTGAGCCAAATACAAACTCACCTCTTCCTATTTTGAGCATCTCAGTAAACTGTGTAGCTAATAAAATTCAAGTGTTGTCCGCCGGGATATGTCTCTATAAGCGTTTGTCGCCGGAATCACGTTCTTAATTAGGTGGGATGAGGTCAGTGCTGGTCACTTAGGTAAGAAGTTATTACTCATGTAACATCTGGTATGATACACACGACTCAAGTAACATCTGGGATGATACTTAACGTAAGGGGAACTAAGATTGTCTAGTGTTAGTTCAACTCTTTTTTTCTCATTAACGTTGGTTGTTAATTTTAGTGTTCCAGCCTAGCATGTCCCTATGAGCATTGATTCTTGAAATTTTCAACCCTCAGGTGCGATAGCCAAGTTACCACGGGCCTAGGAGGATTTGCATCCCCCCGGCAGGAGGGAGTAATGGATCCTAGTGGGTATACGTTTCGTTCCGGCTCTGGCTGTGCGAACCTTGCTGTGCGAACCTTGCTGTCATCGAACACAAACTGTGTGTGAAATGTGTAACCTGTTTAGACAAGTCAAGATGCCGGTGGCTTTCTAAATCATGCCCACAGTGTTAAGTGTTACGCAATTGCTTCCTAACCCACTCTGACAGTAAATGTAAGAAAATTTTACTACATATCAGATCCAATTTCGTGATGTACTGTAAAAATGTAGCCCATAAATCTCTACAGTTGGATGATCCATTATTAGACGATTTGTTGAAAACAGTGCCTACTTCAACATAGCCAGTTGTTCAAAGACAGTTTCGAAATCTTCCGATAACTCTAGCGGTCGTGATGCTCCCTTCCGCCACTCCAAAAGACACAGGACCTCTGACGGGCCTGCGCCGGGATCGCCTGCTCTGACCTCCCGGCGTGCTAGGTCTCGTTCACCCTTGGCTAAACCCAGGTCTTCATCACCTCTAATTCTACAAGAGGCGAAAAAGCACCGTTCGGACTTCACTTCCGCCATGGCAACGGGCGATGGCAAGTCGAAGGATACGAAGAAACCCACTAAGCGGTCACCTACGAAGAAGTTAGCTAAGTCTCAGACCTCAGCCAAGCCGGAATGCATACCATCTTCGTCCCGCCGGGATTTTTCGCAAGACTCTGATGCAAGTGTCGTAGGCCCTACACTTCAATTTACGATCCCCCGACGGGTATCACAGCCAGCGCCTCCCTTTATTCCGGTACTCGGGGTAGATCGAAGTAGCAGTGTCCCTTCTATCAGACAAGATTATGATATCTACTATTCTTCTGAGCAGTTTAAAGATTCTGCCGCCGAATCTATGGAAACCTGCTCTATTCCGGGTCTCTACTTGGGTGAGGACGTTCTGCCTGGCGTTCCTGTATCACAAACAAGAACACGTGACACTGCTGTCCGGGCTGGCGAGTCTTGGTCGGAGGCTTTCCCAGCCCCCTCCAGCCCGGCCGCCGGGTGTCACCTATCTGCAACAGTATCTCGCAGATGTGGAGGAAATTCCGTCTGGCCAACGGAAACCTTCTTCACCCTCAGGAATGCAGGGCTCGGAAGTCTCTCGCCCTACGTCCGCATCTGACCAGGAAGGTGGAATAGTGGTAACTAATGAACAATTCCAGGAGTGGCTAGCGTTTGTGAAAACAGTGAAGGAAGAACGACAAGTTAAGGTAGCAACACCTATAGCCCCAGCGGTGCGACTTCTTGGGCAAGTGCAAGTTTATCCCCAGGTTAATATTCAACCTCCCCCCGTCACTGTCACTCCAGCGGATCCTACGCCTAGTACCGCTTCTCTTTTGCCATCAAAATTAAACCTATTAGCGGATTTAATTCCACCTCCCCTTGACCGATCAGTCCCGTCTAAGAGGGGCCCTATGCCCCTCTTATGTGGTCCTGATATTTCCTGGACAGTTATCAAGCCCACTCGTCCCGAGGTCGCGCTGACGATGGTAGCAGGTGAGATCCCTGTACCGGAACATTGGTTTGTTGAGATGAGTGAGGCCAAGAAATTACGGGCCAAGAATCAAACCGGTGATGTGTTAGATGTCATCAAAGCTATCTCAAGTCTATATAGTCCTGAGCATTTTGTCTACTCATAGTCCCCGGTTATCCCTCCAGCATCCTCTATGAAACTCTTTTCTGATTGGAACAAGTCTGATGGGTTAAATAACGTGAACATTTTGCAGGGTATGACCCCAGAACTTAACACTATCCCGGAGAGGGACGATTCAGGTCTTCCGGTCATTCACATTGACGGTGGGGAGTCTGGGCCGTGGGCTGCGTGGGGACAAGAGGCCCAGCTGTTTGCCAGCACCATTGCTAATAAGAGCAGTCATCAGCTTCCGCCAGAAGATTATCATTGGTTTTCCATGCCAGTAGGCAAGGCGGCAGGAGTACCACAAAATATGCTTGATTTTTTTAGTGCCCCTAAGCTTTTGTTATGCCAACTAGTAGATCCCTTTAGTTCTCCTACTAAGCTACAAATTGATAAAAATTATAAAATGAGGCATCTATCCCAGTATTTGATCAGCCGTCAGTTTGCGGCTTCTCTAGCCAGGACGATTGAGTCAGTTACTGATACAAGTACTCATAAGGCACTATCTCTCACCAGACACCTCTTGCTCCAAAATATTCGCACTGCTATTTTTAAAGTGATGAGGGTGCGTCAAGGTCTCAGAGTGCATCTGGTTAAGAAGCTGCCTGTAGAGATAGATAGAAGGTTCATTTTATCTGATGTTTTCACTAAAACCCTTGCCTCCACAGATGCCTGGCACACAGTTAATTGTTTGCTGGACTCTAACAGTGCCACTGCTTCCAAACCGAAGAGTGGGTCAGCATTTAAATCTAAATTCACTAAGAGTCCATTTCGTGGACAGTTTCAGTCACCACAGTCATCAAAGACTCACGCAACCCCCGGAATCAGTGGCATAGCTAGGGGCCGCGGTCAGTCCAGGGGTAGGGGTAGATGGTTCAGGGGACAATCCAAGAGTAGGCCTGATGGCAATGATAGCAAAGCCTCTCGTCCCTTTAACAGTCAGTCAGAGTCACAATCCTCCCAACCAAAAAACTGAGACACCACGAAGCTCCCTCACTCCCAGTGCCGCGAAACGGCGAGTGGGATCCGAGAATAGCTCTGCCGGACAACACCAGTCTAGTGACTGGCAGCTTTCGGGCTTGTTACCGGGCATGGCCCCGAGACACATGGGCATGGACAGTGGTCTGCAAGGGTCTCTCGTGGAGATGGTTCCGGGGACCTCGCTTAAGTATCCCCCAAGAATTCACTCATGTTTCATTAGAGGTGGGATCCGTCATCCGGGAGATGGTGCTCAAGCAGATCATTGTCCCCATTTCATCCAATCAGCCTGTGTTCACTTCCTGAATATTCCTGGTGCCGAAAAGGGACAGTGTTCAGATGAGGCCGGTCATCGACTTGTCTTCTCTGAAATTATAAATTCACAATCAGTCGTTCAGGATGCTGACTGTAAATCAGACCAGGCTGACACTGCCGCCGCAAGGTTGGATGTGTTCCATAGATCTGACAGATGCCTACTGGCATGTCCCTATAAACAAATGCTTTCAAAAGTACCTGGCTTTGCACCAAGGGAATCAGACGTTTGTATTTCAAAAGATGACCTTTGGTCTCACCCCGCATTTTCACAAAGTTAGTCCGACAGGCTTTGCTACCATTGCTCAAACAAGAGATCATGGTACCTAGACAATTGGTTAATAGTAACTCATTCCAAGATTGCTTGCCTTCAACATGTACATCAGGTAATGTCTCATGTCACTGCCCTGGAGTTCAAAGTGAACTTGGCGAAGTCCGACTTGAACCCCACAAGGACCATCCAGTGGGAGGGTCTACTCTGGGACACCGAGTTACTCTCTCTGAGTCAGAGTGCGGACAACCGACGGAGATGTCGCAAGAAACTCTTTCGGTTCCTCCATTCTCTGTCCACTACGAGGAGGATTTGGAAGTCTCTGGTGGGCTCACTCAACTGATAAGTTTGACGGTTCCATTAGGTCGTCTAAAGATGAAAATGCTTATTTTGGAGGGAAAAAAGTGCTTTCCGCTGTTGCCGGCAGAAACACTATGGTGAATCCCGAAATTAATCCACAACCTGCTGGCGGCTTGGGCGAAGCCAGAAGTATTGCGCTCCTCTTTGACATATACTACTCCTCCTCCTACGGTCTGGATCAACATAGGCGCGTCAGGTACCATGGGATGGGGGTATTAGTCGAATCTGGGCCATCAAGGTCAGGGTCTATAGTCCAGGCACAATCACCTTCATATAAATGCCAAAGAGTTATTAGTCCCCCTGTTTTTCTTAAAGGAGCACGGCTCAACCTTGGTGGGAAAGTCCTTAGCCTTCAGGATGGACAATCTGACTGCAGTCACATGTATTCAGAAGCATGGGTCAGTGAGATCTCGAGTGCTACAAGGGTTGTCGGAAAAGATCTTTCGGCTAGCTGTGAAACTAGAGATTTATCTTCACGCAACATATCTGCCCGGCGTGGCAACTTTCTGGGCAGACGCTCTGTCTCGGTGACAGAGCACTCTAGTAGAATGGTCTCTCAAGCAAACCGTCTTTCAAGAGATGATTGCAGAGCCATACCTTCCACAAGTGGACTTGTTCGCGTCAGTATCGACTAACAAGTTGCCTCAGTTCCTCATACGCCGGAGCCAGACCCCGGCGGGAGGACCGGACGCATTTCTGGTAGACAGGAACAAATGGAGCTCCATTTATCTATTTCCACCTCCAGATGCATCCTTAATGTGCAAAGTAGTTCACAAACTATGGGATTATCGGGGCATGGTCTCGATGATCGCGCCAATGTGGCTGGCCCCAGTATGGTACAACAAATTGAAGACATGGTGCAAGAACCCGGTGTCGCTCCCGCTCTCGTACTTCCGTTTAGACACAATTGGAAACCTCAAGACCTCGCTGACTTTTGCCTTGTGGACATTCAGAAGGCTAAGTGGTTAGCTCCGTTTGGGGAAAGCGTGACTCAAAAGTTGATTAATCAGTATATTCCTTCAACCCAAAGACATTACCAATCACTTTATAAGGCATTCACTACCTGGATTGTAGAAACTGACCAACAGCAGTCCTCTGTGGCTCTGATCTTTAAATATTTAAGTTATCTTTTTGAATGACATTCATTGTCAGTTGTCACATTAAGGAATCACCTCACGGCTATCCGGATGCCTTTTTCGATTTAACTGGCCTTTCCATACCTGAGGCGGAGGAGAAGGGGTTCATGCGTGCATGCTTCCGGCTTCGTCCCCCACCGCGTCAACTCATGCCCACCTGATCTTTTGATTTAGCCCTCAATATGCTTCACTTTCATCAGTATTGTCACAATCCGGCTTACGAGTTAAAGTTAAAGAAGGCTGTTTTTCTTGTGGCCCTGGCCACGGGTAACAGGGTATCTGAGTTGGCTGTAATGAGTTCTGAACCATCTTGCCTATGGTTCTCTAGGCGTGATGTGAGTGTCTATATAGCTCCTACTCCAAATTTTTTGGCTATGAACGAACATGCTAATCATGTATTTTCTGAGTTTGAGGTCCCAGCCCTCAAGCACGGAGATAGAGACCACCTACTTTGTCCGGTGAAAGCGCTGATTACTTATAAGCAGGAATCTCAACCATCTCAGGCCGGGTCCCTCTGGGTTTCTCGGACAGGTAAACGCCTTCAGAAGCGGCAGTTGACAGCTTTGATTGTAGAGCTTATCAGAGAGAGTAACCCGGGTGCTCTTGGGCGGGCACACGATGTTAGAAAATGGGCAGCATCGCTACGATTTTTAAAGAATTACTCCCTCGATGATATGCAAAAGGTGAATTTGTGGTCTTCTAATCATACGTTTATCACGCGGTACCTGTCTCTGAATCTCATGAAATCTAATCTATAATGTGTAGCTCTCAGGCAGAAAGTCTAGTTTTTAAGCTATTTCATTGTACAAAGAAGGGGGGGGGGAGTGTTCTAGCTAAGACCTCCTATCTGCCTCCTATGTGATACACTGGATATGTAAGATAAGGCTCATGTGATAACCCGTTCCTAGGACTTAAGACAGTCTAGTCGGGAAAACTTTTAATTTAGTCATTTAATTTTGGCAATAGAATAATTATTTTGTACTTGTTAATTTTAAGATTTGTTTTAAGTGCATAGTACAAACTATTTTGTAAATGAGTACCTGTTATACGAATGGTTATCTAATCAGATGTCGTATTTTATATCTGTATTATTCCAAGTAAAAACAATATATTGATTTATTAATCATATGCTAAATGTATAGTTTATGAGTGTTGTTTCCTACTGCTCTATCAAACGTCAGATTACGTGACAGGCTAACCCTTAATTAACGCCGCCTGTACCCCTGTTCTATTTTTCTATTAAACATTGATCTTTTTGTGTGTTTTTGCTTTGACCTTAGTAATTTGTTAGTGGTTCTGATATTCTCGATGAATGTCCCCCTCCAGACTTGTGACATCAGGCCCATCGTCAATGATGGAGGGGCCACTAATAAATTATAGGTTTGAGTCCCGAAGGGAAGAAGGAAAACCTAATATTCTGTAGTGGCCCCGGAATCATTGACGATTCCGGCCTTCCCACCATCCCCTTCCCATTCATCTGCTGTATTGAAAGAAAGTCTTAATATATCAGTGAAGGACATATGCGCCCAGATAAGAGCTGGATGACGCGCACATTAGACAGCAGACGGCTGAGAAGCGCATTAAGCTGGATCATGTTTAACCCTTTATTAGCGGCTCACCACTTAAGTCGTATTTAATAAAGCTGGACTATGTGGCGGCGCTCGACATAACTCGAGTGGCAATTTCAGCACGTAATGTGGCTGAGAGAGAGAGACAAGTGGTGGCAGGAGACTAGCGAGCGTATGACTGCTCCAGACCACCGCGGCGAACCTACTGACACAAATCTCAGCTCCCTCCTCCCTCTCTCACTCGCTACATACTCAATTATGTACCGAAAGTACCAAATTACCTGCTTTTTGCACTCGCGTTGCACGGTTATTGCAAGAAAACTATCCATCATACAAGGATCGTTATGGTGTCATTCGAAAGCTCTGTTTATGCCCTTTCAGGGATAGATACTTGTTTTACGTTCTGGGTCTTATTTAGGCATGAAAATGATCACGTAAACAGCCCTATTTTGGCTAAAAACACCCCGCTGGGCGGTACACATAAATAAACCGCATAGGCCGCTCGTAAGGTGTTAATGTTTTATTATTATATTTTTTACTAGTTTTTTCTAGTAGTGTACCCACATCATAAGGACGAATCCGTGAGTGGTTTTGTTATATATAAGAGCGTTTCGCTCACAATGTGTGTCAATCGTATGTTTTGCTCCCCTAGGTGGGTCGTTTGAACGGCGAGCCTAGAGTTCAAAGATTGGCCATTACCATTGTAAGGCATATCGTCAATGATGGCGGGGCCACTACTAAATACTAGGTTTTTCTTCTTCCCTTCGGGCCTCGAACCTATAATATTGATAGAACAAAAATTAGCCTCTATCCCTTCAACCAAGGTCTCCCTCAATCTCCCTCAGAAGGACACACCCACGCACTTACCAATTCAATAGTCATTTCGGAAATCATTGTTGGAGTGTTTAAGATATGTATGTGGTGACCCATGTTCGAATCCCGGTGGGATTACATGTTTTCATTAATTTCATTGGGAGGTGTTTGCTGTTGGGAGTGAAATAAATAATAAAAGCGATAACACACATACATTTCCATTTTGTTTTTCTATGCGAGTGAAGGAGACATAAAGCAAGGCTGTCTGTAACAAGTGTCTCCCCCGAAATTGAAAGAGTGACAGAGCAAAATTCAAGGTACGCTAGAGTCATTGAATACTAAAAATATTAAGGGGAGATGGGACGTTTTTCTGGTTCCCCTTCGTCCTCATGTTTAGCCCCAATTGTTTTGAGATCATAAGACGTTCGGCCCATTAGTTTGACGATTTTAACACCTTTCACCCAATTTCGTTATCAAGTTTTACATCTTTCGTCAATTTCATTCTGGCGAGCGATAGCGAGCCTATAATTTTAAGAGGAATCGGCCTTTGGCCAGGACATTTTTCCACCAAAAAATGTAAAAATGTATCTTGATAGAGGTCTAGCGAGGAAACTAAATGATAAATTAATATATAAATGAATAGACCAAAAGAATAGCCATTCCCCTTAACCCTTTCAGTATACGCTGACTCCTGTCATCCTTTATTGTGGCTCTCAGTATACAATATTAGACAGCTTAAGAAGGACCTCTAAAACAATCAAAGGGCTATAACTATCTCAACCCTTCGAATTCCACAGGTTCTTGGATAAAATCGTCTAATGGTAACCAGAATAATAGGAAGCAACGCGCCAACGAATAATGAACACTTTATGGGGGGATGGTTCACTTTATGGGGGGATGGTTCACTTTATGGGGGGATGGTTCACTTTATGGGGGGATGGTTCACTTTTTATTACCACAGATCCTCCTTAAACTGCATAAAATCGTCTAAATATAGCTAGAATATGATTTAAATGATGTCGCCAGTCCAGAAGGGGTTAACTCTTTCATTATACGCCGACTCCTTTTTATATTTTGTTATGGCTCTCAAAAGACGATTTTATACAGCTTTAGAAACACCTGTAATTGAATCAGAAGGGTAACACTATTTGGCTCACAATATACGATTTTAGACAACTTTAGAAAGATATGTAATTTACTCAGCTGGGCAAAACTATTTCTTCTTCTTGGGTTCTTCAAATTCTGGATAAAATCGTTTATTGGTAACCACAATATTAGGAAGAAACACGTCACTGAAAACGTTAAGGGGATGGTTGCTTTTTTCTGGCCCCCTTTCTCCCTCATGTTTAGCCCCATTCATTTTCGATTTTCAAGACGTTCGGCCCATATGTTCGGCGATTATAACACTGTTCACCCCATTTGTTGTCAATACTAAGACCTTTCGTGCCGATTAGGTGTCGATTTTGTTTTCCTGGCGAGCGATAGCTAGTTTAAAATTTTAGAGAACCCGGCTTTGGCTGGGATATTTTTCTACCGAAACAAAATTGAAATTGAAATTGAAAATTGTATATTTAGCCAACCATAATACATACAATAATACAATAATGTTCTGGCTGAGCCTTTAGAGAGTGAACTCTCATATAAAGGCACCTTATTAATTAACACTCAAGTGTTCTTCAGTTTTAAGTACTTTGAAATTATTTTATGGTTAAGCATTTAACACAAATTAAGACATAATTATACACAACTCTTTGGAAATACAGCATATACATATTAGACATAATGTAAACAGAAAAGCATGTTTCCCACTAACAATCATACGCACCTTATACTGTATACACCTACATCTATCTATCTATCTATTGCCTAACGCCGTGATCCCAGAAGGGGTGGCCACGAACGAACCACCCCCATGCACCTCTGTCCCCAGTCAGTCGACGCCCCTCCCCCCAACCAGCACCGCCCTCGTTCATATACTTCCTCACTCCATCCTTCCACCTCTCTTTCGGTCTGCCTCTCCCTCTCTGTCCCTCCACCTCGCTCTCGTACACCCTCTTAGTCATTCTCTCGCTTTCTAAATGTTCCGTATGGCCGAACCATCTCAAGTTGTTCCTTTTCACACTTTCCAGCACATCTACCTCCACACCACACCTCCTTCTTACTTCCTCATTAGTCTGTCTATCCCTCCATGTAACTCTGCACACGCACTTCTTAAGTAATTCACTTCCACTGCTCTCACTCCTGGTCTGAGTCTCTCAACCAACGTCCATGCTTCGCTTCCGTAAGTCAGTGTCGGGATTACCACACTGCCATGCAAGGACTTCTTCACTTCCATACTGACCACCCTATTTCTTGTTACTGCTTTCAGCATTCCTACAACCCTCTTCCCCTGTTGTACCCTCTCCCGCACTTCTTCATCCATAGTCCACCTTTACTCAACACACTGCCCAGATACTTAAAAGAGTTGACGATCTCTATAGCCTGACCGTTCAGCTTCACCTCACACTCTGTGACTTCACCCCTTTCGAAGACCATAACCTTGCTCTTCCCCGCATTTACCTTCAAATTCCGTTTTTCGCACACTGTTCCAAACTCATTTACCAGACCCTGCAACTCCCATTCATTATCACTCATCAGAGCTGTATCATCCGGAAACAGCAGTATAGGTAGCTTCCACTCAATTCCCTCCCTTTTCAGCGATACACCAACATCCACTGCTCTTGATAGTATTTCTTTCATGACTCCATCCATATATACAGTAAACATCCACAGGGACATCACACACCCCTGTTTCAAACCAACATTCAGGTCAAAGAACTCGCTCTGCTCACTCTCCACACGTACTGCCGCCTTTGCACCCTCATACATGCTCTTCACTGCTTTCAGAAACTTGCCTTCTACTCTGTATATTCTAAGTACTTTCCACAAACCTTTTCTACCTACATACATACAGTATATGCATTCGTTCCTTCATATCGATAGCCCGTCTTCACACAATAATATTTATCTTGACATAAACACTAATTATCTTGCATTAGATATTACACATGAACATGCTAGATTATACTACATACACATATATACCAATAAATTCCCCTAACCCTACCGGTACCCGACACACTGCCGACCATACCGATGTCAGTGGACGCCAACCACCCGGTCACGGTATCGTATACACCATGACCAAGAGGCCAACACCAACGATTATCCGACGGACCACAGACCAAACCCCTTGGTCATAATTATAAACAATCATTTATGTAACTGGTGTACACTTGTGAGACAATGACCTACACACATTCCAAAACATAGCACTTGTACGTATAAACGCCCACACCAAATGGATACACATACATACATATTGCAGTAAGCACATACCCACATATACAGATACCGTATACATGCTTAAATGTTCACCTACGAATATACACACTATCACATATACGTACCGCACATACGCATAGTTATACATACTTTCACATACATATTCTTTATACACCCATAATGAAAAACATGTACAAATATATCTCTTGTGGGTGGTTTTTTTACAGATTGATGGAGGTAACGGTGAAAACTATAAAACATAATAACAAGATAAGCCAATAATAACCTAATAAATACCCTCCCCCCCCCCCCAACACACACACACACACACACACACAAAGGAGTACAAAGGAGTACAAAGGAGTACAAAGGAAATCAAGCAACAACAGATCTAGTGACCCTTCTAGGTTGCTTGTCCTCCAAAACACTGAGGATCAAGTGTCCAAACAGTGGTTTAGAGTGGGTAAGGGAACATTGGAAAGGGAATTACTGCCCTGGAACTAATGTCCGTGGCAGGATTAGGAAGTTAGTAGGGGATAGATGGGTTAGTAACTGAGGGGGGGATAAAATAAAGTTATTCATTTACAAACGCAGTCAGTCGCGGGTTTGATGCGAGATATTTGTCTAGGCGGAGTTTAAATGAATCAACGGTGATGCAGTCTATAACGTTTCGGGGAAGCCCATTCCACAAATTGACAACTCGATTGAAGAAGAAATTCTTAGATTCGTGTGAGTTAAAAGATTTACCAATAATTTTGCAACCGTTTCCCCGCGTGTAATTAGATTGGTCGATAGTGAAGTACTTACTACAGTTCATATTGTCGATGCCTTTGATGATTTTGAACACTTGAATTAAGTCACCTCTTAATCTGCGCTGGGTTAAAGGAAATAGATTTAATTCTCTAAGACGCTCTTCGTATGGTTTGTTCTTTAGGCTAGGTATCATTTTGGTAACTCTACGTTGAACTCGTTCTAGCTTGTTTATATCTTTTTGGTAATAAGGGCACCAGGATTGAACGCAGTATTCCAGAAGAGGGCGGACTAATGAATTGTAAAGGGTTAGGATAACTTCTTTGGATTTATGCTCAAATGACCTGCCTATAAACCCAATTATTTTGTTTGCCTTCTTAACAACTTCTGAACATTGTTGACTCGGTTTTAGGTTACTCGATATTGTTACTCCCAGATCGGTTTCTCTGTTTACATTCTTAAGCTGAGTGCCATTCATCGAATAGTTTGCTTTCTCATTTAGGTATCCGATATGTAGTACTTTACATTTATCCGCATTGAAACTCATTTGCCAAATTTGGGCCCAACATGACAATTTATCTAGATTGTGTTGCATATCGTCAACTTGTTCTTTTGAGAGTACGCTATTTGCAATTTTTGTATCGTCAGCAAATTTTGAGATTGTACAGGTGAGACCCTCATCTATGTCGTTGATGTAAATTAGAAAGAGAATTGGTCCTAGTACCGATCCCTGGGGTACCCCGCTACTTACATTGGTCCATTTTGATGCCTTACCGTTTATGACTACTCTTTGCTTTCTGTCGCTGAGCCAATTTTCTATCCATTTC
This sequence comes from Paralithodes platypus, assembly GCA_032716605.1. Classification (NCBI taxonomy): domain Eukaryota; kingdom Metazoa; phylum Arthropoda; class Malacostraca; order Decapoda; family Lithodidae; genus Paralithodes; species Paralithodes platypus. Next base: position 42,463,563 of record CM064572.1, read on the forward strand.
AACACACCGTCTTGTATTCCATGCGCTTTTAGTTTTAGCAGTAAACGTTTGTGGGGAACTTTGTCAAAGGCCTTTTGAAAATCAAGGTATATAATATCTACAGCTTTACTCTCATCGTAGAGGTTGAGGATATCGTGGAAGAAGTCTAAGAGGTTTGTTAAACAGGAACGTTTTTTACGAAAGCCGTGTTGAGTATCTTTAAGTATGTTATTTTCCTCTAAGTGATTTACGAGTCTGTCTCGTATGACCGTTTCTAGCATTTTACATACAACTGAGGTTAAGCTAATTGGACGATAGTTACTGGGTAGGGATTTGCTGCCTTTTTTGAATATCGGTGTTACGTTGGCTAGCTTCCACTGATCGGGCATAGTTCCAGACTGCAAGGATTTATTGAATAGTAATGTCAGTGGTTCAGAGAGCTCATCCTTAGCTTCCTTTAGAACTCTAGGCGAGATTGTATCAGGTCCTGGCGTTTTATTTACCTAGAGTTTATCTAAACAATTCAATACTTCTCTCTCTGTAACGGTGATATTGCTTAGAACATCTGAATTATCAATCTGAATCGGCGATGGTGTAGGGATATCACTGAGGTCTTCTGTTGTAAAAACTGATGCAAAGAAGGTATTGAGGGCATTACTCATTTGTTCTTCGTCTTTGGTGTATTCTCCATTTTCATCGACTAACGGTCCAACAGTTGAAGTAACGACTTTTTTCTTTCTGATATAACTATAGAATTCTTTCGGGTTTGTTTTACTTTGATTCGCAATATGTAACTCTAAGGTCTTTTTACTTTGCTTAATTAACTTTTTGGCTTTGCGTCGTAGCTCTACAAATTTCAGCCGTTCTTCGTCATTTTGTGAGGATTTTAATCTATCATTAGCAAATTTTTTAGCAAGCAGGCAGTTTGAAATATCTTTATTCCACCATTTGGGCTTATTATTATGGCCTGGACGCCGAGTTTTCGATGGTATGCAGTCTTGCACTGCTTTTAGGTAAGTGGCTTCGAATAACTTCCAAGATGTATTTATGTCGTTATTGTGAATTAAAAAGCTCCAGTCAGTTTCTTTAAACATAGCTCTAAGTTTATGGAAGTTTGCTTTCTTGAAATTAGGGACTTTTTCGATGCTACTATTTGGTTCGTTACTAGTAAACTTTAAAGTGAAAGTTATCGTACGATGGTCGCTGTTACTGAAATCATCACCAACATTCAAATTCTCTATTAATTCTTCTTTTGTTGCAAGTACAATGTCAAGAACGTTATTACCACGGGTCGGCGTTCCAACAAATTGATAAAGCGAACTCTCTTGCAAGTTCGTATACAAGTCATGTCCGGAGTGTGAAGTAAGAGTATCGCCCCACTTGGTCACAGGTAAATTAAGGTCACCAAAAATTACGGTATCTTGCGAGTTACTTACATCTGCAATTTGTTCGTAAATATCTCGGTCAGTTTGCACTGATTGAGCTGGAGGTCTGTATATTAATGCAAGTATTATTTTGGTACCTTTATTATTCTTTATTAGCACAAAAGATGCGTCGACGTTCACAATTTGAGGTTTTGACAAGAGGGTAGGGTTAAGACTTTCTTTGATATAAAGTAAAACGCCACCTCCATTTCGATTTATTCGGCTTTTCTCAAACATTACATAACCGGGAAGTGAATACTCTGCTAAAAAGTCTCTATCTTCTGTATTGAGCCAAGATTCTGTTATGCCAATCACATCATAATTTTCTGTAAACACTAGCTCCTCTAAATCTGAAAATTTATTGCGTATGCTACGAGCGTTTGCATAGAAAACCTTTAAATTTGTTATTTTAGAACTCACGGAACGCTCTTTAATAATATTTTTGGTTCTTGTCGGATCTACATTTATGTTCATGGCTGTCCTCGGTCCTCGCTGTCTTCGGTCCTTATCGCTGGTGGTCCTCGGTTGCCTCTGTTTTTTTCTTGGCGTTGGATGATTTATGTCACTGCTGCTTCTTCTCGGATGGCGTTTTTTGATCCATGGCTGCGGACTGCTTCGTGTAGGAGACGACCCATGCGTGCTGAACCCACAGGGTTTAGATGAGTGCCATCCTTGCGGAACAGAGTAGGCTGGTTGTAGAAGTTGTCCCAGAGGTTGATGAATTCAACTTCTTCCCTCAGACACAAATGTTTTAGTCGGCTATTTGTGCTGAAAGCCTTGTCGTAGAATTTGTCAGGTGCGTCAATCTTGGGGAGAATGCCTGAGATGATGATATTCCTTGACTTGTTTTTGTAGTGCTGGATCATCTTGCGATATTTCTCCATCAACTCTTCGGATCTGGTGCGCATGACGTCATTTGAACCAGCATGGATGACAAAAAGGGTATTTTCATTTGCATCCTTTGTGGTATCTTCGAAGGCTTCCACAATGTCGTCCAGTCCAGCTCCTGGGATGCAAAATCTTTTTCGTTGATTTGGGACTCTGTCGCAGAACTCTTCGACAGACACACACACACACGCGCCCTCTCTTCATATGTCCCCCCCCCCCCCCCCCGCCCCCGTCCACCCCTGTCAGCTGATGTGTTGGCGACTAGAGACAGAGTTGGGACAGACGGGAAGACGCTGACAGAACAGATTTGATATATTCAATTTCACCATTCACTAACTCACTCACTCACTCTCACTCTCTCTCTCCTAAATGACACGAAATGTCTTAATGCTGACAAATAAATAGGGTGAGGGTGAAAGGTCTTAAAATCGCCAAACTAACTAATAAAAAGAATGTCTTAAAATCTCAAAACTAAAGGGGCTAAGCACGAGGGAGAAAGTGGGGCCAGAAAACGGCCCATCTCCCCTTAAATGCACCCTTCTCCTATTCCCCCCCTCCCCCCACCCCGTTCGCCACTGTCAGCTGATGTGTTGACGACTAGAGGAAGAGAGTTGGGAGAGACTGGAAGACGCTGACAAAACGGATTTGATTTATTCGATCCTGCTACTCGACTGACTCTCGCTCTCTATCTCTCTCACTTCTCTCTCACTTCTCTCTCTATCTCTCTCACTTCTCTCTCACTTCTCTCTCTCTCTCTCTCTCTCTCTCCTACTATTCTGGCCTGTTTGGGAGGGCCGGGAAGACACCAGAATATACAGAGAGTTGATTTATTTTATTCTCTCTCGTTCTCGCTCTCTCTCTGATATGTTGACAACCAGACACAGATTATTGGGGAGAGAGAGGAAAACACTGGAATATACAGAGTTGATCTATTGTCTTTCGTTATAAGGGAGTAGTGGTTATATTTTAGTCTATTGATTAATTTACTTATATAGTTTATAGAAACCTTGCTAAACCTCCATCAAGCTTAAAATACACCCGCTAAATCCCCCTTCAAAAAATCCTCCTAGAATTACAGGCTCGCTTTCGCCAGTGGGTGAACGAGCAACTAGAGGGAACAATATACTAGATCTTGTGTTCACCACTGAAGATGAAAGTGTGACCAGCTTATCTGTTGGGGAATCACTTGGAGGTAGTGTCCACAATCTAGTTACTGTAGGTTCTCTTTTCGCACCCTTAACAGCAGACCCACCAATCCTCATTGTAAACTAGATTTCCGTCATGCAAATTTTGAAGGCCTTCGGGGAAGCTTATATTCAATAATATGTGTAGAAGAGTGAAATATGTTATAAGGAAAGCAAAGCAGAATGAAGAACAGTGCTCACACGGTCAATTTCTACGGGCAACTGTAGTCTGGCAGCTTCAAAATATAAGTTTCATAAGCACTAAACTACCTAACACAATCTACCTTCGGTCTAGTTTCCGATTATAATGTGAAAGAGCCTCAAGATAGTACGTGAACAAAATTGTTCATCGAAAATTGCAGGAATACGCGTTCGTGTGATACCACCTTAATATATTGTATTCCCATCCGGCGATATATCAATTATTTGGTAGTTGACAAAAACAGGGTTCTCTATTGAATCAAATATACTGTATATACTGTATATTTTGTTGTGCTATCCAACGCTATGACGATGTTTATTTGTTGGTGTATACCGAACTCCGATGGGTTGGTTTATTCTGTAACGCACACATGGACACATATACACATGCAATCACACACACACACACACACACACACACACACACACACACACACACACACACACAACACACGCACATACATACAGAGAGAAAGACAAGCGTACACACACACCCAACACGGACAAGCGTACACCCAACCATAAACACACACACACAGGCATAACGCATAGTTTCATTTTCACGCATATCTCTCTCTCTCTCTCATATACATAAAAGAGAAAGATAAAAACAATCTCACTTCTCATGCTGTAAAATATTATATTCATGCATATATTTCATCTCTTTGTCGTGTGTGTGTGTGTGTGTGTGTGTGTGTGTGTGTGTGTATTTTCTTCGTGTGCATGTGCGTTTGTGTACAGGCATATGAGTACATGTGTGTATTTTGCGCGCGCAGACATTCCATTTTGAGAGCGTGTTTAAGGGAATTTTTTTTTTTCTGGACGTCCTTCTCCCTCATGTTTAGCCCCACTAGTTTAGAGATTATAAGATGTTTGCGCCAATAGTTTCGCGATTTTCAGACCTTCAGCCAATTTATGTTGTCAAGAATAAGACCTTTCGTGCCATTTAGGTGTCTATTTTAAATTTCCTGGCGAGCGATAGCCAGCCTATAATTAAAGAGAAACCTGAATTTGGCCAAGTCATTTTCCTTCCCAAAACTATATGTATGTATGTATGTATGTATGTATGTATGTATGTAGCCGTAATGCAATTTCATGTACATTTTCAACACACATATAAACGTGTATTATAATAATTTACAAATCTTGTATACTGTATATGTTTGTACTGTATGTATGTATTTACATGCATATGTTTAACACACAAACAACAATTACAACAACAACAACCATACAACAACAACAACAACAACAACAACAACAACAACAACAACAACAACACGTCCTGATGTGGCGGCGTCTACGCCGTGGGGCCACCTCCCGAGGCTGCCAACCGCGGATGGCTGCCGACCCTCCACAGCCGAAGACAAAATCAACGACCAGTGGAGGAAAACCGGATGCCGGCCGCGGGGAGCAGTTTCGGGAGCCAAACCGTCACAACCATCCCCTGCCCCCTCCCTGGGGGCACGGGTCCTTGGAGCGGCTTCGGTCGCGCCGGGAATTTCCACGGGGCTGTTCGGCCAGGCAGCTTAGGGAACAACAACAACAACAACAACAACAACAACAACAGCAACACATATACGAGTTCCCCTCGGACCAGTGTGTAAAACGAGCACTGACAGAGCGAAAATCACCAGCCTGATCCAATTTGACTAGAACGAGCACAACAGTTGAAATATTGTGTTGACAAATGGGTGGCGGGGCGGCGGGAGTGGGGCGAGGGATATATTTTACTCTCGGCACTTGTTTTGTAATGGTTCTAATATTTACCAAGGGCGAGGGGGTGGGGGTATCTATTGCCGGGATGTGTATTGTGTATGTGTTTTGCCTTTGAGTGATGATTATTTATATTATTATTAATATTATTATTATTATTATCATTATTATAACTATTAGTGTTGATTGACTATTTATTATTATTATTATTATTATTATTATTATTATTATTATTATAATTATCATTATTATTATTATCTTAAATATTGACGAATTATGATTATGTTATTCATTTAGAGTGGCACTAGTAGGGTACTAGTATCTATAGCCTGTATGTGCTTAACCTTTCAGTGACGATTTGTATAGTATATGAATTACTGATGGTGTAACTCGTGTCGTGGTGGTTTATATATTTATATAGCCAAGTATCTATAGCCAGTGTGTGTTTATCTTTATATAGCCAAGTATCAATAGCCAGTGTGTGTTTATCTTTATATAGCCAAGTATCTATAGCCAGTGTGTGTTTATCTTTATATAGCCAAGTATCTATAGCCAGTGTGTGTTTATCTTTATATAGCCAAGTATCAATAGCCAGTGTGTGTTTATCTTTATATAGCCAAGTATCTATAGCCAGTGTGTGTTTATCTTTATATAGCCAAGTATCTATAGCCAGTGTGTGTTTATCTTATATAGCCAAGTATCAATAGCCAGTGTGTGTTTATCTTTATATAGCCAAGTATCTATAGCCAGTGTGTGTTTGTCTTTATATAGCCAAGTATCTATAGCCAGTGTGTGTTTATCTTTATATAGCCAAGTATCTATAGCCAGTGTGTGTTTATCTTTATATAGCCAAGTATCAATAGCCAGTGTGTGTTTATCTTTATATAGCCAAGTATCTATAGCCAGTATGTGTTTGTCTTTATATAGCCAAGTATCTATAGCCAGTGTGTGTTTATCTTTATATAGCCAAGTATCTATACCCAGTGTGTTTATCTTTATATAGCCAAGTATCTATAGCCAGTGTGTGTTTATCTTTATATAGCCAAGTATCAATAGCCAGTGTGTGTTTGTCTTTATATAGCCAAGTATCAATAGCCAGTGTGTGTTTATCTTTATATAGCCAAGTATCTATAGCCAGTGTGTGTTTATCTTTATATAGCCAAGTATCTATACCCAGTGTGTTTATCTTTATATAGCCAAGTATCAATAGCCAGTGTGTGTTAATCTTTATATAGCCAAGTATCTATAGCCAGTGGGTTTTTGTCTTTATATAGCTAAGTATGAATAGCCAGTGTGTTTATCTTTATATAGCCAAGTATCTATAGCCAGTGTGTGTTTATCTTTATATAGCCAAGTATCTATACCCAGTGTGTTTATCTTTATATAGCCAAGTATCAATAGCCAGTGTGTGTTTATCTTTATATAGCCAAGTATCAATAGCCAGTGTGTATTTATCTTTATATAGCCAAGTATCTATAGCCAGTGTGTGTTTATCTTTATATAGCCAAGTATCTATAGCCAGTGTGTGTTTATCTTATATAGCCAAGTATCAATAGCCAGTGTGTTTTTATATAGCCAAGTATCTATAGCCAGTGTGTGTTTATCTTTATATAGCCAAGTATCTATAGCCAGTGTGTGTTTATCTTTATATAGCCAAGTATCAATAGCCAGTGTGTGTTTATCTTTATATAGCCAAGTATCTATAGCCAGTGTGTGTTTATCTTTATATAGCCAAGTATCTATAGCCAGTGTGTGTTTATCTTTATATAGCCAAGTATCTATAGCCAGTGTGTGTTTATCTTTATATAGCCAAGTATCTATAGCCAGTGTGTGTTTATCTTTTCAGTGACTATTTGTTTAGTATACAGTAATGACAACTTCTGATTATATTTTTAATTTTGTATTGGCTCTAATATTTACTGATGTTGTCATTCGCTCACCAACATTTGTCAGTAGCTGTAAATTACAGTTACGATTCACTATAAAAATACATCCGTAAAATCAACAAAAGAAGACCGTAAATTACCGCTATCGAAAATCATGTGTGTTTAAGAAGGTTCTCTAGCAATCAACGGGGCATAGATGATATTAATTAACCCTTTGATTCCCATAGATCCTACCTAAGTTTAGTAAAACATGTTAACTAAAATACAACTAAAGAATGCGCCATGGATATTTAAATATTAGCTCTGTAGGTTTGAAAATCAATGTCTGACAGGTTGGGAGAGAGATATCTTGACAAGGATTCGAACCCAGTCACCCCAGGTATATTTGGAAGAGTTGGGCACCGTAACCACTCGGTCATGAACGGCTGCCGCTCATGACCTACTGGTTATGGTGCCCAGCTCTCCCAAATATACCAGGGGTGAGTGTGTTCGAATCCTGGTCAAGATACCTCTCTCGTAATATAATCTTCCTCACTGGTATGCGAGCCATAAATTGCATTAACTCCCACAGATCTGCCCAGAAATTTATACTTGACAGCTCCAAGCTCTTTACATTCCTGTGTTTAAAGGGAGATTTACATTGGAGGGATATTTTTTTGGACCATTTTCTCCCTCATGATTAGTCCCACTGCTTTTGAAATTTTAAGACATTTGCCCCATTAGTTTGGTGATTTCGCCCCATGTCTATCAATGTTAAGACCTTTCGTGCCAATTAGGTGTCGCTTTTTTCGTGGCGATCGATAACTTAAGAGGAACCGGCCTTCTGCTGGGACATTTTTCTACCGAAAAATGTACAAATTTATCTGGACAGAGGGGATAAATGGTGTTGTATTAAGCTTAATGGAGGTTTAGGGAACAAACTGAAAATATCCCCTTATTTTTTTGTATGAACGTAATTTATAGTAAAAGTACAGTTATCACCATATACAAAGTTACATCAGCCAACGTCTTAAAATCTGAAAACTAATGGGGCTAAACATGAGGGAGAAAGGGGAGCAGAAACCCCGACCATCTCCCCTTAATATTCTTTCTAGATTCATAAGCAACTGGAATTATTGCAAGCCATAAATTGCATTAACTCTCACAGAACTGGCCATAAATATATCACTGACCCTTCCAAGCTCTTTATATTCCTGGTGTCTTTTATGTCCACCAGACCATGGATTAAGGGGAGATGGTCTGTTTTTATGGGCACCTTTTTCCCTCATTCGTAGCCCCTTTAGTTTTCATATTTTAAGACGTTTGATCCATTAGTTTGGCGATGTTAAGACCTTTCGCCACTGTTCTTTTTCAATATTAAGACTTTTCGTGCCATTTAGGTATCATTTTTGTTTTCCTGGCGAATAATAGCGAGCCTGTTATTTAGGAGGAACCGGCCTCCGGCCGGGATTTTTTTTTTAAAGCTTGATGGAGGTCTAGGGAGGAAACTAAAACAATATTACAAAGATACATAAATGAGCAAATAAATACGCCCACCCCCCTGAAGAGTTGTCCGTATGGGTTGGCGAAATGGTCAGGTAGCGAAATGTCTATTATCCGAAGCCATCGTGGTGGTGGAGGAAGAGCGGGAGGGGAGGGGAGGGGAGAGGAAGGAGGGGGGGAGGGAGAGGGGGGAATCTGGAAATTTTTGGTCTGTCCTCTCGAGTGCTTGTTGTCAGGGGATGTGAGAGAATTGACACCATATCCTTCCAGACTCTTTCCGGGAACACTTCTTGGGCTTTGTAAAGAGACTCGGATCCTTCTTAAGGGGATAGTGGCTGTTTTATTGCTCCATTTATTTAGTTATTCATAATAATGTTTGGTTTCCTCGCTAGACCTCAATTAAGCATTAAAAAATACCCCCTAGACCCCCCCTTCAAGATAAATATGTACATTTTTCGGTAGAAAAATGTCCCAGGCGAAGGACGATTCCTTTTATATTTACAGGCTCGCTATTGCTCGCCAGGAAAATATCGACAACTAAATGGCACGAAAGGTCTTAAAATTGACAACGAAATGGGGGCGAAAGGTGTTAAAATCATCAAACTAGGCCTAATGGGCCGAACGTCTGAAAATCTCAAAACTAATGGGGCTAAACACGAGGGAGAAAGTGGTTCAGAAAACCGGTCCATCTTCCCTTATGAGGAACGGGATACCTTTACCTTTAGATACCTTTAGAAGTGTTCGCCGCTCTTCTAGCGGCACCAAGGAGCGCGACGCCCCTCGTTATGGGTGGTGATATGGTGCAGTAGACTGTTTGAAGCGACAGCTCGCTCCCTTGCGAGGATGGGCTCGTCTGGCACTTTTTGCAGTTCGACATCTAGGGCTCTCTTGAAGTTGTCTAACGAGATGTCCCTCATGTCTCTTACTCGCCGTGGGAGTTTGTTGAAGAGACGTGGGCCTCTGTGTGATAACCAGCCCTCTCGCAGAGAGCCCATAGCACCCCTGTTATTCATCCGGGGGATTTCGCATTCCCAGCCTCTCCTATCACTGAATTTCATGACTATCGGAGTATGTAGGTTTGGTACTAAACCCTCTGCGATTTTCCATGTATATTATTAGGTAACGTTCTCTTCTACGTTTCAGTGAGTACAGATTCAGTGCTCTTAAACGCTCCCAATAGTGTAGATGTTTTATCGAACTTATATGCGAAGTGAAATTTCTTTGTACACTCTCTACGTCATTTATTTCACCTGCTTTGTATGGGGATGTTAATATGCTACAGTATTCAAGCCGCGGTAGCACTAGAGATTTGAAGAGCGTTATCATAGGCAATTCACCGCGTGTTTTAAAAGTACGCAGAATCCAACCCGTTAGACGTTTCGCAGCCGCCACTTTGACCTGGTTATGTACTTTGAAACCGATATTTTCAGACATTAATACCCCAAGGTCTTTCACACTGTCTTTCCGTTCTATTATGTGGTTAGATTCTGTTAAGTAATTTGTAATTTCTTTAACACCATTATTATCTCCGTACCGTATTAATTGGAATTTTTCCTCATTGAATTGCATGTTGTTTTCCCTGGTCCACTGGAACACTACATTCATGTCTTCCTGCAGTCGGCCCGTGTCCTCTTGTGTGTTTACTATCTTGCTTAATTTTGTGTCATCAGCAAAAGACGACACCGTACTGTGTCTGGTGTTGGTATCTATGTCGCAAATTAGTATGAGGAACAGAAGGGGTGCTAGCACTGTTCCTTGGGGCACTGAGCTTTTGACATCCGAAGGCTCAGAAGTGACTTGGTTTACTGCTACCGATTGTTTTCGGTTTACGAGGAAATTGTATATTCACCGTCCGATTTTCCCAGTTATACCTTTTGCTTTCAGTTTGTGGGCTATTATACCATGGTCACATTTATCAAATGCCTTAGCAAAATCGGTGTAAATGACATCCACGTTTTTCTTTTCTTCTAGCGCTTTAAGAATTTTGTCATAGTGTTCCAAAAGTTGTGAGAGACATGATCTTCCCGCTCTGAACCCATGTTGACCGGTGTTGTGTAGTTCATTTGTCTCCATGAATGTTGAAATTTTGCTTCGCAGGACTCGCTCGAAAACTTTAATGATGTGAGAGGTTAGAGCTACCGGGCCGTAGTTTTTTGGTAGTGCTTTACTCCCTCCTTTATGCAGTGGGGCAATTATTGCGTTTTTCAAGCTATCTGGTATGTCACCAGTGTCTAGACTCCTTCTCCACATTATAGCCAGGGGTTTTGAGAGGTTTTCCTTACATTTTTTCATTAGGATCGAATTCCATGAGTCCGGGCCTGGTGCCGAGTGGGATGGCATGTTGGAAATGGCCTCTTCTGTCTTTTGGACCGAAATCAATATCCATCATCTGGGGGGTTTCCGTGGGGGAGGTTTCCATGAAAAATATATTTTGGTCTCTGATGACTTTTGTTTCATCAGGCTCACTGAATGCCATTTCATACTGCCTGCTTAAGAGTTCGCTCATTTCCTTTTTGTCCCCTGTGAAAGAGCCGTCCCCTTTGCTCAGTGGGCCGATGTTTGATGTTGTTTTAGCCTTTTGTTTGGCGTATGAAAAGAAGTATTTGGAATTTTCCTTTATACCTGCAATAGCTTTCCTCTCCTCTTCCATATGTTGTAGTTCATATGATATACTTAGCCTTTGTTTAATTTCCACAATTTCTCTATCTATTTCGACCTTTTGCCTATCCTGTAGATTTTGATGTGTGCATCTTTGTGTGAGTAATTTTCTTCTTCTGTACAGCCTCCTCCTTTCCCGATCTTGTTTGCTTCTTCGTTTTGTTTGTCTTGCAGGTATATGGTGGCTACAGATTTGGGTCATGGTTTCTGTTATTAAGACTAGACATTCTGCTGGTGTCAGGTTATCCATTAAATCTTCCCAGTCTATTTCCTCCATTTCTTGATTTACCTCTTCCCATCTAATGTTTTTGTTATTGAAGTTAAATTTACTGAAGGGGCCGGTTTTTGTTCTCGATTCTGAGGTTGTCTGTACACTTTCTAAGGTTGTTTTGATCTCAATTAATTTATGATGAGTATGTTGTGTCCGATATGTTAATGCTGTGTACTAGAGAGTCGTTGTTAGTGAAGACCAGGTCTAAGATATTGTTTTCCCGTGTGGGTTCAGCAATATGTTGGGTAAGACTAAAAAAATCACAAAGTTCAAAAAGCTTTCTCGTATTAGTATTTGCTTCTCCGGTGTTATTTGCTACTAACTGGTTTTCTAGTTGTCTCCATTTAATGTTTGGTAGGTTAAAGTCTCCTAGCCATATAATATTTGGTGTTGGGTTCCCCAGGGTTTCCACTTCTGATTTTATTTTGTTGAGCTGGGTTTTGAATTCTTCTCGGGATGAGTCTGGAGGCCTGTATGTAACAATAACTGCTAAATTTAGGGATTCTATTTTAACTCCAAGTATTTCCACCACTTCATTACTGTTATTTAGGAATTCAGTACATATCAGTGAGTCATGTATGTACAAGGCTACACCTCCATGTGATCTATGCGTTCTGTCCGCCCTATGTAGGTTGTAACCAGGAATCCATACCTCACTATCTTCCTGATCTTTAATGTGAGTTTCTGTGAGAGCCGCAAATATAGCGTTTCCTTCTTCTAGCAGGCCCCTAATAAATGGTTCTTTGTTCGTGGTTCTATTTTTTAGGCCTTGGATATTTGCAAACAAGATTGGGGAGGGATTGTTTGGAGTACTATGTGTACCTAATAGTCTTCAGGATGTATTGGCCACTCTTGGGAGGCCAGGAGGTGCTCGAGGTGTTCTATGTGCTCTTCCATCTCCCTCAGTCTCTTCATCTTCATCTGCCCTTTCCCTCCTTGCCTTTTTCCTCTGTCTCGTCCTCGCATAGCTAGAGAGTTTTTTGGGCTACCATTCATGTTAGGTCTAGCATATCTCCAAGTCCCTTTAACCCTTTATTGGCGGCGCGCAACTTATGTCGTGTGAAAGAAATTTGGACTAAGTGGCGGTTCACAACTTATGTCGTGTGCCATTTTCAGCACGTAATGTTGCAGAGAGAGAGAGCTGAGCAGTGTGAGGAGCGTAGTAAGGCTATTACTGACGCACACCACCGCGGTGGGCCAACTGAAGTGAAAACCACCCTCCCTTCCCCCCTCACACTTGCTACACAGGGAATTATGTAGGGAAAGTACCTAATTACATGGTTTTTGCACTCCTGTTGCGCGATCGTTGCAAGAAAACTAACGGTCGTACAAGGATGGTTGGGGTGTCATTGGAAAGCTCTGTTTATGCCCTTTCAGGGATAGATACTTGTTTTACGCTCTGGGTCTTATTTAGGCATGAAACTTATCACGTAATCAACCCTATTTAGGGTAAAAACACCCCGCTGGGCGGTACATATAAATTACCGCCTAGGCCGCTCGTTAGGTGTTAATATGAAAAGCTGGGCATTTCATATTATAGCAGGTCTTGTTCTCAAGTGATGTCTTGCAAAGGGATGGGTGGTGGTATTTGCAAGTTTCACCAAATCTACATTTTCCATGACTGGTTATGTTGTTGCAAATTTTGGGATGAGCAAATCTACATGCATTCCCATTATATTCGCCCTTTTGACCAAAGTAGCACCTTCTTTCCAGATAATATCTGCACACTGGTGTAGACAACCCCAGTAGGTGTGGCTGGGGCTGCAAGGGGTTATGTGGTGAGCTAAGTGTGGTTGTGGGTGATAGTGGGCTTGGTGTATGGGTGGGTGAGGCCTGCAGGGGGGTGGAGTTACGGTCGGTTGTGGGGGGGCAGGTGGCAGTGGTGAGGGGGGAGACGATGTGGAAGGGGAGCCTGATATGGGGGCTTGTTGCATCCTACGTTCATCCTGCAAATGTATTTGATCAACAGCAGTAGGGTGGTCAATGGCCATAGATGGGATTAATGTGGGTATTTTCTGGGTCTGGGGAGGTGTGGGACATGTGCGGCAGGGTTTGTGGATATGTAGGGTGCGAAAGGTTGTTGTTCGGCAGGCGATGTGTGTTGATGTGCAGGAGGCAATGTGGGCATTTTCATGGGACGGTGTGCGTGTGTGGGTTGTGATATTAGTATGGGCCCTGAGGCCCCAATAGTTCCCCATTTTCTGTGAAAGGTAGCTATTTCTTGGCTATATTTCAGTCTATCTTGTACTTCTGTATTTTCTACAGTCTGTAAGACTTGCCATGTGATATCGAAACAACTATCGCAGAAATGGAGGTTCTTCCCTCTTGTATTGTACGCCTCATTTATTGGTGTCAATCCTATGCAAATCCTGTGGTATGGTTGCTTGCATATCCGACATGCGGTGCCATTATGCATGTGTATATTCATCTTACAACTCGTGCAGTTGTCTCTGGTAAAAAAAAATAAATAAAAATAAAAAAATTTCCACCCGCCCTTACATGGGGGAGAGAGAGAGAGAGAGAGGGGGGGGGTGGGGCTTGGAGGACAAGGAGGTGTTTGTTACGCGGTTTGTGGGGGGGGGGGGGAGTGCCACTCGTTTACACTCGTTATGTTTAAACTTTAAGTAACTTTAACCCTCCTCTAGCGGGTGCTCTGTGGCCGTTTTGGGCCTTTCTGGGCCGTTCTGACTGCTATATCAACCATCAGTATGAAAGGAACTGTATTGCGCCGAAAACTAGGTGGAAATCGCTACACAATGACGCCACATACAGCTACGTAGCACTCGTGGAGCACTGACAGTGTTACCTCGAAGATGGAAGTTTAGCTGATTTTGCTACCTTGCTCACTTTTAGCGAACTATTGGTTACACTGTCATCCTCACGCGCGGTGGGGGAACTGGAGTTAGTGTGGGCCGGGAGGCCACAGATGTCGGACGTATGGATCATTACTATCCCACCCATTTTCACTCGATTTCCACCCTTTTTTCACCCGTTTTTTGCCAGTTTTTTCAACTCGACTTATGTGGTGAGCCGCTTTTTAAGGGTTAAGAGTAACACTTTCAATAATTATCTTATGAAACAGAATTCTCACTGCCCTAACCACTTTTCCCGTTTATGGTCGACTGTTTAACGGAATATACGCCACTCTAGGAAAATAACGAACTTTCCAGGCTACCTATATATAGTATCTATTTTAATTTTCATATTTTACCTATCAACTTGATTCAACACTGCTCAGGTTCGAATTTTCACCACATTTGGTTGCGTGGGAGATCTTTCTCTCCAATAACCTGCGATATGGTCGAGAAATAATCTGCACTGATTTAATTTGTTTACATATTGTTTTTCTCTGTTTGCTATTATTTACGATATTTGTTTTGTCGGTACCCTTTCCTGTCGAGGTTAAGTTTCGCTTTTGGTAAAATCGTATAGGGGGAGGGGAGGGGACGTGTCCAGGAGAGCGAGGGGATATATGTGTTTATGGTCTTTGCGGTCACCGAGGGTATTTTGTTTACAGCATACGTCCTGTTCCCAAGCTAAATGTTAGGAGTTCCCCTGACTTTAATTCTCTGTATTATACTTTCCTAGTTTATTTACGTGATATACGATGTTCACTATCACTTTTAACTTAGGCTTCCTATTTTCCCATAGACCTGTTTGATTTCATAGGACTATATAGCTAACACTTTGCTTTTGGGACGTAACGGTTTTTTCTTTCCCTTCTTCTTTCCACCCGCCTTATGGGTCTGCCCTAGGCCTGTCCTAGACCAGCGCCGTGGCACTGCTGTAGGAGTTAACAGATTTTTTCTCCAAAACGCGTATATCTCTCCAGATATTTTATCAATCGGTTCGATTTTGCACTTCACAGAACCGCGACACTACGTTTGTTTTTGTGTGTGATTTTTTGGAAGTTTAATCACCAGTATCCCGCGGGATAGTCGAAAATCCCGGACCGCAACGGACGTGACCCTCCTCTCTGACTGACTCTCACGCATGACTCTCACGGATGAGCTTGTTGACCGGGTGCTTAAGAGGAGATGGGTCGTTGTTCTGGACCACTTTCTCCCTTGTGTTTAGCCCCATTAGTTTTCAGACTTTAAGACGTTCGGCCCATTAGTTTGGCGATATTAACACCTTTCGCCCCATTTCGTCGTCCATTTTAAGACATTCTGTGCTATTTAGGTGTCGATTTGTTTCCTGGCGAGCGATAGCGAGCCTTAATTTTTAAGAGAAATCGGCCTTCGGAACATTTTTCTACCGAAAAATTTACAAATTTATCTTGAAGAAGGGGGTGTTTGTCTAAGTTTGATGGAGGTCTAGCGAAGAAACTAAAAAATACATGATTGAATTAATTAATAGACCAAAAACCAGCCACTGTCCCCTTAACCTTCTTCTATGTCCGCCCTTATCTCCTGTACCGGCGACGTCTTTGTAATTTTATTCTAGCTCTATATAGACGATTTTAGTCGGTTTAGGAAGGGGCTCCAACAATTAACAGTCTTCAAACTATCTAAATTCACCCTTTTTACTACCTGATATCGTTCTTAAGGGGAGATCTCCACTTGAGGGATTTTTTTCTTGACCCCTTTCTCCCTCATGTTTAGCCCCATTGCTTTTGATATTATAAAACGGTTGCCCCATTAGTTTAGCGATTTTAAGAACTTTCACCCCATATTAAGACCTTTCGTGCCATTCAGGTGTCAATTTTATCCTGGCGAGCGATAGCGAGCCTGTAATTTAAGAGGAACCGGCCTTCGGCCGGGAAATTTTTCTACCGAAAAATGTACAAGTTTATCTTGAAAGGGACTCAAGGGGGTGTAATTTTAAGCTTGATGGAGGTCTAGGGAACAAAATAAATACCTCCCCTTAAGCAATTTCTTTTTTAAAAAATAAAATCCCCCCTCCCTCCTTAAGTCTTGATGGTGTAATAATTAGAGCGTTTAAGTTTTGTCCTAGGTTCGAATCCTGGGAGTATCACATGCTTTCATTAATTAAATTTGGTAGTTATTGGTGCTAAGAACGATCTAAACAAATAATTACAATGTTTATCTTAGTTCCTTATGGGGGTAGTGCTTGTTTTTTGGACTATATAATAATATATGTTTGTTTATTTATTTATTTTTGAGTTTCCTCGCTAGACCTTCATCAAGCTTGGAAAAAAGTCAGCTAGACCACCTTTCAAGATAAATGTCCCGGTCGAAAGCCGGTTCCTTCTAAAATTAGAGGCTCGCTATCGCTCTCCAGGAAAAAATCGACACCTAAAGGGCACGAAAGGTTTTAATATTGACGAAAAAATGAGGCGAAAGGTCTCAAGGTCACCAAACTAACTGAACGAGCGTTTTAAAACCTCTAAATTAATATGCTGACCATGAGGGAGAAGGGAGTTTAGACAAAGCGAGTAGTACCCCCTTAATACCAAGCTCCAGATGAGATGCCTTGGTGCCAGCCAGGGTTACCACATCAAGTCCGCTAGATAGTATATAAATACCAAAAATCGCTAAAATAATGCCACAATCTGTACAGTATCGCTCAACATGGCTTAAATCTCCAAAGTATCACAAGAATTTATGTCGTTAAGGGGGGTCACCTGCTTTTTTCTCTCCTTTTCTCTCCTTCTCTGGCTTGTATCCATTAGGCCCCATTCAGCCCACTGTTTTAAGACGTTTTATCTTCATTCAGGTGTCAATTGTTTCCTGGCGAACGGCAGCGAGCCATCATATATTTTTAAAATGTTTTTGACATCAGGTTAAATTTTTAGATAGAAAAAATTCTCCGGCGAAGCCGGATTTCTCCATACAATGCTGGCTCGCTATCGCTCGCCAGGAAGAAATCGACACCTGGATGGAGATAAACGTCTAAAACAGTAGGCTGAACTGGGACCGAATGGATACAACCCAGAGAAAGAAAGAAAAGGAGATAAAAAAGGTAGGTGACCCTCCTTAAATGTAAAAATGTGCCTTTAGATCCAGTACATACCTCTAGATCTAGAGGGAAAATAACTAAATTGGCAACCCTGGCGCCAGCTGCTGCAGTGAACAGGTTGCTTACACGGGCCTGTATTAACTCTATAACACATAATAGTCAGTACATGTTACCTTGGAGTCTAGTGGTACGGGAATATGTTCAAACCACATACACTCTCTCTCTCTACCCCACCCCTCTCTCTCTCTCCCCCTCCCTCCCTCTTCCCTCTTCCCTCTTCTCTCTCTCTCTCTCTCAGTGGACAGGTTGCTTACTCGGGTCTGTACTCTGTAACACATTATCCAGTACATATTGCCTGGGAGTCTATCGTTTAGGGGAGTAGGGGATATGTTGGTACCACATAAACACAGATACCCTCAACTTTCCCTTCATAATTGCTGAGGGGCACAGGGCCTTGGGTGGGGCTTTGGTTTCCCGGGCGTTTCCGCGCCCTCCTCAGCTCCCTGCCTTAGAGTGGCTTCGGTCACCTGGGCTTTGTTAGCGGTAAGCAGGGAGGATTTTGTGGGGGCACTCTATGGCCTTGACCTTGCTTGGGACCTTGGGGCTGTTCGGCCAGGCAGCCTGGGGAACAACAACAACAAAACATGTGCACTCTCTCTCCCACACTCACACATGCATATGCATATGGCACGACTCTGGAAATCAGCGGTACTCGGTGGGAAATGGGCCGATTTTGGCGTGGAAAGATTGTGGGAAGACGGTTTAACAACTGTAACATGACGATCACGATGGAGCTACGACGGATCCACGAGGGTCACGACTGCTGGGCACGACCTGGAAAGACGGTCCCACGATGGCAGACGATGGCGGCACAAATATTCCACAACGTCTGCACGACTGTGTTGCAACAGCAAGACGACGATATGTGCAATAACTCGGGGTGATGCGGCGCAGTCCTATTGGTGTTGTTTGGGCAGCTCGGTGCGGTGGTGCCACATCTTCCAGCTGCCTTGCCATGTCTTCGTGCTGCATAGCCACGCCTTCTCACTGTCTTCTCACATAAAGATGCTGTCGTCATACGGTCTTTTTCAGACGTTATGGTGTCGTTGCACATAATTTGGTTGTTGTCAGACTATGGCAAGATTTCATGTTTCACTCACATAACGATACAGGAGCGCCATTGCACCAATGTTGTAGTGTTGTTTTACTGTCGTTTTATGGTTGTTTGTTGATGTGGCACCATCGGTGTGTGTCAACAGTAACGTCATGCAGCCGACGGTGAAACAATCTCCAAGGACAATTGTGACGTTAACCACTCCGTTAGAACCGCATGGCTTGTCCTACAGTGACTCGTTAGGATCGCCAGGACAGTGGATGTGGCTACAATTTATGTATTAAGGTGTGCTTTATTTCATATGAAAGCTTGTGTCATGGGCAGTCCAGAAAGGCTCTTTGTTTTCACCCATGTCAAAGCTTTATATATTTAATTGTAAAGTATATGTTTTATCCTTAACTAGTAATGATAGGATCTGGGAGAGAGAGAGAGAGAGTAGAACAGAGTGATAGGGGGCGCGCAGTGTTTTTGTCCCGCTCGATGACGTCACGGCTGGCTGCCTCGTGGGGGTTGGTTGAGGGAGGTCCTTACCATGTTGCTAGCTTCTTTGCTAGTGGCTAGAGGACTTGTTACCGCTTTACTTTGCGCGGTGAAAACTAGTCCCGGTATATATACAGGTTCCTCGCCACTCTCTCACTCAGATCTGGTTTCTAGAACGCATCTATCTTATCCCTTGCTGCCTGTCCCCCGCTCTGCACCTGAGAATCTTTTCCTCTGCCTACCTTTCTCTTTTTTCATATCTTTCACCACCTATTATTAAGACTATATCCCCTCTGGTTAACTCTGCAAAATCAGCTTCATGCTGGCCAGTTGTATTGTGCGTTAAGGTCTGATGTAACCTATGTATGTTTAGTGGTTAAGATAAGTTGATCACGAAGCATTGGTTGGCATTCATATTGTTTAGTACCGCTTCCTATAATTATTAGTGTTCTGCTGAATTAGATAATGCTAGACTAGGGGTCTGATATTATAAGGTATTGTTTCCTATGAGTGCTGGCTTTAGGTAAAAGCTGCACGACATATCTGAGAACTGGAGTTGATTGAGTAAATTCTAGTCTGTGTGCCATTGAGAGTAGAGCATGCACGAATGAGGGCTTTTTGCCTATACCATTCTGCACTGTTCTAAGCTCGTTGTTTGTCTTTGAGGTACGCCAGGAGAACGCTTAATACTTCGGTATTAAGGTTTCTCAAGAGAGCTACCCTTCCCTATAACGTAATATTTGACGCACAGACTTGAGATTTGCACTAGGCTATGCGGCATGCCATGCGCACCAGTATCTCGTATCATTGACTCTAGCTAGACTTTATCAATCATAGTAGACATTAAGTATATTAACCCAATTACTCTTTTTATGCATACCCATGTATGATTACACAAGCATTTCGCAGCCTAGTTTGATGTATGGAGACACAAACGACTTAGGCTCTTTTTGTTGATAGGAATACTGCATTGTCGTGGCGATTATTATTGTTGTAGTGTTTAGGATATTCTTGGCTCCGACGCATTATATATTCTGCCTTTTTGTGTGCATAGCCTGCACGAGCATTGTTCCGCTGCCTGCCTTTTTGGGTTCCATTTCCGATACGAGCATCTTTATAGCATCTAACATTTAAAGAAGATTCCTTGTTAGTGTTGAAGGACTTTAGTGCACTTTCTTTCATGCAGGAGTGCCTGACATTTATT
Organism: Paralithodes platypus; assembly: GCA_032716605.1. Lineage (NCBI taxonomy): Eukaryota > Metazoa > Arthropoda > Malacostraca > Decapoda > Lithodidae > Paralithodes > Paralithodes platypus. The sequence goes on from CM064572.1 coordinate 42,483,972, forward strand.
GATTAAAGTAACGTAAGCTGTAACTTCTCTTACCACCTTACTTTGCATACCATAACCAAGCACCTTCGGTTATAGGTAGTAATAGGCTGTTTTCACATAACATTAAGCCTAGAGTAGACGCACATTTATTGAGAGTTTGATAGCCTATTATTGCATATAGAACTCTGTAGAGTATTTGTGTTCTTTGTTCACTGGGAATATACATCAGAGGTTGGATCTAGCGCTTTCCGTTGTAGCATTTATGCCATTACTAGTCCAATGAATAAGGGCCCTGATATATTTAAACCTCAGTCGTAACAAATGGCGACCTTACCTAGGATTTGGTGAACCTACATTTATTAGCAGGGAACATTTGTTGTTTTGGAGAATATTTTGCGGGGATCAGCAAGAATAATTTTTTGTTTGCAACATAGTATTGCCCTTGAGTATTTCCGAGAATTGTTGTGTGTATATTGAGGTATAAGAGTTTGGGGTGCTTCTTTTCTGAATATTGAGGTGGGAAATTTTTGTGAGCATCATGTCTTATACCGGGTCAGAGGAGAATGGAGACACAGTACGTAATGTCGAAACTGAGGAACAGCAGTATGATGATATGGTTAATCAGGTGAACTGTGAGGAGGATGCTAGGATATTTTTGCAATGGCCTGTTACTGCCGAGCGGTTGGAGGGTGTAAATCGGTACGGTCTTCAATGCCTGGCCACAGCTATCGGTCATGCGGTTACTAGTAGCATGACCAGGGATAACTTGATAACGTGTGTACTGGGCAGGGTGACTGGTGAGCGAGATGGGTTGAGTGCTCAGAGCTCTTCGGCCATGCTTCCCCTACACTTGACTCCCAGCCATCCCAGTAGTTTGCCGACCCCGGGTACGCTTCCGCAGTTGGGTGGTGGCTGGCAGGGTGGGTTGCCCCTGGGGGGACCACCGGTAATTTCAAACATTGTAGCACCTTCACCTCCTCAAGGGTTATCTCCAGAATTATTGTTTAAGCTCGAATTAGCTAAGATCGAAGAGAGAAAATGCCAGCTTCAGCTTCAGCAGCAAATAGAATTAGCCAAGATAGAAGAGAGAAAAAGTCACCAGCACATAGAGCTAGCAAAAATCCAAGCTGATTTAGAGTCGACTAGGTACTGTGCCGACATGGATGTAGAGAAGTCGCGAGTAGAGGCAACGGGACAGCGACTTGGGGCTGGTAACCGTGGTCATGATCAATGTCTCTCGCACTTATTGAAACTGGTTCTGGTGTTTGATGAGAGTGGGGTAACAGAAATTTTGGCACGCTTTGAGAAGAAGTGCCAGGAACACCAGTGGCCAGAGAATAAATGGGCAGCACTTGTATCCTCTAGATTAATAGGCAAGGGTCTTAAAGCCTACGATGCGTTACCTTTGGAGTCATGTATTGTGTATGAGGATCTCAAGGAGGCTGTCCTGAGGGCTTACGAACTGCAACCAGAAACGTACCGTTTGAAGTTCCGGGGTTTAACTAAGGGAAGAGATAGCACCTTTTTGGAACACTCCCGGGACTTGGCCGATGCTATGGGGAACTGGCACCGATCTGAGAAGGTAACAACATTTGATGGGATTAAGCAGTTAATGATGTTGGAGCAGTTCTTTAAGAGCACGGGCGGTGATCTAACTTTGAACTTAAAGGAGAAAAACCCAAGAACTCTAGTCGAAGCAGCAGAAATGGCTGATCGACGGCTGTCGTTGATTCGGGGTTGCGGGTCCTCACAGAAGTACGATGTAAGTGCTAAGGACCGTTATCCTCCCCCTCCCCGTAACAATGACACATTTATACAGAAGAGCCATGAAACTAAAACTAAATCCAAACCTTACACCACACCGTATGTGAAAAGTCAGGGGCCTTTTACATCACAGTATAAGCCGAAACCGAAATTTATGTGTTTTAGTTGCCACCAGGTGGGTCATAAGGCAAATGAGTGTCCAAGTCGACCTCCTCCGGCAGCCGTGTCTTTTGCTCACAGCATTGGAGTGTTCAAGAGGACATCAGAGTTTGTTAGAGGCATTTCTTCCGAGGTAAATACACTGCCAGTGCAGAAGGATCCGGAAGGCTTATTCCCTGTCCGTGATGCCTTTAGTGACCACAGGGGACTCGGTTGTGTGGAGTGGGGGGGTAGAAGACATGAGGTGAGAATTTTGCATGACACTGGGGCATCACAAACATTGTTGAGAAATTTCACTGGTCAACCTGTAAATACGGCGCGGGTGGTTGTGGTTCAGGGAGTTAATGCGACAAGGTCATACCCGCTTGTAAGAATGAAGGTGGAAGTTGATGGTGTGACTCGGGACCTGGATGTAGGAATTGTGGAGAAGTTACCTGTTGGGGGCGTCGACCTCCTTCTCGGCAACGACTTTGCGGGACCTACTTCTGAGGCTCCACCCTTGGTCGTTGCCGAGAAGCCGGCCGACGTGAGTAGGGAGGAGCAGGAGTGGGTTGAGAAGTGTCCGGTGCAACCTATGGCGTGTGTTGCCACCGGAGGTCCTGCATCCAGGGAGTCACATTCTGGTCAACAGTCTTTAGATCAGCGGAGGAAGGGTACCGAGAAGGGGTTGAAAGTTGATGCGGTTGAGAGTTTAGTGTCAACGGACCTTCTCGGGGACTCATTAATAGGACCACATTTCGAGTCTGGAGAAGACCCAGTAACTGTTCCTGAAAAGGCAGAGGATGGGCTTAAAAAGACGAAAGAGTTGAAGGACAGTGATGCACAATCGGGAGATGTAGGAACAAGGTACCCTGACGCGTACCCTATGAGAAATGGGTCGGCGAAGACGGTGGTCCGAAGCTTGCTAGTGTATTTTTCCCGGTATGGTTACCCGCAGGGGATTCAGTCAGTCCGGGGACCCAACTTCACTTCTAGCCTCTTTGTTTAAGCAATGCCGCAGCATGGGATTGTTGGGGTTGTGTCATCTGCGTATCATCCGGAGAGCCAGGGTGTGTTAGAGCGATGGCACTCAGCCTTGAAATCTGTGCTTCGTTGTTGTTGCTTTGAGAGTGGGAAGGATTGGGATCTTGGCCTGCCACGTGTTTTGTTTGCTGTGCGGGAGGTACCTGGGGAGAGTTTGGGATTCAGCCCTAATGAGCTCGTCTTTGGACACCATGTCAGAGGGCCTCTCCATTTGGTTGAAGAAGTATGGGAGGGTGCAGAAAAACCTTGTTCTATGCTCAAGTGTGTCCTCAACAGTTGAGAACGGATGTTGTGCAGTCTGGAGTTGGCTGGCCGTAATTTGACTAGCTCTCAGGCCCTCGGGAAGGACAGGTACGACCTCAAGGTTGAACTCAGGGAGTTTCATGTGGGTCAGGAGGTGTTGATTCTACTGCCCCATGTAGGTCACCCCTTATCCGCGAAGTACGCTGGTCCTTATAGGGTGGTTGAGGAGCTATCAGACCTGGATTACTTGGTAGCCACTCCAGACAGACGGAAGCGCAATCAGTAATGTCATGTTAATCTCGTGAAGGAGTATGTGAGGCACCCCCCTGAGCCTCTCACTGTGCCTGTGATGACGTTTAGCAGTCGAGGTGGAGAAGGAGAACGGGACAGTCAAGCTCAGGTGGAGGATAACTGGAAGGATAAGAAGTTCAAATGGGGGCCTGAGTGTGAGAAGGTGTTTAGAGAAGTAAAACACCTGTTGTGCACTCACCCGATCCTCAGGGCCCCTGACTTTAGCCTACCTTTCCAACTAGCAACAGAGGCTAGTGGTGTGGGGGCTGGTGCCGTCCTTGTGGAAAAGGACGATGATGGGGTGGAGCATCCTGTTAGTTTCTGCTCGGAGAAGTACAATTCGGCCCAGGGGAGCTGCTCTGTTGTCGAGAAAGAGCTGCTGGCAATTGTACTTGCACTGAGGCATTTCGAGGTCTATGTTCCAGCCTATGGTCCAGTCGTTGTAATTTCCACAGATCATCACACTCTCAAGTTTTTGAACCAGTTTCACAATCGGAATATGAGGCTGACCAGGTGGTCGCTAATGTTACAGGAATATAACCTGGACATACGCCATATTGCCGGTTGTGACAACGTGATTGCAGATTGTCTTTCGAGGGTAGATGATCCTGGGTAGACTGTCACCCGGGTAGCCTCCTGCTTTAGTTTGAATAGTATTTTGCGCTTGGTGCTTGTTGGCTCGCGGTTGTAGCCCAGCGTATTGGGTTGTAAAGCAGGAGTTGAGCGTTTGGTATAGAAGAAAAAACTAGGCTTGCCCCTATAGTGCAGCCGAAATAAACAAATTAAAAACATAAAAATCAAATAAAAACTCTTTCTTTGATAGTTGAATGTTTTCAGTATGTTATTGCAGTAATTCTGAGTTGCACTCCTCTCAGAATGCTGGGCTAGAGAAGCTCGCTCTTGAGTAGCAAATAATTTAACCTATTGTGTTGGGGAGGGTTATAATTTTGTAAAAATGTTTTGTTGAAGAACTGTGCCAGATATTTTACTGCCGCTGGGTGATGGGAAGTAGAGATATAGCATGGGTTCTAACCATCAGATTTTTGTGAGGTTTGGGCCTCTGAGAAAAATCTTGGGGGGGGGTGTGACGTTAACCACTCCGTTAGAACCGCATGGCTTGTCCTACAGTGACTCGCTAGGATCGCCAGGACAGTGGATGTGGCTACAATTTATGTATTAAGGTGTGCTTTATTTCATATGAAAGCTTGTGTCATGGGCAATCCAGAAAGGCTCTTTGTTTTCACCCATGTCAAAGCTTTATATATTTAATTGTAAAGTATATGTTTTATCCTTAACTAGTAATGATAGGATCTGGGAGAGAGAGAGAGAGTAGAACAGAGTGATAGGGGGCGCGCAGTGTTTTTGTCCCGCTCGATGACGTCACGGCTGGCTGCCTCGTGGGGGTTGGTTGAGGGAGGTCCTTACCATGTTGCTAGCTTCTTTGCTAGTGGCTAGAGGACTTGTTACCGCTTTACTTTGCGCGGTGAAAACCAGTCCCGGTATATATACAGGTTCCTCGCCACTCTCTCCCTCAGATCTGGTTTCTAGAACGCATCTATCTTATCCCTTGCTACCTGTCCCCCGCTCTGCACCTGAGAATCTTTTCCTCTGCCTACCTCTCTTTTTTCATATCTTTCACCACCTTTTATTAAGACTATATCCCCTCTGGTTAACTCTGCAAAATCAGCTTCATGCTGGCCAGTTGTATTGTGCGTTAAGGTCTGATGTAACCTATGTATGTTTAGTTGTTAAGATAAGTTGATCACGAAGCATTGGTTGGCATTCATATTGTTTAGTACCGCTTCCTATAATTATTAGTGTTCTGCTGGATTAGATAATGCTAGACTAGGGGTCTGATATTATAAGGTATTGTTTCCTATGAGTGCTGGCTTTAGGTAAAAGCTGCACGACATATCTGAGAACTGGAGTTGATTGAGTAAATTCTAGTCTGTGTGCCATTGAGAGTAGAGCATGCACGAATGAGGGCTTTTTGCCTATACCATTCTGCACTGTTCTAAGCTCGTTGTTTGTCTTTGAGGTACGCCAGGAGAACGCTTAATACTTCGGTATTAAGGTTTCTCAAGAGAGCTACCCTTCCCTATAACTTAATATTTGACGCACAGACTTGAGATTTGCACTAGGCTATGCGGCATGCCATGCGCACCAGTATCTCGTATCATTGACTCTAGCTAGACTTTATCAATCATAGTAGACATTAAGTATATTAACCCAATTACTCTTTTTATGCATACCCATGTATGATTACACAAGCATTTCGCAGCCTAGTTTGATGTATGGAGACACAAACGACTTAGGCTCTTTTTGTTGATAGGAATACTGCATTGTCGTGGCGATTATTATTGTTGTAGTGTTTAGGATATTCTTGGCTCCGACGGCATTATATTCTGCCTTTTTTTGTGCATAGCCTGCACGAGCATTGTTCCGCTGCCTGCCTTTTTGGGTTCCATTTCCGATACGAGCATCTTTATAGCATCTAACATTTAAAGAAGATTCCTTGTTAGGTTTGAAGGACTTTAGTGCACTTTCTTTCATGCAGGAGTGCCTGACATTTATTGATTACAGTAACGTAAGCTGTAACTTCTCTTACCACCTTACTTTGCATACCATAACCAAGCACCTTCGGTTATAGGTAGTAATAGGCTGTTTTCACATAACATTAAGCCTAGAGTAGACGCACATTTATTGAGAGTTTGATAGCCTATTATTGCATATAGAACTCTGTAGAGTATTTGTGTTCTTTGTTCACTGGGAATATACATCAGAGGTTGGATCTAGCGCTTTCCGTTGTAGCATTTATGCCATTACTAGTCCAATGAATAAGAGCCCTGATATATTTAAACCTCAGTCGTAACACAATGCAACAATGGTGCCTCAATGTTAGCGACGGTGCTACAATGGTGCCTCAACGGGACAATGATAGTTAATGGTCCATGACATTTGTGATAAGTTTTGTGCTGACCAATATTTTTTAACGCCACTCCTACACATGGGAACCCTGGTAGACCATTCCAAGACGCTGCCCGCCTGTTCACAACCACATCCAGAATTGTGCCACACGTGGCCAATCCTGGAGCTTCGGGATTAAAATTGTAAATGTGTGAAGTACCCTCAATGAGCAGCTGGGGACAAGCAGTTCAATAAGACAACAGAACTGCCTACAAATAGCTCAATAGACAACAGATCTGCCGACAAACAGTTCAATAGACAACATAAATGCCGACAAATAGTTCAATAGACAACAGAACTGCCGACAAACAGTTCAATAGACAACAGAACTGCCGACAAACAGTACAATAGACAACAGAACTGCCGACAAATAGTTCAATAGACAACAGAACTGCCAACAAATATTTCAATAGACAACAGAACTGGCGACAAATAGTTCAATAGACAACAGAACTGCCAACAAATAGTTCAATAAACAACATAACTAGCGACAAACAGTTCAATAGACAACATAACTAGCGACAAACAGTTCAATAGACAACATAACTGCCAACAAACAGTTCAATAGACAACAGAACAGGCGACAAACAGTTCAATAGACAACAGAACTGCCGACAAATAGTTCAATAGACAAAATAACTGCCAACACATATTTCAATAGACAACAGAACTACCTACAAACAGTTCAATAGACAACAGAACTGCCTACAAACAGTTCAATAGACAACAGAACTGCCTACAAACAGTTCAATAGACAACAGAACTGCCTACAACCAGTTCAATAGACAACAGAACTGCCGACAAATAGTTCCATAGACAACAGAACTGGCGACAAACAGTTCAATAGACAACAGAACTGGCGACAAACAGTTCAATAGACAACAGAACTGGCGACAAACAGTTTAATAGACAACAGAACTGGCGACAAACAGTACAATAGACAACAGAACTGGCGACAAACAGTTTAATAGACAACAGAACTGGCGACAAACAGTTCAATAGACAACAGAACTGCCGACAAATAGTTCAATAGACAACAGAACTGCTGACAAATAGTTCAATAGACAACAGAACTGGCGACAAACAGTACAATAGACAACAGAACTGGCGACAAACAGTTCAATAGACAACAGAACTGGCGACAAACAGTTCAATAGACAACAGAACTGGCGACAAACAGTACAATAAACAACCGAACTGCCGACAAACAGTTCAATAGACAACAGAACTGCCAACCAATATTTCAATAGACAACAGAACTGCCAACAAATATTTCAAAAGACACAAACATTCCCGAGCATTTCAGCTGGGTCTTGATCTTTGGGCTTTGATGCCAGACTTTAACCCTTTCAGTTACGACGACGCCTATTAGTATTAATATGCTTAGCATATTAGTTTTGAGATTTTAAAACGTTCGTTCCATTAGTTTGGCGATTGTGAGACCTTTCCCCTCATTTCTTTGTCAATATTAAGACCATTCGTGCCATTTAGGTGTCAATTTTTTTCCTGGCGAGCAATAGCGAGCCTGTAGTTTTAAAAAGGAACCGGCCTTCGGCCGGGATATTTGTCTACCACAAAATGTCCAAATTTATCAGGGGGGTGTTTTTTTAACCCACTGAGCCCCAGCGACGCACTGTTTGCGTCCAAAATGTTTGTAATTCTAAACCCCAGGGACGCATAAGGTGCGTCCTGGGAAATTACTCCGGTCCTATGGCACCTAGAGGGCTCAGATTTGCATGGGAACTGTGTAAGTATCCCACGCAACAATGCCGATGGTTGAAAACTCTCAAAGTCCTACCGCGCGTGAGCGCGAAAAAAAAACGTGCTTTTGCCTGTTTTTGCCTACCCATTTCCCCATGTTAATTCCGACTTTCGGGCGCACCGTAGGACCCCTTAACCCTCTCCGACATATGACACAATTTTGAGCCTATTAAGGATACTTTAAAGCCTTTGTTACCATCAGGGGTATTTAGAAACCTTTAGTTTAGTTACTTCAACCTCTGCAGTTTTCTTTGAGTTAGCTGGTGGCAGAAAACTAATTTTGGAGAGGTAATTATAAGAGTGAGATAACTCTATTTCTTATTGCTTATCTGGCAACCTCTGCATCATATGAGTCTGAAGGGGTTAACCCTTGTCTGGCGGCGCCGGACTTAAGTCGGTCTAGAGAAGAAAGGACTATGTGGCGGGGACCGACTTCAGGCGGTGTACAATTCTGAGCAATATTTGGCTCTGAGAGAGAGACAAGCGGTGGGAGGAGCATAGGGCCACTCTGACCGCTCGGCACAGCTCCCGAGCCAGCACTGGGCCCTACTCCACAAACACCCACACTCACTGCCTCGCTACACAGGGAATTATGTAAGGAAATTACCGTATTTTAGGGATTTTGCACTCGTCTTGCACGATCGTTGCAAGAGAACGCGTGGTCGTAGAAGGATGGTTCTGTTGTCATTGGAAAGCTCAATTATCGCCCTTTCAGGGATACATAATTGTATTATGCTCTGGCTCTTGTTTATGCATGAAAAAGAGCACAGAAACAAGGTCGTTTAGGGTAAAACCACCCGCTTGCCGGGTAGTAGAAGTTACTGACGGGCTCGCTCGTAAGGCGTTAATGACCTAGGGGATCGGATTTTTGTGGGTTTTCTTTCACTTCTTACCCATTCCTGGTGTTTTCTGGAAAACACTTTTTTCACAACCTGCCGGTCCTGGGTGGTACATTTATTATTAACTAGCTGGGGTTCAGTGGGTTAGGCTTCATGGAGGTCTAGCGAGGAAACTCAAAAATACAACTATATAAATACATAAGCCACAAATCAATCACTACCCACTTAAATATAGACACATTTATAGTTGAAATATCGAAAATGATCTTGAGTGACTTTTGCAGTCCTGTACTATAATATGGTATTTAACAGTAGTAGGAAAATCATTCCAGTACATTCAAGCACACACACACACACACACATTCGAGCTACATTGTGTTCCATGGTTCAAACGGAAATAAATCAAATCCATTAATTATGTGTATGTTTACTGTATATAGCTAAGTACAATATGAAAGCTAATCTTATTTCATCCATTTAACTTAACCTACTCAATAATAAAAATGTTTCTAAAAAATATGTTCTGAATACACAATACGATTACCCTAAACACTTAAATCCACCAGTACACACACACACACACTACATCTCCGGTTACTATGTCCCCCTTTGTGTGAGTGTGCATGTACTGTGTGTGAGTGTGTTTGTACTTTGTGTGTGTGTGTGTACTATGTGTGAGTGTGTGTGTGACGAGGAGCGAGGGGGGGGTGGAGGATGGAAGGGAGGGGTGGAGGAAGGAAGGGAGGGAGGGAGGGAGGGAGGGAGGAGGGAGGAAGGAGGGGTGGAGAAGGGGAGGGAGGGGGGAGGGAGGAGTGGAGGAAGGAAGGGAGGGGAAGGAGGGAGGGGTGGACGAGGAGGGAGAGGGAAGGAGGGAGGGGTGGACCAAGGAAGGGGAGGAAGAAGGGAGGGAGGAGTGGAGGAAGGAAGGGAGGAGTGGAGGAAAGGAGAGGTGGAGGGAGGGAGGGGTGGAAGAAAGGAGAGGTGGAGGAAGGGAGGGAGGGAGGGGTGAAGGAAGGGAGGGAGGGGCCAGGAAGGAGAGAGAGTAAATACGTCGGAAAGGTTCGTTTATGCCTTTGTATGCTTTGTGATGTCTGACGGCCGCTTGGGGACGGAATGCAATCGGAATATCTGGCTTGGAAACGTACTACACACTCACAATTGCACGCGTTTACAGTCGCCCACACATATTTATACACGCTCTATCTCTCTAGCATGCTTTCGCTCTCTAGCATGCTTTGGCTCTCTCACTCGCGCGCGCGCTCTCTCTCTCTCTCTCTCAAACACACACACACACATAGCCACACAAACGCCTCCTTACACAGTCGGGAAAGATACATGCACACAATATCACAAGAGAAAGCTATACATACACAAATTCACACGAAAGGAAACATAGGCACACTCACTCACCCATGCTCTCTCCCTCTCTCTCTGACACACACGCATCTTACACAGATGGGAAAGATACATGCACAAATTATCAAAGGTATAAATGCACAATATCAGACGAAAGGAAACACACACACACACACACACACCAGAAGGTCCCGGGTTCGAGACCCGGGTGGGGAAGAGACATTTGGGCAAGTCTCCTAACGGTGTAGCCTCTGTTCACCTAGCAGTATAAATAGGAACCTGGTATAAGTGGACGAAGTTGTGACGTCCCATCTGGGGTTGGTGATCGGTTACAAGGTGAGATGGGTATCGTACTGGTCAACCTAAGCTACTGGTCAACCTAAGCCTTCGGGTGAGACTGGTACCGTAGTGAGAATGGTACCGAACAGATTAACCCTAAGCCTTCGTTTCCAGATGTCGCCAATTGGCTAAAATACAGACTACACACACATCCACAGCCATTCCATCAATACATAAACACTTAACATGCATTTCACGCAATACATTCCCAGCTAAGGAGGCGCGATAATAATGAGCTTAGCTCGCATTGCGTGGATTCCCCTTGACGAACAAGCAAGTGAACACACCAACACACACACACACACACACACACACCCACAAACACCCACCCACCCATACACATGTGAAAAGAGTTGAAATTAACACAGATATATGAAAAATATAGAGGGACAGTCAAACACCCACCCCAAGGCAAAATAGAGAGGCGGATGGACTTCATCAGGCCACAGCCATCCGCCGTAATCGGTTTTCTGTTATAACTGTGGCAAACCGGCTATCTCTATAATACCTGGTGTAGTGTTTGCCCTAAAAGAAAAAGTAGTATAGTACCGGGTACTAATGAAATAGTCAAAATCAGGGGGTTGACAAATTCGGGAAGTCAATTTTGTAGTCAGAAGTAGAGTAGACAAAATCAGTTAGTTCAAATTGGGGAAGTCACATTTTGTTGTCGGATATCGAAGAAGCCACACACACACACACACACACCCAACCACCCACCCACACCCACACACACACACACACGACAAAAACCTTCCAACGATCTGCTCGCTGATTTGGCCAGGTAAGGTGAAGTAGGTTAACCCTTTGAGTACCAACGACGTGTATTATATTGTATTCTAAGCTATATTTATACGATATTATGAAGCTTAGGGAGTCTCTGTGGTAACTAACAGGATTGGTTGAGATACTTTGAAACTTTATTATTGCTAAAAGTCTTTCCAAAGCTGAATACAATATTCTAATACATACCAGAATACGATAAAAAGAACGTCCCTGGTACTGAATGGGTTAAGGGGGTGGTGGATAGTTTTGGCTCTATTTAGTTATATATTCATTATATTTTTAGTTTCCTCGCTAGACCTCCATTAAAATTTAAAAATCACCCCTTAGACCCCCTTCAAGATAAATTTGTACATTTTCTATAGAAAACTGTCCCGTCCCATGGCCGATTACTCTAAAACATACAGGCTCGCTTTTGCTCACCAGGAAAAAAAATCGACACCTAAGTGGCACGAAAGGTCCTAAAACTGACAACGAAATGGGATGAAATATATTAAAATCGTTAAGCTAATGGGGCGAACGTCATTAAATCTAAAAACGAATGGGACTAAACATGAGGGATAATGAGGTCCGAAAAACCAACCAGGTGAACTGTGAAGCCTTTTGAAGCAGCTGATAAAAATCGTCTAATAGTAGCCCAAATTAAGCTAAAAGGGCGGCACCAGTACTGAAAGGGTTAAGATCGAGACGCACCCACTCCCGAACCAGACACATTCCGACGTCGCAAATGTTCGATCAGGTACATCAGAGACAAATGACATGGAATAACTTAAAGGGAGATGAGCTGGTTTTTTGGTCTATTTCTTCACTTATTCATATATTTTTAGTTTCCTCGCTATACCTCCATCAAGCTTAACCCTTATTTAGCGGGCTAGGTGGTCTATTTGACCGTAGCACCCAGCGTTTTTTTTTTACCCTAAATAGGGTTGTTTACGTGATCATTTTCATGCCTAAATAAGACCCAGAGCGTAAAACAAGTATCTATCCCTGAAATGGCGTAAACAGAGCTTTCCAATGACACCCAAACCATCCTTGTACGACCACTGGTTCTCTTGCAACGATCGTGCAACACGAGTGCAAAAACCCTGTAATTAGGTAATTTCCCTACATAATTCCCTGTGTAGCGAGTGAGAAGAGGGGGAGGAAGTTAGAATACAGTTCAGTTGGCCCACCGCGGTGGTGGGGGATGGTCATAGAGTTGCTACGCTCCTCACACCGCTCAGCTCTCTCTCTCAGCAACATTACATGGTGAAAATGGCGCTCGACATAAGTTGTGAACCGCCACATAGTCCAAATTTATTTCACACGACATAAGTTGCGCGCCGACAGTTAAGGGTTAAAAAACACCCACTAAATTTGTAAAAAAAAAATCGGTAGGAAAATGTCCCGGCCGAAGGCCGGTTCCTCTTAAAATTACAGACTCGCTATCGCTCGCCAGAAAAAATATCGACAGCTAAATGGCACGAAAGTTCTTAAAATAGACAACGAAATGGGGCGAAAGGTGTTAAAATCGCCAAACTAATGCGCCGAACGTCTTAACATTTCCAAACTAATGGTGCTAATCACGAGGGAGAGAGGGGACGAGAACAACGGCCCCTCTCCCCTCCACATTATGAGCATCGAGCCTTTCACACTGCCACACCAGGTTATATCAGATATAATCTCGCGTGGCACTCTGAACGGCTGAACGAAAGTGTGAGGTAATGCAAAGGGTTATTCGGCGTATTTATTTTGTATTTTGTTTATTTTTTGTTTTACTGTTTTCTTTATGCAACAGGTTATGCTACTGTTTAGTTTGTCTTGTTGCTTTTTTCTTTGTTTTACAATACCCTGTGCCAAGCCTTCTCTTCTTTGCTTATATATTTCAAACTTTCTTAAGGTTGCTTCAATATTTAGTCTTTACGTAAAACTAAAATAATTAAAAAAGGTCTTGGTTATTTGTTCAGTTTCAAAATGGTCTGGTACGGTTTTGTAATATGTTCCTGCTAATTTGTCCTCCGAGTAAATGTGTTGCGTAAAGCCGATATCACACGAGCACTTTTGCCCTCAACATTTATCTTCAACACTGGTCTGGCAGCTTATGACATCAACATATAAAATATTTCGGTTACCTAAATTCATCTACCATTAGTCTACTTTCCTATACAAGTGGAAAATATTCTAGAAATGTGGCAAACAAAATGTTGATCATCGAATGTTGACTATAACATCTTATGTGATACCTGCTTAAGGCTCTATAAATAACAATCTCAAGTATAATGGAGGACATCATCATCATCATCATCTTAGTCGTTGTGAAGAAAGAATTGGCTTAAGGGGGAAGGGTTGTTGGTCGATTATTTTATATAATTTATTTAATAGTTGTTTTTAGTTTCCTCCCTAGACCTCCATCAAGCTTAAAAAATATCCATTAGATCCCCTTTCTAGATAAATTTGTATATTTTTCGGTAGAAAAATGTCCCGGCCGAAGGCCGTTTATTCCAACATTACAGGCTCACTATCGTTCGCTAGGGAAAAATCTACACCTAAATATTATTGCACGAAAGGTCTAAGTATTGACAAACAAATGGGGCGTTAGGTCTTAAAATTGCCAAAATGTTTAACCAAACGTCTTACAATCTGAAAACTAATATGCTAAACACGAGGGAGAAGGGGGTCCAGGAGAAGCGACTACCACCCCATTAAGAAGGTTCGACAGGCTCTGAAAGGATGCATAATTAAGGCCCTCGTGACATTAAACGAGAGATAGATAGATAGTCAGTCAGAGATAGATAGATAGATACATGGATAGATAGGTCGATAGATAGACAGACAGCCAAATACACAGATATATATATATATATATATATATATATATATATATATATAGAGAGAGAGAGAGAGAGATATTAGCCATAGTGAATCCTGTACACCTTAAAGGTTCAAGAGTAGAGCCCTTTATAAGGAGAATCATAAAAATTCCTGTAGCCTACAGTAACCGCGATTATGCACATACTGGGGGGTGGATTTTCGTGTATATGATGTGTGTGTGTTTCCGTGAGTGAGTTAGTGAGTGCGTCTATGAGTGTGTGTGTGTGTGTGGGTGTGGGGGGGTAATAGTATACCAAGGAATACAAAAGAAAGCAAACTACAACAGACCTACTGGTCCTTACTAGGCTGCTTGTAAAAAAAATAACTGAAGGTCTTCATCTCCACAATGACTGTGGTCAGGAAAACTAAATTATATCACTATGTACGATACTAAAATGGTCACATTACTCGGGCACAAACGCAGTCAGTCGTGGGTTCATGGCAAGATAGTTGTCAAGTCGATATTTGAATGTATGGACTCTATGGCACTGTACAACGCTTCTAGGCAATTTATTCCACAAGTTGACCACTCTGTTGAAAAGAAGTGCTTCCCTTCGTGTGAATGAAACGCCTTTCCAACAATTTTGTAACCATTACTTCTTGTGTAATTTGAGTTATCTAGTGTGAAGTACTTACTTGCATCCATGTTGTCATGGCCTTTCATAATTTTAAAAACTTGGATTAGGTCCCCTCTCATTCTGCGGTTTGTCAAAGTAAATATGTTTAACTCTTTTAGTCATTCCAAATACGGTTTGTTTCTTAGTCGAGGAATCATTTTAGTTACTCTCCGTTGCACTCTCTCTAGTTTTCCAATGTCTTTTACATAGTATGGCGACCAAACTGGACACAATATTCCAAGTGCGGACGAACTAATGAATGGTATACCGTTTTCAGATTTATATTCAATAGATCTCCCAATGAAGCCAATAATGTTATTTGCTTTTTTTACAACTTCAGCGACTTTTTGGGTAGGTTTTAAAGTACTTGTTATAGTTACTCCAAGGTCCGCTTCTTTATTTACGTTCTTTAGTTGAATTCCGTTAATCAAATAATTTGCGCTTTCATTTTTACTGCCGATGTGGAGCACTTTGCATTTATCTATATTGAAATACATCTGCCATGTCTAAGCCCAGTTTGATAGATTGTCTAGATCATTCTGAATCTCTTGTATGTTCTATGGCGAGTTTACTTTGCTTGCAATTTGTGTGTAATCAGCAAATTTCGAGATTCTGCATGATAGCCCATCATCAATATCATTAATATAAAAAGAAAACAAATTGGACGGAGAACTGAGCCTTGTGGTACACCACTTGTAACATTTACCCAATTTGAGGCTTTGCCGTTAATAACTACTAGTTGCTTTGCTTTCGCTCATTTACCCAATCTTGAATCTGTAATGTTGAGAGATTGTAGTTTACTGATTAGGTTTAACATCAGGTAGGGATATTGAATGATCATGACAGACTCCATCGGCACTATATTATGACCTGAGCTTAGTCAGTCAGTCAGTCAGTAGCCAAACCCGCACTCCCATATAGGTGTAGGGAGGATCAGCAAGAAAATGCTTGCTGATCCGTTAGTGGGAGTAAATTCTGGAGGCGAGATTTCCAGTCCCAACCTCCATGGGCTATCTGCGCCACAGAATTGACGGGCGATGGGGTCGCCACATTCCTACACCAAAAATAATATGAGATTATATAAGGTTATTGTAATGCGATCCAAAATTGCAGTATGTTATTGTATTAAGAAGTGTGATACACCATACATGGATATAGTCTTACATTACAATATTCCTATACTAGCATACCACTAATTATTGTTTATGTTTGTTCCAGGTAAGACTGACGGAGGTTTGGTTCCGGGGGTTTCGGTTCAACAGGAAAAGTGCGTATTTCGGGAAGTACATCATTCTTAACCCTTTCTGTACCGGCGTCGTATATGTTATTGTATTTTAGCTATATTTAGTTGATTTTGTGCAGCTTAAGAAGGATCTGTGGTGGTGAAAGGGGTTATGCGAGATAGTGCTAAGCCTGTTGATGGCTAGAGGCCCCTTTTAAGCTGAATAAAATTGTGTAATAGTAGCCAGAATAAAGTTAAAAGGACGTCACCGGTGCTGAAGGGGTTAAACACTCATACAAGTTCGAGGACCTCAGTTATTTATAATTATGGAAATATGTCTGGAAATGTACTTATGAATATAATGTTCTATAAATCAATTACAAAACTATATAAATAAAAAGCAAGTTCCATTAACAAAATCAAGTCATATAGCCTAGTTAAAATTGCTTACAGGCTATGTCCGGAAAATAATTTATGAATATAAATTTGTATTAATAAATTGCAAAACTATATAATATACTGTTTAATAAAAAAGAAAGTTTCATACAAAAAAATTCAATTCATATAGTTATTATTGCATAAAGACAAAAATAAGGGGGTCCGTGAATTATTATAAGCGTGTGTACGTGTTGGATTGTAGATGTTGGATAGTGTGGTGGGGGATTTATTATTTTTTTTTTAAGGAGACAAAAGGCAGGCTGTCTGTAACGAATGTCTCCCCTAGAATCAAAAGAGTGACAGAGCAAAATTCAAGGCACGTTGTGGTCAAAATGCCTGGACACACGAAGTTTTAAGCAGTTTAAGTCATAGGATGAAGGGAAGACAAATAGAGGAAGAGAGTTCCAGAGTTCACTAGTTGAGTAGAAGAAAGACAGAAAACTTGCCAATTCTTTTATTTGAGAGTTGGACAGAATAGGAGTAAGACTGAGTTGAAAGGCGGGTGCCTCGCATAACATTGCGGCGTGTAGAATGCGACTGTAGGGAACTAGTAAGAGGAAGTGAGTTAATAGTACTAACATTCATTACCTACACACACACACACACACAAACAAACAAACACACACATACACACCTTTACCTACAATTCACACTAACCATTTTCCACACACACACACACACACACATACAGTATACACCCCCCCCCCCCTTAATCTCAAAACTACCCATATCACAAAATAACCGCTCTCTCTCTCTCTCTCTCTCTCTCTCTCTCTCACACACACACCAAAACTTGAACTGGAGATATCACATCAATGCAGTGTGTTTGAAACTATAACAAATGTGCGGTGTACTCTACAGGATCCGTTATCAGCTTACCACTGAAGCAATATTAATATATATTATACGTTGTGTTTTCCTCACCTCATATATTGTGTTTCTGTGTGGGGCTGTACTTGGCCCTCATATTTAAACAAATTAGTAGTAGCTCAAAAGATTTTTTTAAGATGTAGGGCCTATATTATTTATGGGTAAATTTCACTCGACTGATAACCTCTTCTTATCTCTCAAACTGTTTAAGTTTACTTATGTTCAAAAATATTGTTAGTTATTATTTGTTTTCAGTAATATTATAAGCTGCTCAGGAAATAGAACTTTTCAATTTATAAATAATGCTCAAAATACTAGAAGGAATAACATAAATCTAATTTCTCCACAATTCCGAACAGTTCTGTTTAAAAACAGTATAATCTGTACCGGTCCTCAATTGTGGAATTATCTTCCTCCAAATATAAAGGGTCTCATATACTCAAGCTATAGATCTTTATTCAAAAATAAACTTAAGAATCACTTATTTAATTTACAATGTTTATAGTTCAGGATATGCTTGTAAGAAAAATGTAATCCATATCACTCTAAATTGCCTGTACTGAATATGCAATTAAATATATATAATTCATGTTGTCTGCCAGGGAGCCCCTGCTCGGCAGACCGTGCCATTTCCATTATTATCATTATAAACTTATGTATTGTATATTCTTATTGGCAATACATTTGTTTTTTTGTTTTTTTTTGTTTTACTTTACAGACACACACACGCACACACACACACATACGCACCATCCTAAACGTTGTCTCCCTTTAACCCATTCAGTACCGGTAACGTCCTTTGCATTATATTCCGGCAAGTACCAGACGATTGTATTCAGCTTAGGACGGACGTGGAATATTTAAGACACTACAGGCTATCTCAATTAACTCTTTCAACCACCACAGATCCTTCCTAAGCTGCCTAAAACCGTCTAAATATAGGTGCAATAGTACAACAGACATCCTCGGTAGTGAAAGGGTTAACCGGCTTTCTTAAAGGGGGAATGAGCCGGTTTTCTGGCCTCCCTTCTCCCTCATGTTTAGCCCCATTACTTTTCAGACTTTTAGAAGCTTAGTTTGGCCCATTAGTTTGGTGATTTTAAGATCTTTCGCCCCCATTTCTTTGTCACTAATAAGACTTGTTGTGTCATTTAGGTGTCAATTTTTTTCCTGCCGAGTGACAGCGAGCCTGTAATTTAACAGGGACTGGCCATCGGCCGAGACATTTTTCTATCGAAAAATTTACAAATTTATCTTCAAGGATGGTTTTGGAGTGTTTTATTTAAGTTTGATGGAGGTCTAGGTAGGAAACTAGAATAATTATAACAAAGATAACAAGGAAAATAAGTGCCACACCACTACCGCCAAGCAGTTTTCCTGTGCATACCACTACACCACCGAGGAAGGAAGCTATAACCACCACACCACCAAGATACGTGTGACGCTCCTGCATAGTAGCCACGTGCGGGCATGCGCGAGAACCGGCTGCCCAGCCGTTTAGAAACCGGCTGGCGGCAGCCGGCCGGCCAGCTTTTCCTTAGTATATATCCTACGACACTGTAACTAATGTCTGGGATATTCTTATGTTGTTTCACAGCTTGAAGCTGCCCTTATTCTTAACCAACGCATCTTAGTATATTTTATTCTCGATAGTTGATTGTTTCATTATTATATATAAGATGTAAGTCTAGTGAGAGTGGGAGGAGACGAGCGGGAGAGAGAGACCGGCTGGGGGACGTTGCTTCGCGCGGGCGCGGAGAGAGACTAGCTTGGGACGAGCCTGATTGTTGCCAATTGATCGCAACGTTAGGCTTAGTTTCGACTCACGCAAGGGGTAGAGGATTTTGACCCGGCATCGGTGTTGAGTGTTGCCAAGCATGGGATGTATTTCGCATGCCTAGGGTGGGGTCCAGACAGATTCAAGACTCAGAGCTCACCTCACTGTCGTACCCTTCGGACCCCCTTGATATCTATCCCTCTCAACCCCACTTAGAAACTTTCTCTCTTACTTTGTATACCTTCTTTCCACTACTTCACCAATCTATTTAATTATCCCATCCCCTTGATAGACCTTATATCTATTATTGTATTAACGACGAGCTCTCAGATAACTAGATAGGATTTTGGGCCTTATGCAGAGATGTAATTGTTAATGAGACCTAGGAAGCTTTTTTGTTGTCTCATATTTGGTGGTTTCATGCTTGCTAGTGTGTTCTTGTGGCAGGTGAGCAGGGGCTAGACCGGAGGGGAGGTTTTTTGCGATCCTTTAAGTAAAGTCTGCTGGTGCGAGTCCTGTGGACCTGCACGACTTTACTAGGATACCCGTGGGAGTCTGGGGGCATTTTCTTGTCTGTGTGCCTGTGTGTCTAGTGTTGTGTTGTGTGAGGGCCCTTGCCTAGTCCACTCAGCACTGCGCTATCACGTCTTGTGTTTGTTTTAGGGTCGCCAAATGAGAGCGGGAAAAGCAGAAGGTTTGGATGGTATTGCTGTGGAGTGTATAAAGAAGGGTGGAGATGTGATAATAGATTGGTTGGTGAGACTTTTCAATGTGTGTTTTGTTGTGTCAATGGTACCAATAGACTGGAAGAGTGCATGTATTGTGCCGTTGTACAAGGGGAAGGGAGATCGGCAGGAGTGTTCCAAGTTATAGAGGTATTAGTTTATTGTCAGTGGTTGGAAAGCTGAATGGCAGGGTGTTGATAGAGAGGATAATAAAGTGTACAGAAGTTGCAATAGGAGAAGAACAGTGCGGTTTTAGGAGGGGAAGAGGGTGCGTGGATCAGATGTTTGCAGTAAGACAGTTATGCAAGAAGTATTTAGAGAAGCATAAGGAGATATTTTGGGCTTTTATGGACTTGGAAAAAGCGTATGATCGTGTGGACCGTCAAGCAATGTGGAAGGTGTTAAGGATTTATGAAATAGGAGGAAATTTGTTAGACGCAGTTAAGAGTTTTTATGAAGGGAGCAGAGCATGTGTGAGAGTAGGAAATGGTGAGTTGAGTGAATGGTTTGAGGTAAAGGTAGGTTTGTGACAGGGTTGTGTAATGTCACCATGGCTGTTTAATATGTTTATGGATGGTGTGGTGAGGGAGGTGAAAAGGAGAACTATGGGAAAAGGATTGGGTTTAGTAGGAAAGAATGGTAGAGATTGGGAGTTGAATCAGTTGCTGTTCGCTGATGACACAGCATTGGTGGCGGATTCTGATGAGAAACTGCAGCGGGTAGTCAAAGAGTTTGGTGTGGTTTGTGGAAGGAGGAAACTGAAGGTGAACATCAATAAAAGTAAAGTAATGGTGTGTAATAGGGGAGAGCATAGGGTGAATCTAGATGTGAGGCTGGATGGGGAAATATTGGAACAAGTAGAGTGTTTTAAATATCTAGGAGGAACGATAAGCAGGAGTGGAGGTATGGAAGTGGAGGTAAAACAGAGAGTGTGTGAAGGAAGG
The DNA here is from genome assembly GCA_032716605.1 of Paralithodes platypus. Classification (NCBI taxonomy): domain Eukaryota; kingdom Metazoa; phylum Arthropoda; class Malacostraca; order Decapoda; family Lithodidae; genus Paralithodes; species Paralithodes platypus. The sequence goes on from CM064572.1 coordinate 42,504,916, forward strand.
AAGGTTTTCGGAGCAATGGGAAGTATGTGGAAGACGAGAAATCTCGGAGTGAAAGTAAAAAGTGCACTGTATCAAGGAATTGTTGTGCCAACAGTGATGTATGGGGCTGAGACATGGGCTCTGAAGAAAAAGGAGAAAAGAGGGCTGGATGTGATGGAGATGAGCTGCTTGAGGAGTATGTGTGGAGTTACTCGTAGAGACAGATTGAGGAATGAAGAGATACGTAGGAGAGTGGGGCAGCAGGAACATTTGTCAGCCAGAGTGGACAGAAGGGTGCTGAGCTGGTATGGTCATGTTGAACGAATGGGAGATGAAAGGCTTACAAAGAGAATATGTGAGTCAGGTACAAGGGGAGATAGAAGGGCAGGAAGACCCACATTGAGATGGAGAGACTGTGTAAGAAAGGCTTTGGATGATAGAGGAATGACTATAGATCAGGCAGGGGAAGTGGTGGTGGACAGGAGTGAATGGAGAATGCTTGTGAATAGTTGAGTGAACACGTGGTCATTTGTAGTAAGGGGTCGGGCGCAAGTTCGACTAGATAATAGTCCATCAGGCGCCTGGCCCGGGGGGACGATTAATATGAAGGGTGTGCCTGGAAGTGTGGTGGGAGGGCTTGTGGCTTTGGCTCCGCTGCATGTCTGCCTGCCGAGATCGGAACCTCTCCGGGTGGTCAGGGGCCGGGGGAGTGCTGGAGCGACCTGGGTAACCCTGGTCTCTGGGTCTTCTCCTGGGTGACCTGGACGTGTGTGAGTTTGTGTTTTTTATCTGTGTTTATTTTTTGTTTTATGTTGTTTTTGTGTTTTCCCTGTTCTTGCTCTGTCTTGAGTCGGCTACCCCCAAAATGGGGATTGGGCCTGAGCATATAGATAGATAGATAGATAGGAGAGAGTCAGATACTTGGGATCTGAGTCTCTCAAGAGAGCACCCTTTCAATTAGAGTAATTTGGCGCACAGACTTGGGAACGTCCCTAGGCTAGAGCAGGTGGCTCAGCCCGGGTATCCGAAGCCTATATCCTTCCGGCTAGACCTCTGCCACCTGGCAGATTAACAGCTAGCGGTTTATTATATCTGTATGCTTGTTATTGTGCCACAGTTTACCGTCTTTGTGAGCATTGTGAGTCAGGGTGTGGCTTAGAGACTCTGTCCGAGCAGGCTTGCCTGACTAAGAGTGAGAAGCACACCTGTATGTGGTTATGTTGCGAGTTGCTGCCTTTATTTAATTATACCTATGCCATTATACACTGTATGGCCTATCACCAGTATTTATTCCTGCTTATGAGTTAAGAGTTCTCTAAATCCGTAACTTACTTTCTTTGCTAAGCATCAGATCCTACAGTAGCCGCATGCAGTTTAGAAACCTGCATCTTGTCTACCTGTACGATGTTTTGAGGACTGTTTGCTTTCACCTTCTTTCACGCAGGGGTGATTAGTTGTATTAATTAACGTAACGTTAAATTTACTTTCTTCTAGTTTGTTATTAAATTGTTTCTGCAATTTAATTCCGTTATCTATCTTTTCCTTGCAGCTTTAAGTCAACTTAATTGTGTGATCTTTTATATAGCCTGCTTGACTATCAGCAGTCTATAGTGCGTGCACCCTGTAACCGAGTCATAGGATACCTTGTTGTCCAGGCAGGACTCTTGACGGTTTAGGGTGGTTTGTTGCCTGGGTTTATAGATAAGGGTGGGATCTAGCGTTTTCCGTTGTTGCTTGTTGCCGCATACCTAGTCCAATAGAAAGAGCCCAGTGTTTATATATCCCAGGACGTAATATACGCCAGAGCTGCAACCATAACTCCCGCACCCCCTCCAACACCCGGCAAGGATATACAAGTCACCATCCATAACCCTGATGCCATAAAGAGAAGGAAAAGCACGAAGGAAAGGAAGACCACCAAAAGGCATAAACACCATACCTCCACGCCCCCTTCTTCCTCCAAGCCGCATCACCACCATGACCGAGAAACCAAGAGGGACTACCCCAACCACCTCAGGGCCTCCTCCCGGCACAGATGTCCTTCTTACCCGGAGAAGGGACACTGGGAGAGACGCCAAAAGAGGTAAGACTATGACAGGCAAAGTTAAGATCTACACAGTTGGAAAGCTATTAATTACCCTCACTGGAAGGTAAATAACAGCTGGAAGATTTGGGTTTGATACTAAATAGACCACTGACAGCACTGGTTGTAAATCTCTATTTAGAATTATTTAGATCTTGGCTCATCAAAGGAATTTGTTATTAGATCTCATTGGAGACAAACTAATATCAGTTCTTCTGCCTTGATTAACAGGCTTTACGCTCAATAAAGAATACTGATTTGTCAAGCGCTTTATTGGTATTAACCGACCTCTAAACCTTATTAAAGTTCACGCACTGGCTGGGCTTTGGAAAGGTAGGGCTCTGCGAGATACCGTAGCTTTGCATAACGGCACTCTGCATCTAAGAGTCCTTATGGTACGGAATCCCTGGCACTGGTTCTGGGGTACGTTATGCTGTAAAAGGCCCAAAATAACCTCATACACTCAGTCCCTGAAAGACTCTTATAACGGTCAAGATAGTTAAGAGACGTTGCTAAACAGCCCTCTTACGTTAGTCCGATGACATGTTACAGATGCACTGGCATATTGTACATGACATTTAAGACCAAACACCCAAGAGTACTGGAAGGTTCTGCCTCAAAAGTATAACGGTGAGAGTAGTTAGAGAGCTTCTCTCTACGTTCGCTCGATAATATGTTACAGATGCACTGGTATATTGTACATAACATTTAAGACCCAACACCCAACAGTTCGAGTTCCATCCACTGTTCACCAGCCACGTCAGGACCACCACCACGGCCAAGACCCTCATCAGAAGACTACAGTAGTGCCTCATGATACAATACCCAGTGTAACCTCAAAGAAGTACTAGTGATGCACCTTATTTAACCCAAAAATAGCGAGTTATGTATAATGCACACCACACAACTGGGCAGACATATTAGGCTCCATTCCCACTTATAATTGTCATTTTACGACAAATATCGTTTTTACTTATTAAAATGTGCCTATTTTACGTTTAATATGAAGATAGCAACAAGTAACAACAATAAAACAAGTGGGAATATTGTTTGGATGGTCAAAATCGCGAATAATTGCCGACCGGCCATTCATTAAGTGTGGAGCTGAGGCGGGCCACAACCTGCCTTCTCGGAGCCTGGAGCTAGACTGACTTACTCACTCACAATCTCAGATACTCTACACCCTCTCTAGCAACATGTGCATGGCTTAGATGGGTTTGGAGATATTGGCATGATAAAAACACCAATAAATATGGGAATAAGAGACCAAATAGGTGATAATTGAAGGGGGGGGGGGAAGGGGGGAAGGAGAGGATTTTGACACATGTGGAGAAGTGATAGGTGAGATAAGTGAGATAGGTGTTATCTCACTTAGACACAATTTTTTTTTTAAAGTGCTACTGGGACCTTTTAAAACAAAATTTAGACCTTGGCTCATATGAGGATGCTCGCCTTAACCCAGTACAGACTCATATGAGGACGCTCGCCGTTTATGGGTTAAAGGAAGTACTAAAGTGATATATATAATTATAAATAATTATAAATGTAGTGTAACCGCAAAGAAGTACTAGTGACGCACCTTATTCAAAGGAAGTACTTAAGTGCATAACATAATATATTAATAAGGAAGTAAGAAGGAGGTGTGGTGTAGAGGTAGATGTGCTGGAAAGTGTGAAAAGGAACTTCTTGAGATGCTTCGGCCATATGAAACGTATGGGAAGCGAGAGAATTACTATGAAGGTGTACGAGAGCGAGGTGGAAGGACAGAGAGGGAGAAGTAGACCGAAAGGGAGGTGGAAGGATGGAGTGAGGAAGTATATGGATGAAGGCGGTGCTGGTTGGGAGGAAGGGCGTAGACTGACTGGGGACAGAGGTGCATGGGGGCTGTTTGTTCGTGGCGACCCCTCCGGGGATCACGGCGTCAGGCAATAGATAGATAGATTAATTCGTTATTAACCTCAAAGAAGTACTAGTGATATACCTTATTCAAAGGAAAGTAGTCAAGTGCAATATCCTCATAATTTCAATAAACAGTGTAACCTTAAAGAAGTACTAGTGATATACCTTATTCAAGGGAAGAAGGGAAGTACTTAAGTGAAAAATGTTATATATATATATAATTATATCCACATAGTGTAGTCTCAAAGAAGTACTAGTGGCGTACCTTAAATAATATCAACAGGCAGTGTCTTAATCGTGAGAGAGTATTGTAGATCCTCGCTCGTATGTCTATATTTATATGTTACCTATTACTTTTACTAAATCAATATCTGTGTGCCTATCAATACAATTTATGAATGTACGCTGTGTTATATTTATCTTCTATTACCTTTGTGCATGTGTTTAAGTGGATTCAACTTATCCGGTCAAGCAAGAACCTACTGTACCTAATTAATCCAATTAACCCCACAAAAACCTGGTATAACACTAACAACAAAATAGAAATTGAGTAAATAATTAAGCCCATTCCCCCTTAACCCTTTCAGTATTCCAGGATCCTCTTATTACGGGGGAGTACAAAGGAAATCAAGCAACAACAGTCTAGTGACCACTCTAGGCTGTTTGCCCTCCAATACACTGAGGAACAAGTGTCCAAACAGTGGTTTAGAGTGGGTAAGGGAACATTGGAAAGGGAACTACTGCCCTGGAATTAATGTCCGTGGCAGGATTAGGAAGTTAGTAGGGGACAGATGGGTTAGTAACACAACACAGTTATAAGTGATCTTTCGTATATCTGGGAGAAAGAGAGTAACGTCTTAGTAATATATATACGCAATAATCTTTGATGAATTTGAGGGGGAACAAAATAAAGTTATTCATTTACAAACGCAGTCAGTCGCGGGTTTGGTGCAAGATATTTGTCTAAGCGAAGTTTAACAGAATCAATGGTGCTACAGTCTATAACGGGAGAGATGTGGACGGTTAGATAGATAGATAGATAGATAGATAGATAGATAGATAGATAGATAGATAGATAGATAGATAGATAGATAGATAGATATAGATAGATAGACATATATATAAATATAGATAGATGGATAGATAAAACTATAAATACAAATAAATAAGCAGATTAGGCCGATACATAGAATAAAAAGATGGAGACGGAGAGATACATATACAGTACAAACAACATTGGATAGGTTATGTTTATAATAATTAAATATATAAATAAAGAGAGACAGAAAGAAAATAAATAAGGAAACTTGATGAGAATAACAGACCGGAACTACTTTTGTTTCTATGTGCATGAAGGAGACTAACGTCATGTTGCCTGTAACGAGTGTTTTCCCCAAAGCCAAGAGTGACAGAGAGCAAAATTCAAGGGACGTTGGGGTCAAAATGCCTGGACACACAAAGTTTAAAGCAATCATAGGATGAAGGAAAGATTGATTGATGGAGAGAGTTCCATAATTCACCACTGCTAGTTTTGCTCTATAAGGAAGTTGGAGCTGAAGACATCGATATTTAACAGAATGACCAGCTAAAATACGGTTGTAGTACATTTATATATTCATAAACCTCTATTCAACGTACTTTTGTATCTATCCAACCTACATTATTATTGCATTTCTGTTTAATAGCGATGTTTTCGGCTCCACCTTCCTTATAGACTGAAACTTGCAAGTGGTCAATTTGCCAGCTCAAAATTAATAGATTAGATACAAATAGATTAGACACAGACAGATAAGATAGACTTTTGGACAAACAGATGGAACTCCGAGAGTCTGCTACTAGGGTACGAACATGAAAACAACGCCCCCACACACTTATACATGCACATACAGACACACACACACGCACACATAAATACATACACAAGCACACTACCTTCACACATACGCACACACACTGACACAAGCACATTCCCTTCATACACAGACACACACAGACACAATCACAGTCCCTTCACACACACACACACACACATAAACAAAGATACCCCCACATTCACCCCTACACACAGGCTCACACACAAACACTATAAACACCGAATCAGCACCATCACCAACACTGCTTCCATCACGCAAAAGGACACATACACACACAAAAATTATAAAAACAAATAAAATATTTTAAACAATCACAATTCCCACTCCCTCTCCCTCTCTACACCCACACGCTTGACCTCTCTCTCTCTCTCTCTCTCTCAACACACACCTGACCTAAATACAGACAGACAGACAGACAATCCCCAAGAGACAGCCAGTGAAGGTCTCTAACAAGGGTACGAGTCTCTCACATTATCTCTGTTAATACAATGACTGACACCACCAGAGCCTCGCAGTCCAATCTACATTTATCTCTTACTATTATCTCCCACTCTATCTCGTGTTATCGGTGACTATCTCAATATCTCACTCATTCATTCATTCATTCATTCATTCATTCATTCATTCATTCAATCTTAAAATTTTGAAGAGGCCAGACTAAGATTGCCCGTACAAATTAACGAAAAAAGCATACTTGTGACACCGCCTTATGAGAAAACAAACAAACGAGTGCACAAACCTTTCAGTACCGGCGACGTATTATCTTATTTTATTCTAGCCATATTTAGACAATTTTGTGCAGATTAAGAAGGATTTATGGTAGGAAAATGGGTTGATTAAGACAGTTTAAACCTGTTCAATACTGGAGGTCGTTCTTAAGCTGAATAAAATCGCCTAACGTTAGCCACCATTAATTGAAATATACGGCACTGGTACTGCACTGGTTAATGGGAGATGGGTCGTTTTTCTTGTCCCCCTTCTCCCTCGTGTTTAGCCCCATTAGTTCGGCGATTTTAAGACTTTACGCCCTATTTCTTAGTCAATATTAAGACCTTTTGTGCCATTTAGGCGTCGATTATTTCCTGGCGAGCAATAGCGAGCCTGTAATTTAAAGACAAACCGGCCTTCGGCTGGTATAAAAATTTACCGAAAATATTACACAAATTTATCTTGAAAGGGGGTCCAAGGTGTGTTTTTTACAGCTTGATGGGGGTCTAGGGAGGAAACTAAACAAAAATAACAAAATACATACAATATTCAAATAAATACGCCCATCTGCCCTTAAGACGAACGAATACAGACATACTCTATAATTCGCAAGGCAATCGAATGACAAACACAAGTGAAAAGACATTAACACATTCTGTACCGGCGACATCTTGTTAACTTTATTCTTGCTACGATTATACGACTTTATTCAGTATAAAAAGAGCCTCCAGCAATATAAAGGCTTCGAACTATCTCACTTAACCCTTTTTACTACCACATATCCTTCTTAAACTGCAAAAAATCCTCTAAATATAGCGAAAATAAAATTAAAAAGACGTCGCCGGTACAAAAGGGGTTAACCCCTTCAGTAACAGGGACGTCCTTTTCATCAAATTCTGCCAAATATTAGACGATTGTATTCAGCTTAAGGAAGGACCTCTAGTAATAATAAGACTTAACAATACTGACCTGAACCAACTGTGTTAACCACCACAGATCCTTCCTCAGCTGCATAATATCGTCTAAATATAGCTAGAATAAAATATAACACACGTCGCCAGTACTCAAATGGATAAAATCATAATTATAATTATATTTCGCACCTCAACATTTCCAGGACGGTGCTCTGGTAAATTCCTCGCTGCAACACATTATCCGATTTCGCAAAAAAGAACAAAAAAAAGAGAGAGAGAGAAAGAGAGAGAGAGCAAGAGCAAGAGCGAGAGCGAGCCAGACAGAGAGAGAGAGAGAGAGAGAGAGAGAGAGAGAGAGAGAGAGAGAGAGAGAGAGAGAGAGAGAGAGAGAGAGAGAGAGAGAGAGAGAGAGAGAGAGAGAGAGAGACATAGACAGAGAGAGAGACATACAGACAGACATAGAGAGAGAGAGAGCTACATAGAGCTACATAGATACACAGACCACACAGACCTCAAGGTCCTTACTAGGCAGTCTGGCCTTACAAACTATATATGTATATATGCATATATACACATACATATACATATATATACATATATACACCGGTACACACATATACACACATACACATACACACATACATATATATACAGCATATATACACATACTGTACAGTGCACACAGAGAGAGAGAGAGAGAGAGAGAGAGAGAGAGAGAGAGAGAGAGAGAGCGAGCAGCAGGAGCAAGTGGAGACTCAAGACTGGAGGAGGAGAGGAAAATTTAAAAAAGAAAACAAAATTAAGTCGGGAAAATTCAAGGGATCCGAGCAAGGTTAACCCACTGAACCCCACCGATGACACGTTGTCGTCGGCAATGTTAGTAACGCTAAACCCCAGCGACGACAACATTGCGTCACTGTTAATTACTCCGGTCCTATGGCACCTAGAGGGCTCAGATTTGTATGGGAACTGTGTAAGTATCGCACGCATCCATGCCGATGGTTGAAAACTCTCAAAGTCCAACCGCATGCGCGTGAGCACGCAAAACCTGTTTTTGGGTGTTTTTGCCTACAATTTTCCCCTCTTGTAAATCCGACTTTTGGGCACACCGTAGGACCCCTTAATGACCTAGGGGATCGTTTTTTTGTGGGTTTTCCTTCATTCCTAACCCATTCCTGGTGTTTTCTGGATTTTTTTTTTTTTCAAAACCTGCTGGTCCTGGGTGGTACATTTATTATAAACTAGCTGGGGCTCAGTGGGTTAAGAGGAGTCGAGAAAGGATAGGGATGCACAACAGCATAAAGAGAAAAGTATGAAATGATGAAAAGGGAATAAGATGTTTAGAGAAAGTCGAGGCAGGAGGAAGAGGAATGAGAAAAAATAAACAGCCCTGAGATAATTAAAAGGGGCAAGGGAAGAAGGGAAGGAATAATTGGGTGAAATATGAAGAGTGGAAGAGATAAAAATAATATGATATATTGAATATGAAACGAATGGCTACTTAAAACAGGAGCGCTGGGACATGTCTTAGGAGAAGGGGGGAAGCAAGGTTAAATACAGTCGTGCTAATGAATTTTTGTCTGCCAGACGAAATTATCACCGAAGGGGTGGCCATGAATGAATCGCCCCTACCTCTGTCCCCTGTCAGCCGACGCCTCTTCTCCCAACCAACACTACTTTCCCTCATTTACCTCTTAACTCCATCCTTCCACCTCACTGTTGGTCTTTCTCTCCCTCCCTGTCCCTCCACTTCATTCTCATATACTTTCTTGGTCATTCTCTCACTTCCGATATGTTCCACATGGCCGAACCGTCTCTAGGTGTTCCTTTTCACACTTTTCAGCACATACACATCCACACCACACCACTCTCCTACTTGTTCATTTGTCTGTCTATCCCTCCATTTAACTCCTCATACACTTCTCAAGTAACTCATTTCCTCCCTTATCACTCTTGATTTGTGCCTCTTCAACAACGTCCAAACTTCACTCTCATACGCCAATGTCATGTCGATATTACCACACTATCATGCAATATCTTTCTTACTGCCATGCTAACCACCCTATTCCTCCTCACTGCTTTCAGCATTCCTGCAACCCTCTTCCCGTTGCATCCTCTCCCGCATTTCATCCTCCATACTCCGATCTTTACTTATCACAGTGCCCAAATACTTAAATGACCTGACATTCTTCATAATTTGAACATACAACTTCACCTCACCCCTTTCAAAGACCATAACTTTACTCTTCTCCGCATTTACCTTCAGGTTCCTTTTCTCACACACAGTTCCAAACATACTTACCAGACCCTGCAACTCCCACTCATAATCACTCATCAGAACTGTATCGTCAGCAATCAGCAGTACAGGTAAATCCACTCATTACTTTACCTTATCAGGCGTAAACCAACATCCACTGTTCTTCCTTGAATAGATTTCGTGACTCTATCCATATATATATATTGAACAACCATGGGGATATCACACACCCTTGCTTTAACCCAACATTCAGATCATAGAACTCACTGTTCATTCTCCACAAGCATTGCCGCCTTTGCACCCTCATACATGCTCTTCACTGCTTTCAGCAACTTGCCAGCTACTCCGTATATTCTCAATACTTTCCACAGACCTCTATCAGTTCTGTCATAGGCTTTCTCCAAGTCAATAAAGGCAGCATAAAACTTGTGTCCCTTCTCCAGATATTTCTCAATAATAAATTTCATGGAGAACATCTTTTCTACACACCCTCTTCCCTTCCTAAACCTACCCTGTTCCTCACCTACCCTGTTCCCACTCTCACTCTCTCGATCACTACCCTACTGTACAGTTGCCAGAATAAGTTCTGTTCCTTTTTGTGATCTTATGTATGCAAAACAAATTAGTATGAATTAATTGCGAGTGTGGTTTCTTTTGCTTATCAGTTGACTAATCAAATGAGTTAACCATTGCTTGGGAAACTACACTCATAATTCAATCATGGGCATTAAATATCCATGTATAAGATCACAGAGAGGAGCAGAGCTTGTGTGGGCCACAGTACATCTTCCCTACTATAGCTTAGGAGACATATATCCCCCGGTGACTGCCACACATGACTGCCTCTTTCCCCTTTACCATTTTTTGAAGCGGTATTTATGATACATGCATGAACTAATTGGATAAACGGGTTAGTCCCAAGGATCATACTGCTGGGATTAACTGTTAACCCATAAACGGCGAGTGTCCTCATATGAGTCCGTACTGGGCGAAGGCGAGCGTCCTCATATGAGCCAAGGCCTAAAAAAAAAAAACGTTTAAAAGACCCTAGTAGCACTTTAAAAAAAAAAATGGTGTTTAAGTGAGATAATTCCCCTCCATACCTCATATCACTCCTCCAGATGTGTCAAAATCCCCTCCTTTCCCCCCCCCCCCGCTTCAATTATCACCTATTTGTCCTCTTATTCCCATATATATTGGTGTTTTTATCATGCTAATATCTCCAAACCGGTCTAAGCCATGCTCATGTTGCTAGAGAGGGTGTAGAGTGTCTGAGAGTGTGAGTGAGTAAGTCAGTCTAGCTCCAGGCTCCGAGAAGGCAGGGTGTGGCCCGCCTCAGCTCCACAGTTGATCAATGGCCGGTCGGCAATTATTCGCGATTTTGACCATCCAAACACTATTCCCACTTGTTTTATTGTTGTTACATGTTGCTATCTTCATATTAAAAGTAAAATAGGCGCATATGAATAAGTAATAACGATATTTATCGTAAAATGACGATTATAGGTGGGAATGGAGCCTAATATGTCCGCTCAGTTGAGTGGTGTCCATTACACATAATTCGTCATTTTTGGGTTAATGCGGATGGGCGCATTTATTTGCTTAATTATTATCTTGCTATATATTTTGTTTAGTTTCCTCCCTATACCCCCATCAAGCTTAAAAAAAAACACCCCCTAGACCCCCCTTCAAGATAAATTTTTACATTTTTCGGTAGAAAATTTTTCCGGCCTAAGGCCGGTTCCACAAGATCGACACCTAAATGGCAAGAAAGGTTGCCAATTTGACAACAAAATGGGTCAAAAGGTTTCAAAATCGCCAAACTATTGGGCCGAACGTCTAATAATCTCAAAATAAACGGTAATTATGATCACGGGCGAACTAATTGGATAAACTGGTTAGTCCCAAAGATCATACCTGCTGGGATTCACTCGTTAACCCCCTGAGCAACAGCTGATTTATAATAAATGTACAACGAGAGGACCGGCAGGTTGTCATATTTTTTTTTCCTGAAAACAAATGGGATGGGTTAGTAATGAAAGCAAAAATAAAAAAAATAAAAAAAAACTCATCTAGGTCATTTGGGGGTCCTGGGGGGCGACGGAAAGTTGCAATTAACATGGGGAAATGGGTAGGCAAAAACTGGAAAATCACTCCTGTGCGCGCCTACACGCACACGGCTGGACTTAAAGGGTTTACAACAATCGGTATTGTTGCGTGGGATACTAAAGATATTCCCATACAAATTTGAACCCTCAAGGTGCAATAGGACAGGAGTAGTTAGGCCGGACGCAATCGTTGCGTCGCTGAGATTGAGCGTCACATACATAGGCGACACATAACGTGCGTCGCTGGGGTCCAGTGGGTTAAGGGAAAATAGGCTGGTTTTTCTGGACACCCTTCTCCCTCATGCTTAGCCCCTTTAGTTTTCAGATTTTAAGACGTTCAGCCCATTAATTTGACGATTTTAAGACCTTTAGCCTGTTTTCTTTGTTAATATTAAGACAGTTCGTGTCATTTAGGTGTCTATTTTTTCATGGCGAGCGATAGCGAGACTGTAATTTAGGAGGAAAAAGGCCGAGACATTTTTCTATAAAAAATGTACAAATATATCTTGAAGGGGGATCCTGTTTTTTTTTTTTTTTTTTTTTTTTTTTTTTTTTATAGTTTGATGAAGGTCTAATTAACTACATTAAAAGGAGAAGAATGAAAGGAAGATAAACAGAAAGAAATGTAAGGATGAAACATAGTAAAATAACCTAGTTGTATTAATTTCACTCCAACATCTAACACCAACCAAAGAAATTAATTAAAGCAACCATGTGATCCACCGGGATTCGAACCTGGGTTACCACATACACATGTTAAATACTCTAACCATTACACCATCAAAGCAGTTGTAAGTATAGCACATGACCAGGATTAATATCCATTTATGGAATACTGGACATTAATCTAATCATGTACTACACCCAACTGCACTTATGAATAGCCTATGGTTAAGGGGGGTGACCTGCTTTTTGTTATTTCTGTCCTTTTCTCTCTTTCTCTGCCTTGTATCCATTCGGCCCCATTCAGCCAACTATTTTAAGACGTTTATCCCCATCTAGGTGTCTATTTCTTCCTGGCGAGCGATAGCGAGCCAGCATTATATGAAGAAATCCGGCTTCGCCAGAGAAATTTTTCTATCGAAAAATGTACAAATTTAGCCTGCTGTCAAACAAAAATAAAAAATTGACACCTGAATGGGGATAAACGTCTTAAAACAGTAGGCTGAATGGGGCCAAATGGATACAAGCCAGAGAAAGATAGAAAAGGACAGAACAAAAACAGGTCACCCCCCTTAAGTGGAAGGGAAGGAAAACAGAGTATAATGTAAGCGAATATTTCAGACAAGAGAAGGTAAAACTTAAAGCGTTTGAAAAATTCAAGGAGCTGGGCCGCTTGCCAGCAAGCAAGAATAAGAAAATGAAACGCATATTATAGGAGTTATAGAAGATAATACAATAACGAACAAGAAACAGACGAATATTTTAGCTGGAGTAGATGGAACGCAAACCTTGTGAACATTAAAAGAAGAGAAGAAAGACAGAATAAGAGGAAGATATAAGAAGACATATATAAGGACAACATAATAAGGAACAAGAAACAGGCGGATATTACAGCTTGGAGAAGATCAAAAGTAATGCCTGAGAACATTCAAGTGACCAGCCGCTTAGAAGAAGGGGAGAAAAAAATAAGACGAAGCGAATAATATAAGATAATATAAGAAGTTATATAAAAGGATAACCGAATAAGGAACAAGAAACATGCGGATAATTAAGCCTGGAGGAGATAGAACGAAAGGCGTGTGAAAATAAAAACAAGGGAAGAAAGAAAGAAAGAATAAGAGGTAGGTAAAGTGAATGAGATAAGAAGACATATAGAAGGATAATTAAATAAGGAACAAAAAACAGGTAGATATTGAAGACTGGAGGATATTATACGTAATGCCTCACAAAATTCAAGTGACCAGCCGCTTAGGAGAGAAAGACAGAATAGGAAGATGATATAGAAGGATAAAACAATAAGGAACGGGAAACAGGCAGCTATTAAAGACTGGAGGAGATACAATATAATGCCTGAACAAATTCAAGGGTCCGGCCACTTAGAAGAAGGGGAGACTAAAAGAATAAGAACATGAAGCTCATAATATAGGAGTTATGGACGATAATACGATAAGAACATGAAGCTCATAATATAGGAGATATGGACGATAATACAATAAGAACATGAAGCTCATAATATAGAAGTTATGGACGATAATACAATAAGAACATGAAGCTCATAATATAGGAGTTATGGACGATAATACAATAAGAACATGAAGCTCATAATATAGGAGTTATGGACGATAATACGATAAGAACATGAAGCTCATAATATAGGAGTTATGGACGATAATACAATAAGAACATGAAGGTCATAATATAGGAGTTATGGACGATAATACAATAAGAACATGAAGCTCATAATATAGGAGTTATGGACGATAATACGATAAGAACATGAAGCTCATAATATAGGAGTTATGGACGATAATACGATAAGAACATGAAGCTCATAATATAGGAGTAATGGACGATAATACAATAAGAACATGAAGCTCATAATATCGGAGTTATGGATGATAATACAATAAGAACATGAAGCTCATAATATAGGAGTTATGGACGATAATACAATAAGAACATGAAGCTCATAATATAGGAGTTATGGACGATAATACAATAAGAACATGAAGCTCATAATATAGGAGTTATGGACGATAATACAATAAGAACTTGAAGCTCATAATATAGGAGTTATGGACGATAATACAATAAGAACATGAAGCTCATAATATAGGAGTTATGGACGATAATACAATAAGAACTTGAAGCTCATAATATAGGAGTTATGGACGATAATACAATAAGAACATGAAGCTCATAATATAGGAGTTATGGACGATAATACAATATGAACTTGAAGCTCATAATATAGGAGTTATGGACGATAATACAATAAGAAACAGATTGATATTTAAGCCTTGAAGAGATAGAACTTAAGGCTTGTGAAAAATAAAAGATGGGAAGAAAGAATAAGAAGATATAGCGAATGAAATAAGAAGAGCTACACAAGGATAACTAAATATGGAGCAAGCCACAGGCGGATGGACTGGACAGCTAAGGTAATGTCTGAGAGAATTAAAGGGTCCGGCCGCTTAGAAGGGGAGAATAACAGCAAAAAAGAAGATGAAGCAAATAATATAAGAAACGATAAGAAAACACAAATAAGAATAATAAAATAAGGAACATGAAACAGACAGATATTGAAGACTGGAAGATACAAAATAATGCCTGGTAAAATTCATGAGGCCGGCCATCGGCCGGGGCGTTTTTCTACCGAAAAATGTACACATTAATCTAGAAGGGGATGTAACGGATTTATTTTAAAGTTTAATGGAGGTCTAGGGAGGCAACTAAACAAAATAATAAATATATGATATAATCGACCAAACAATATACCCGTTATACCGTTAAAATAAATCCACCACTTGTAAAATGATTATGAGCTTCATAAAACGTGTGAGATTTGCCTGGGTTAAGCCGATTCACAAGAGAGCTTTAAAGAGTTTCAGAGAGAGAGCGAGCTTTAAAGAGCCTGAGAGGATTGTGAAGCTTTGGAACCGTCATAAGGCTACTGTTGCACTGAGGTCGTACCCAAAGAGCAATGGGGGCTATATAAGACAATGTAAATAAAGTCAGAGAGAGAGAGAGAGAGATGGGCGAACGTGAAAGAAACGGGAGAGAATGGGAGACCAAAATTCCTAGAACAAAACGAGAGAGAGAGAGAGAGAGAGAGAGAGAGAGAGAGAGAGAGAGAGAGAGAGAGAGAGAGAGAGAGAGAGAGAGAGAGAACGAACGAGCGAGAGCGAGAGACGAGAATGCCAGAAATTAGTGAACAAGCGAAAAACAAGCCACAAAATACAAGAGCAAGAAAGAAACGGAAGTCGAAGAAGCGAAAGAAAACGAGATAAAACGGGAGGGTGAACTTAACCAAGGGCCGAGAATCTCCCTCAAGACGCAACAATTTTACCCTTCCGCGCCAAGGACTTCACTTAAGGGACTACTACTCGCTTTTTATGGACCTCCTTCTCCTTCGTGTTTAGCATTTAGTTTTGAGATTTTAAGACATTCCTTCAATTAGTTTGTCGATTTTAATACCTTTCACCCCATTCTGAAAGACCTTTTGTGCCATTTAGGTGTAGATTTATTTCCTGGCGAGCGATAGCGAGCCTGTAATTTTAAGAGAAGCCGACCTTCCGCCGGGACATTTTTCTACCGAAAAATGTACAAATTTATCTTGAAGGGGGGTCTAGGGGGTGTATTTCTAAGCTTGATGGAGGTCTAGCGAGGAAACTAAAAAATAAATGAATACATTAATTAATAGCCCAAAATATCTGCCATTGCCCCCTTAAGATAATTTAGACAGGAAGTAGAGAGAAATCCTGGAAGAGCAAGATTTACACATTTCTCCTGGACAGCAAAAGGGGCATTCCTCGGGTAAATAATACCGCCGAGGGTTAGCCAGAATTAAAGATAGAAATACATGCTATAGATATGAAGTGACTATGCAAGATTATGATTATTTCAAAACAGTGAACAATACAGATTTATACGTTTTCCCAGGAGTGTCAAATATCAAACTTAAACTAATTAACATCGCTAAGTAGTAACAAAAAGCAGTTAATTATTCCAGATTGTATTATAGGGGCCTGCAAATGCTTGACCAAATCATGAAGGTCTGTGAGAGAGTCCTTGAGGGTTTGATCAGGCAAAGCATCTCTATTGATGATATGCAGTTTGGGTTTATGCCAAGACGAGGTACAACCGATGCTATCTTCATAGTCAGGCAGATACAGGAAAGATACTTACTAAAAGGCAGGGATCTTTACTTTGTATTTGTAGACCTGGAGAAGGCCTTTGATAGGGTGCCTAGAGATGTTGTGCAGTGGGCTATGAGGAAACTTGGTGTGGAAGAGTGGCTGGTGTGGAAGAGTGGCTGGTGCGTGTGATAATGAAGATGTATGAGGATTCGCGAAGTGCGGTGAGGGTGAAGGGTGTACTGAGTGATGAGTTCGCAGTCGGTGTTGGAGTCCATCAGGGTTCAGTGTTAAGCCCCCTCCTCTTTATTATGGTCTTGGAGGCACTGTCTAGAGTTTTTAGAGGCGGACTCCTGATGGAACTGTTTTATGCAGACGATTTAGTTCTAATAGCTGACAGTATGCAAGATGCTCAGGCCAAATTCAGAGAGTGGAGAGAGGGCATGGTGAGCAAGAGTCTAAGAGTCAATATTAACAAAACCAAGGTTATGCATTGTAGATTGAGAGGAGGCAATGTGGAAAAGAGCGTTGCATACCCATGTGCAGTGTGTGGAAAGGGAGTGGGCGTTAGCTCAATTCAATGTAGCATCTGTCGATGTTGGGTACACCATGGGAGTAAGCGCTGTAGTAGAATAAAGGGACCCCTGCCGAAGGATAAGTCAGAAATAGAGAAATTTGAGTGCGTAGTGTGCAAAGGCGAGCTAGTGTTAAGTGATGATCCTGTGGCTGTGAATTTTGGAAATGAGTCTTTGGAGCTGGTGAACAAGTTTTGTTATCTAGGAGATACCATCTCTGCCGGTGGTGGAGCCGAGGCTGCCACTGTTGCTAGAATTAGGTGTGGCTGGGGGAAGTTCAGAGAACTGATGTCAATCCTGACCATGAAAAGAATGCCTCTCCCATGAAGGGAAAGTTGTATGCCTCATGTGATAGAAGTGCAATGACGTATGCCTCAGAAACATGGGCCGTTAAAGTAGAGGATGTCAACAGAATGGAGCGTAATGAGATGAGAATGGTGAGATGGATGTGTGGGGCCAGGCTACAGGATAAAATAACAAATGTTGACCTGAGGAGACGTTTAGGTATAAAGAGTATTAGCGAGGTGATGTGTACTAGTAGACTGGGATGGTATGGACATGTGAAGAAAATGGATGAACAAAATTGGGTGAAAAATGCAGGTTTGTGATTGTGGAGGGAGCTGCATCAAGGGGTGGACCGAGGAAGACCTGGGATCGGACTATATGCGCCGATCTCAAATCCAAGAACTTGACAAGTGAAGCAGCCCTTAACAGGGTTGCATGGAACGCCACCATTAGGACAAGAGACTGAAACTGCACGTATGTGTGGAACACCTCGGTCTTAAAATATTATGTATGTATGTGTTTATGTAATTATGCTAATTATGTCATAAACTGCTCATACTTAATGAGATCAATATTTAGAGTGAACAATATTTATCTATTTCCATCTTTTCTTTAATAATTACTACGTACGAGTAAACCATTTCCATTTATTTAACTTAGTATTGCTTTTAAAGTTTCATAGAATGTTTTTTGCTGCGATATAAAACAAAAATCAAATTATTGGTGAAAATAGTGGTATAACTATTTTAGCCATCTGGTGAACATAGTCTGGTTACTATACAAGCTAGAAACACGATTTGTTTTGGTAAGATTAGGAGTAGTGGGCGTACCACTATTGACAGGACACATACGGGCGCACTATTTCGAGTTTTCACTAGTGTTTTCCATTATTATTCTTTGTTACAAGTGTCTTTTAACTTCACATTATGTTGTTTGCCTAAGCAATATTAAAATATTGATAAAAGTCAAGGACACTACATCCGCCTTATTAGAAACAATTTATTAGGGAAAATAGCGACCAATAGAATCGACATATTTTTCTCATTATAGTCCGCATGGAGGATTTTCATTATCGATAACTTGAAAAAATCCGATTTCAAAGAAAAATACACCAAAAATCTGTCAAAGATGTCAAATAGCGGGGGTGTGGGGGTGGCAGCCCCCACCCATAATACTAGGATAGGTTAGGTAAGGTTGTTAGGTTAGGCTAATGGGTATATATTAAGCAAACCACCCACCAATTTTCATGACAATTTTGCAATGCATGTTGGAATCCCTATAAACTGTACTTCATTTTTATGTAAGTTTGATAATTTGGAAAAATCGATTAAGGGAGAAAATTAACAATGAAAATTATGTGTAAAAAGTCTCCCATAAACGGCGGCCCGCTATGTTATTGTAATTTGCGGCCTAATTTCGTCTGTTAATTAACTTTCTCCTTAATTGGACCCCCTATGAAGTACAACACATGATGA
Organism: Paralithodes platypus; assembly: GCA_032716605.1. Lineage (NCBI taxonomy): Eukaryota > Metazoa > Arthropoda > Malacostraca > Decapoda > Lithodidae > Paralithodes > Paralithodes platypus. The sequence goes on from CM064572.1 coordinate 42,523,872, forward strand.
TGACATAAGTGACGGGTGTTTAGAGGGGGCAGAGCTCCCCCTTCAACATATTACGTGTCCCACAGTAACTTCTATTATATAAACAACCCAAGAAATTTCACAGATTTTTTAAATGTCATTTAGGATGTAATATAACCTTTACTCCATGTTAAAATAAGTGTCAACCCTCGAAACATTCTATTAAGGGAGATATAGAACCTAGAACCTGTAACCTGTAACGATATTTGTCCAGGGCTTCCCACAGACGCCACCCCGCTAGGTCAGCCATGTTGATACTATAATTGAGGAGCGCTTTTATCGTACATATTCGACTATAACGCCCTCTGCCTTTCTCTATGTGAACTAATGATCAACACGTCACTATGTTTCTGCCATATTATTGGATATTTTTTTGTATACGTCACCATACGTCACGGTATTGAAGGAGTCACCCAATCATGGATTACTATATGGACAATTACGTCATTTTAGTCAGCCAATGAGTGCATTGAACTCCAGCCCACCGGCAGGCAGCATGGTTTTATATGTCAGTTGCAGGATGGCCAGTGTCTGTAGTGGTTGTGCACTTACCCCTGATACAATAATTATAGACATTTCTCAAAACAACCAGGCAGCCCTTAAGATAATTACAGACCACGGTATATTGCCTACAAGTGTTGAGTGTCCTAGGTGTGGACATCCTTGCCATACCGGCCAGATAAAGATCACTGGCGGTGTACACACCATTATTACGAGGATAAGTCAAGAACACGCCGTCACTGTCCCTTTGTTACATAAGGTTGGTTATTTATTATATTATAGATGTAAACATTTATATAAAGTTTATTTGCACCTATAGTGTTTTTTCGGTATTATTCTAGCGTTACTTACACAGCGCAACCATCAATTTCTATGACTTCATTCCTATACATGTCAATAGCGACGGAAATGCATTAAAGCAATTATAGCTACTGTAACAAAACATATTCCCTCCCCATAGACGGCACACAACACGACTCGGCGGACCTCTTTCTCCCTGCATTTCAGTCTAATTAACACTAGGAATTGACTTAATTTTCTATCCAATGTACTATCCAACCAGCGGGGGTGTGGGGGCGGCAGCCCCCACCCATAATACTAGGTTAGGTTAGGTAAGGTTGGTAGGTTAGGGTAAAATCTTTAATGTTGCTTAATTGTTGGACAATGGATAATGAGCTTACTGGGTAAGTTCATTTTCTATCCCATGTACCATCCAACCAGCGGGGGTGTGGGGGCGGCAGCCCCCACTCATTAATACTAGGTTAGGTTAGGTAAGGTTGGCAGGTTAGGCTAATATCTTTAATGTAGCATAATTGTTGGATAATGGATAATTAGCTTACTGGGTTTTTGGAATGAGTTCTTCAATATTTCCCTTTATTTTCATCTTTTACCCCACAATTTCCCTGATCTTCATAGCCCTCCCCACTATCGGGCAACATAGATGATGATTTCAATTAATCACGGGGGTCTGGGGGGGGGGGGGGGGGGGGGCAGAGCTCTCCCACACCCCATCCTGTATCCAATGGCGAAGAGTTGGCTCGCATTTTCTACATTTTCAGCTTTTATGAAGCCTAACAATTGTCCAATCCGAGCTAACTTTTGCCAAAACTTGACTGTTTTTTTTTCATTTTGGGGTTTTCTTAAGTTGAAAAACAAGAAAACCTGAGCCAACTTTTTTTTGCCACTTTCTGACCGTTATGAAGCTGAAAAATCTTAAAATCCGAGCCAACGTTTGCCAAAACTTGGCTCGAGTTTTTTTATTTTGGAGTTTTCTTAAGTTGAAAAACAAGAAAACCCGAGCCAACATCTTTTTTGCACTTACTGTCTTTTATGCAGCTGAAAAATCTTAAAATCCGAACCAACTTTTGCCAAAACTTGGCTCGGGTTTTTTTCATTTTGGGGTTTTCTCAAGTTGAAAAACAACATAACTCGAGCCAACTTTCATCATAAAAACCATTATATATATCGCCTTTTTATGTCTTTAACCCCACATTTTCCCTGATCTTCATAGCCCTCCCCAATATCGGGCGCCGTGTCTTAAGATCGTTGGATAAAGGGGAAAACGATTTTTGCGGAGGTTGAAACTAATGTCAATCACTATATATTGATGCAATTAACTAAAACTAAAAAAAAAAAAAATGAAAATAATTGGTGGGTGGTTTCCTTAATATTTTCCGGCTAATGTCTTTTCAAAGGGGTATAGGCTAGTAAACACTAGGATATAGCCTATACCTGGTCAGAGGTAAGAAGAAGAAGAAGAGTCTTGATGTAGTCTCCTTGAATGTTACCAAAATAATTACCCCGATAGGTGGGGAGGGCATGAAATATATCAGGGAAAGAGAGGGGTTGAAAAACTCTATGGATAGAAAAACCCGTGGTGGTCAAGGGTGGTGGTCGTGTGTATCCGAACACATTCACAGTCGAGAAAGCGCCTGTGATTGGCTGAAAGGAATTAGTATCGTGACGTCACGCCCAGTAAGAGTGGCGGGCGTATTTAAATAACCCTGATCACCTACCAAGTTTGATATTGTTGAGGCAAACAATAATATGAAGGCAAAACCCACTTGTAACAAAGAAAATTAATGGGAAATGCTAGTGAAAACTCAAAATAGTGCATCCATTAATATGCGTGCTGTCAATAGTGGTGCGACCGCTAGCCTATTTGAACTTTACTACCGCTACTACGAATCTTGGGTATATATCAAGGAAACCGACCACATTTTATTTCGTGATTTTTTTAGCTAGTTTTCATCATTATACAGTGGTTGTCATTCTGTTAAAGCTGAAGATTGCGGAGTAAATACCGTAGATTTTTTTTTTTTTTTTTTTTTTTTTTTTTTTTTTATATATTTTTTTTTTTTTTTTTTTTTTGCGACTGTCAACCTTTTATTAAACACCAAACCAGCGGGAGTGTGGGCCACCTAATATACTAGGTTAGGTTAGGTTAGGTTAGGTAAGGTTGTTAGGTTAGGCTAATATTACCCCTTATTTTCGTTTTTTACCCCTCAATTTCCCTGTACTTCATAGCCATCCCCACTAACGGGGTCCGTATCTTAAGATTGTTGGATAATGGGGAAAACGTTTTTTACGGAGATTCTAATTAATGACAACCACTGTATAATGATGAAAACTAGCTAAAACCAAAACAAAAAATCACGAAATAAAAGGTGGTCCTTGATATTTTCCGAATCTTGTTTCTGAGACCTAGTATATTAACCTAACCAAACAACCCAACCTAACCTAACTAGACCTAGTACGTGGGATATAAAACTAGCCCTTGCATGCCAGATACTGCGAGTTGCTAATACCTAGGTACGTGGGATATAAAACTAGCCCTTGCATGCCAGCTACGGGGTGGGGTGGGTAGGCCTACTAAACCTATGTTATACAAATAATCAACTTTGAGGAGACTAGCCTAACCTAGCAACCTTACGTAACCTATCCTATCCTAGTATTATAGGTGGTGGCTGCCGCCTATATCTAACAGCTGTTACAGCTACTAACCTTTACCAAATGAAAACAAATAACTTCGCGAATCGTAAGACAATAACCTTAACACACCCATTCCACACTCGTTCAAGATGGCAACCAACTTGAACTGACCAAAAAATAATAAATGACTGTATGCTATGATGAGCAGGATTGGCGAACAAAAGAACATCAATAATAATCACTCAAATGCGCAAACCGTGACTATAGATATTATTCGCATACTAGCACTTATATTCTAGACGACGTCACGATAAACACTGTGTTCGGATGTGTGCACAGCGACTTGAAGCGTATATCGACTCTGGGTTTGTTTACATGTTGGCGAAGAGAAGAGTGGTAGAGGAGGACTGTATTTACAGGTATATGTACACTTATACATATTCTGCCACATACTTAATTGTATATCAAGGTGTAGACGATCTTTCAAACTACAAGATACTTGGGTTAAATATGGAATTACAATACACATAATGGAAATAATGTGTACGCCCACTACTCCTAATCATACTTTTTTTTGTGTTGCCTAATCTGTGTTCTCATCCTACATCTAATCCTTGCACCAGCACAGGCTGTGTAGATCATGCTACCTATGAGCAGCACCCTGCGGGTCTGACATTTAACAGTAAAGCTATTAATATATAATGATGTAGCTGATGTTGATTGTGTGAATGTGGGACATAAATCAAGTTTGTTGGGGAGGGAATATGATTGATTGACGAACACGGCGCAGTAAGTATTGGTTATGATTAGTTAGTTATTAAAATATAGGACTTCAGAGGCCATCAACCCTTTTGGATTATTAAGCCAGCACACTGTAAGTCAAATAAAACGTCAGGACTGGAGCCCCTGTTCGAGAACTCCAGTCCCTTCCGGTTATGATTTTAAGTTTAAATAGGACTTCAGAGACTATCAACCCTTCTGGATTATTAAGCCAGCACACTGTAAGTCAAGTAAAACTTCAGGACTGGAGCTTCTTTTCGAGAACTCCAGTCCCTTCTTGTTATGATGTGAGAATTAGGTCAGGTGAAGGTATTGAGGGATAAGCTTTTACAATGGCACCTCGTACCTACGTTCTACTTTTCCTATTGTCTGAAGAGTGTAGAAAGGGGAAAAGGGGTATTGGAGTGGCTTTGTTATGTGTGTTATTAGGCTGTATACGCCGTCGAGGTGTCCCCCAACTGGGTGCGAGAATTTGAAACAAGCAGTAGTGATATAGGTCAATTTTATCAACAATCTCACCTTCTCTATCTGCTACGATCCCCTATATGTATTCTACGAGGTCTTGGCACACGGTTAATCCCCATTGGAAGTCACGGTAATACACAGATCAACGGATGAACGCGGATAACTTTAAGCACTTCACATAAACACAATCAACCACCCACCCGGTCACTGTTTAACTATGATGCTCACTTGGGCCCTATTGTTGCCAATTTAGCTACTTTTCCGCTAGACCTAGAGGCAATTATTTATATCTAGCGACATGAAATCTAGCGATATTCTGAAAGACAGACAAGGAATACAGTAAAGGTGAGACAAGTAATCAAATTTACCCAAGGATACAACCATGCCAAAGCCGATTTTACACTCCAGGTACCCACTTATATGTCTGGGTGGGACAAGGTTAACACGAGAGGAAGTCAGCCCAATGACTTATGAGCAATCCTGGTGGCTAACCAAGTTCTCATTCTCGTGCGTTTGGTGGTAGCAGGCAAGCCACCAACCATGTCCCTGGATTCATTTGTGCCACAACGAAACCAGGTAAACTACTTGGTGGCAAACCTAGGAAATTTCACCCACCCCATGTACAGGGTATGTGTGGCAACATCTGTATATATGAGCCATTTTAGAGATATATTGTAGGGCTTTTGCCGTTATTCTAGTATTCAGCATTTATTTACTATCTAGCGGACTTGATTTGGTAACCATGCGCTTGGCTGCTCGGGAACAGTTACTGGAGATGTCGCCCCGGAAACAACTCGCCCCCCGCATTTTTTTACGAGGAAATTGCGCTGTTTTAATTAGGTTAAGTTTGGTTAGCTTAGGTTATGGTAATCAAAAATAATATAATAGAATAATAGGCGACTTTGTTTCGGGGCGAGAACAAATTGGGGCGAGTTGTTTTCGGGGTGAGTTCTCCAGTATTCTCGGGAACCAGCTGCCAAATGACCACTTGCGAGTTTCAGGCTATAAGGAAGTTGGAACAGTAAACATACGATATAATACAGAAATGCTATAATAATGTGGGTTTTTGATGGATAGAAAGTATTATCAACTTGGGTTTGTGTATTTATAAATGTATTATGACCGTATTTTAGCTGGTAATTCTGTTAAATATTGATGGCCACAGCTCCAACTTCCTTATAGCCTGAAACTCGCAAGTTGTCAATTGAGTGACTATATTGTATACACATCTCGTCCAATGCATGCAAATTAAATTTCATGGTAGATTGATTATTAATTCTAACGTTGCATTAACATTTGAGACAAATTATAATTTAACCCGTACAGTACCGGTGACGTCCTTTTCAATATTCTCTGGCAACTATTAGACGATTTTATTTAGCTTAGGAAAGATGTGTAGCGTACCCATTAAAGCACTACAGACTATCTCAATTAATCCATTTAGCTACCATATATCCTTCCTAAGCTTCATAAAATCATCCAAATGCAGCTAAAATACAAACAAAAACACGTCGCCGGTACTGTATGGATCAATATAATTATTATAGTGTAGATGTAATATCAATTTTTCTGCGAAACATTATGGGGCATATTTGACTTCTCAGCTCCACGTCTGTCTATAAGCTGATTGGATAGCCTGTTATATAACTTCCGTTTTCTATGCAGCCCACACGTACGGTCGCGCTAATAAGTCATGTATCAGCTGTCACTACGTTGGGCTCGCGCTGTGCTGTATTACTGTCTGTCAGATGTTGAATAGGGTAGGTAAGTATGAAAATGTTTGTATATCTCACTCGAAATTAAGAAATCATGTGTAGATACTGCTGATACCAATGATTGATCAAATTATACTTGGTGCCGAATCATCACTTATTAGACCGACTGTACAGTAGGTCTAAAGACTTACGGAACTTCTCCACAACTTCAATACTTTTCTATCCATGTCTAATTTCATCAGAGCTTCTTAACATATCCAGATAAAAGCCATATACTAAGTAATATGTATTGGTATTTCATGGAGTTATTTTCTGCTTACAATAATAATAGAGTTCAACTACAGTGGTGAAGGTGTGGCATCATTTTGTATCCGACTGTAATATCCCTATAAAAAGCCGACTTTTTAGTGAATTCGCATCACTCACGATTCATTAGTTAAAATTACTTAAAATAGGACTTCAACGGCTATTAACCCTATTGGATTATTAAGCCAGCACACTGTAAGTCAAGAATACCTTCAGGACTGGAGCCTCTCTTCGAAAACTCCAGTTCCTTCTCACGATTCATATTCTTAAACCTTACCATAGTGATACACTACGTATTGTTACACGAATCAATTAGACACAAATCGCATTCCTAATATAACTGGCTGGTATTTTTTTTTGTTCACAACTCTTCTCCCAATTCCTCAGTCTACGTTCCATGAAGGAAGATACAAAACATTCTACGCAAGGGATTGGAGTTCTCGAAAAGGGGCTCCAGTCCTGACGTTGTTCTTGATTTTAAGTGTGCTGGCTTAATAATCCAATTAGTTTGATAACCTCCGAAGTCCTATTTTAAGTAACTAAATATCTAAGTGTGTTTAATTATTTCACTACGACTACGTCATGTACAGTTGCCCACATAAGTTCTGTTGTTGTTGTTGTTGTTGTTCCCTAAGCTGCCTGGCCGAACAGCCCCGACATAAGTTCTGTTCATCGTCGTGATGTTATGTATGACAGTAAAATTAGTATGAATGAATTGCTGGTGTTTTTTGTTCTTTTGTTTTTTTTAATTATCAGTTGGCTAATCAAATGAGTTAGCCACAGCATACAATCATGGTTATTATATTTCCAGGATTAAGGTAATGGAGAGGAACAGAGCTTATGTGGCCAACTGTACTATTTAAGACATACATCGTGGTCCATTATGATTAGAACAGCAAAACGAACCTCTAATATGTAAATATTAGGTAAATAATTAATATGATGATTCGATACAGTTCTGGATAGTTTCGAAACCCCAAGGCCACGAATTATGTCCAAGACTGTATATATTACTGGAATTACTATATGACGATTCTAATCCACTTAACCCCTTGAAGCTCTGACGCGTTTTAGCAGTTATTTTGGTTATCATTAGACGATTTTATGCAGCTTAGGAAGGATCTGTGGGTATTAAAAGGGTAAATACTATCTCAATCAACCCTTCGACTTCCATATACCGTTACTAATCTGAATATAATCGTCTAATAGTAGCTAGAAAACAGAATAGAAAGGCGTATTGGAGCTTGAGAGGGTTAAGATGTCGAGGAGTATATCAATCGTTTGACTTTCACAAGTCCTTCATACTTTGTAAGATCGTCTAATGATAGCCAGAATAAATGAAGCAGCGTAAGACCATCAAATTACTTATCTCAGCTGTTTCATTGATTGTTCGAACTATAGTTGAATCAAAAATTAGTTGGTGAGCTACATTGTTGTAGCCACTGTGAAAGTTCATGACTTCATAACTTATACTTTACGTTTACTTGTTATTAGGAAACAAATGGTGTTCTATAAACCTAACTTCTCTTAACTATAAAACATAACTTTATTCATGTACTATAAACGACTAAAGTTCGTTTCCCTAACCAGCCACTGAGTTAATCCGAAACACCTGGGAGGCGACATACGAAGCATCTTAAACGAGTGGCATTTACACACAATAAATGCCTCGTTTTTCGACCCCCAGGTGATTCGGATTCACTCAGTGGCTGATTAGGGGAACGAACTTTTGTCGTTGATAGTACACTCTAAGACACAAGTTATAGCCTGATATTAACCCTTCTTTACCTTGACGTCCTTTTCGCTTTATTCTGGCTATTTGACGATTTTATTCAGCTTAAAAAGGGTCTCCAGCAATTATAGGCTTCGAATTATCTCCCTTGACCCTTCTTATTACCACAGATCCTTCTTAATCCGCACACAATCGTCTAATTGTAGCTAGAATAAAATTAAAAAGACGTCGCCGGTACAGAAGGGGTTAACTCTCAAACAGTACCAACGAACCCCTAAAATGTCAATATTGGGTAAAACATTAATTACTAAGTTGGATTCAGTTCGGGATAGCTTCCAAATCTTAACCCTTACTGTACCGGCGACGTCATTTATAGTTGATGTCAGCTACATTTAAACGATGCTATGAAGCTTATGAAACATACATGGTAGCTCAAAGTAAGTCCAGACGATTCGCATTTATTTTCACTTACCAAATTATTATCCCTTTGATCTCGTTATAATCCGCAATAAATGAAGCCGCTATCACACCACCGCTTTTTCCCCCTTTTGTTTTTTTTCCCCCCTCAACACAGGCTTGGTGTCTTTTAGGATATACACATTTCTGGACTCCCTTCTCTCTCATATTTAGCCCCGGTAGTTTTTCAAATTTAAGACGTTTGCCATACTAGTTTGGCGATTTAAAACGTTTCATGGCATTTAGGTGCTGATTATTATAGTGGCGAGCGAATGCGAGCCTGTAATTCTAGAAGGAATCAGCTTTCGGCTGGGACTAGTTTCTATCCAAAACTTACACATTTATCTCGAATTAGGGTCTTGGGGGTTTTCTTTAAAGCTTGATAGAGGTCTAGGGAAGAAACTAAATAATAATTAGAAGAAAAAGAAGTATATAGTACAACTAAAAACAACACATTCTCACTTTAAAACTTCCAGACGTTTAACATTTCTCTTCACTTCGACAATTATTACTCCTTTGATCTCAGCCGGAGAGTCTCGTTATAAGCCACAATAAATGAAGCCGCTATCACACCAGCACTTTTTCCTTCAACTTTGTTCGTCAATAGCTTATGGAGTTGTCTTTTAACCCCTTCAGCACCGGTGGCGTCTTATTGACTTAATTTCAGCTATAAAAAGATTATTTTTAAGACGTTTAGGAAGGATATATGGTAGCTAATAGGATTATTTTGAGATAGTCTGTAGCCTTTCAATGAGTAGACGTCCATCCTAAGCTACATAGAGTCATCTAAAACTTCACAGAATATAATGCAAAGGATGCCACTGGTACTGAAAGGGTTAAATAATTAAATCTTTATATATCATCTATCTCGAGTCTAGTTTTCGACACCAGTGCAAAAGATCTCATAACAGTTATCATAAATTGTTTGGTCATGAAAACTTGTCGGTAGAACTTCTCGTGTGCTACTCCCTTTAGTTAGAATACTCTCCCCATAAATATTTGTGGAAATTCTCCCCCCCCCCCCCCCCCCCACACTCTTTGGTACACTTCATTATACTATTATACAATTCTTTTGCATTCCTCTTTTAAGTTTTGAGACTGTATTCACCAATCGCGCATGCTCCCCCCAAAAAAAAAAATAAAAACAAATAAAAACACATACACCCACTTTAGTCTATTGTGAGAAATTGTGATGACGGCAATTAAATTATTTCTTAAATCCCTACAACAGTTCTAAATTTGCTATGAGGTTGGATATCCTTATCTACAGTTTTGTATACCGGCATGTATTTTAAAACATAATTATCTTGAATAAGTCATCGTGTTTGGTAACGACTATAATACAAAAAACTACTCTTCGTTACCTTCATGGCGGACGAGAGGTATATACAGTATGTAGAACAGGGAAACTCACTCCTGTTTTGGCTGGGTTGAAGGATCGTAACACATAATTATACCCTCTCTCTCCCCGTAGTCATACCTGGAACGAAAGAGAACGTTTTTGATAAGAGGAAGATATGCTAGCAGATTATTGTAGTAAATATAAATATAAATAAACGTTTTTGATAAGAGGATAATATGCTACCAGATTATTGTAGTGAAAACAAATATATACATTTGGATGAATCGACACATAATTTAATATGTATTAACTGCCTTGATTGTGTAATGGTTAGAGTGTTTAAAAGCTGTATGTGGTAACCAAGGTTCAAATCCCGGTGGATCACATGCTTGCTTTCATTAATTTCTTGGGGAGGTGTTTGGTGTTGGAGTGAAATTAATATAACTAGATTAAAAAGGAGAAGTAAAGAATCAAGCATTTTAACGGAGTGTTGATGCAATTTCACATCTACAGTATAATGTTAGCTAGGTATATATAGCTAGACATATATACCTGGCATCATTACATTATTACATTTCAATTACATCATCATTTTATTATATTACTTTATTATTTATCTTTATACAGATTTACATTTACATTTACATTTACATTGGGCGGGTGCCCAACCCCGAAAGGAGTTGAAATAGGGGAGCTATCCCCCCGCCAAAGGCGGCTTTCTAGGGCCTTTCCTAGCTGATGCCGAGAGGATTGGGTTCTAGTCATGTGGTGATGGGCTGGTCTATCCGAGTGAGAACTGAGCGATCTCTGCCATACCCATAGCTTACTCTGACTGTTCCTTTTACTTATATATCTTCTAGATCTCAAGTGGCGGCGTCTTTTCCGTGGATTGACCTCCCTACTGCCAACCTAGAAGTTGGCAGATTGGGAGCCAAAGTGTCACATTTTTCCCTTGCCCCTCAACTTTCCCTTCATAATTGCTGAGGGGCACAGGGCCTTGGGTGGGGCTTTGGTTTCCCGGGCGTTTCCGCACCCTCCTCAGCTCCCTGCCTTGGAGTGGCTTCGGTCACCCGGGCTTTATTAGTGGTAAGCAGGGAGGATTTTTTGGGGGGCACTCGTTTATGGCCTTGGCCTTGCTCGAGACCTTGGGGCTGTTCGGCCAGACAGCCTGGGGAACAACAACAACAACAACAGCTGAACAACCGTGCCTTCTACCCAGTTCATAGTTCCGTTGCGAAAACGATCTGTTATAAATATACTGACTTAGCCGTATTTGGAAGTCTTTTTAGAGCTTCCCTGTTTCGCTTGTTTTTGTTTTTTTCTGTTTTACCACATTAATTGCGCAACAATAAGGCGGTTCATCCCATTCACGTGTCGATATTTTCTGGGCGAGCGAAAGCGAGCCTTTAATTTATAAAAAATCAACCTTCGCCGGGACATTTTCATAAAAAAATTACAAATTTGACTTGAACGGGTTCTGGATGGGCAACCTTTAGTTTGGAAGAAGTCTGGGAAGGTGTTTTTGTTAGCCTAAGGGACTAACTTAAATACATTGCTAACAAATGGCAGAAACAAGCACAAATCCTCAGTAATAATTAAACAGCATATACTAACCCTCAAGACGTCGGAAGAGATAGTGTTAATCAAGAATATATTAATATATTAATATTACTTATCAGCGAGCCAAGTGGAGGATACCATTAAATTCTCATACTTCTCCACCACATTCGTAAACATCTTTTCCCCCCCCCCCCCCCACCCTTCCTCCTCCTCCTCTTATCTCTTCTGCTTCTCCTCCCCCCCATCTTCATCTTACTTCTGCTTCCCTTCCTCCTCCTCTTCATCCCCCCCTCCTCCCCCCTGCTGCTTCCCCTTCCCCTCCTCTTCATCTTATCCCTTCTGCTTCCCCTCCTCCTCCTTTCCTCTACCTAGCAGTTAGTACCTCAGCTGTGTAGTTATACAAACTGCCTTGCAAGGACCAGTAGGTCTGTTGCAGTTTGTCAATCCTTTGTAATCCTTTGTAATCCTCTTCATCTTACTTCTGCTTCCCTTCCTCGTCCGTTTCCTCCCCCTTTCCCTCCCCCTCCTCCTCCTCCCTCCCCGCGTTCTTTAGGTCCTCCAGTAGGCTCCTCCTCACGCCAGCACCTACGACATTATAATTTAAGCCATGAGGCCCAAGGAGGAGGCACGGTAATGGAACTGAGGGAGGAAGATAGGTAGGAGAAGGAGTGGAAGAAAGAGCTGAAAGATTAGGGGAAGGGGAAAGAGGTAAGGAAGATTAGGAAGAGGTGGAGGAGGAGGAGGTGGGAGGGAGATTAGGAGGAGGAGGAGGAGGAAGAAGAGGAAGAAGATTAGAGGAGGGGGATAAAAGAGGTAGAGGAGAAGGCTTAGGAGAGAGGAGGAGGGAAGGAATATTAGAGTAGAGGAGGAGGAGGGGAGGAAGAGGTGGAGGAGGAAAATTAGAGGGAAGGCAGACATTATAATTTAAGCCATGAGGTGAGGCCCAAGGAGGAGGAGGAGGAGGAGGAGGGAAGGAAGGAAGAGATGAAGGAGGACTATTAGGTGAGGGAAGGCGAGATGCCAGAGCGAAAGGAAAAGGAGCCCAACACTGTCAATTACCCATCCAAACCTGCAGAAGAGCCCTCAACCTCAACCTGTAGGATTGCCTCCATTACCAACAGGAGAAGAACAAAGCCTCAGTCTACCCTAAAATCGAGGAATCACCTGCAGCAGTCCCCCCTACAACAAGCAGAGAGAAAACGAGGGTCACCCGAATCCTTAGGACACGTAAATTACCACGGCTCGGGCCCCCTCATTAACCCCTCTTTGGCGGGGCCCGACTTAAGGCGGTCTAGAGAACACCTGCCTAAAGAGCGGGGCCCGCCTTAAGTCGTATGCGATGTTGAGCACATAATTGGCTCTGAGAGAGAGTCCGAGCGTTGGGAGGATTGTAGGTTGGCTTTGACCGTTCGGCACGGCTCCCGCGCCGCGACTGGCCCCACCTCCACACCCACTGCCTCCCTAGACATGGAAATATGTCAGGAAATTACCGTATTTTAGGGATTTTTCCTTCGTGTTGCACGATTGTTGCAAGACAACCCGTGATCGTAGAAGGATGGTTCAGGTGTCATTGGAAAGCTCAATTAACGCCCTTTCACGGATACATAATTGTATTACGCTCTGGCTCTTCTTTATGCATGAAAAAGAGCATGGAATGAAGCTCGTTTAGGGTAAATATGCCCACTGGGCAGGTAGTAGAAGTTATTAACCTAGCCGCTCGTGGCGTGTTAAGGATCCCCAGGGGAGATATAAAAAATGTCTGCTCTCTTCAAAGGGTCAGAATCCACAACAAGAACCCGATATAAATTACGATGAAGCATATTTTATGGAATTAACACACCAACCGCCCCCATTTCCGTCTAGTTACCCAGACGGAAAAACTCTACCCTTACTGTTACGAAGAGAGGCAACAACTATAAACAGAAGATTCCATCTAATAACCAGAACATTACGTAGAAGCCTCCCCAGACATAGAACCTGTGAAAACTGTAAATAATTTATCATGTACTTATACAAGCCTCCTTAAACCTACTTTTAGAATAAATAAATAAAGGATACCATTCCCCATATAACCATGTATGGATTATATTTTTAGATTTTGTATAACCGAGCAATAATTCAAACACTATAATTATCATGCCTCTACTGTTCCGAAATCCATCAGCCTTGTCACTATCTGAAATGTGTAATACTACCTGACTAAAAACAGGATAAAGTTATGCAAAGTTGATTCACTGTCTGGTACGGATCCGTCTGTACCTGGATTATACGTGACCCAGTCAACTCGGAGAATACTTCCGTAGGGGTTTAGCCTAATGCCCTTTAAAAGTATCTACAATCTGCGAGTTGTGTTGGAGGACCAAGAGAGTTGTGTTAGCTTATCTAGGAAGAAATTCTCCTAGCTATACCGTGTGAAGGTATCGTCTCTTCCCCTGGTGCAAACAGGCAGACGGACACCTCACTTAGTCTCCATGTGTGACCAGATCTCTCACGGCTGTTTCCTCCTATACTCCAACCCAAATTAAGTGTTTCTTGTTCGATCTTATGAGTTTATTGTTTATTGGAAAGTGAAATAGGATATGTTACGTGTTCCATTCTAACGTAAACCGTCAAGATTTATTATTCTTGCCTTCTAGCAACCGTTGCTCGTATCGAGAGAACATACAAACTCTGTCTTGGGATTGATGTATCTATATACTTTGTAATATATATTCCTATATTACATTTAATGTTTATAGATATATTCATTCGGAAATAATACCCGCACACTACACGTAAATACAAGCGAACGCCTAGCAGATCTTATTCTATGTTAAGTATCATTAGCTGGGTACGTAGTTGTGTATAAGTGTTCACAGAGAGTGTTAATATATTTTGTCTCTTAGTCAGACCTATTTTTATTCATACTTCCTGACTTCAAACTCAGTTTACACGTTATTTGAATTCATTATATTTATATCACGTCGCGTTAATATCTATACGATGTTACTTCAGCCTCTCACACAGGCTAATATTAATTATCCTCAATTCCTTATCCATGTTTGTACTTGTATATGATAATAGAGATTTATATCTTCTATACGTTGAACTAGCTTTCAAGTTATTTGTACTTCAGCTGATATTCTAAATTATATATCTTGCCCTCACTGAATACGTGTGACCTCAGTACTATTTACCTACCTCGTTCACGCTTTACCTCGCGTTACTTTGCCTCAGGATATCAGCTATTGTTTTGAGACTAACCTCTCTGTGTTATTTATGCTATGTATGTATATTCATAATTTTGCATTTATTAATGTTATTATTTATTGAGAACAACTTTTATTCTTGTTCCTCTATGACCCAGGAACAGTAATATCCATTCCATATTTATCTCTGAACTTATTTCCATAATTATAAGTAAGACTCAGACGCCAGTCATTTGTGTATTCTACCGTAGCATAATGATGATATGCTGAGTATATTTTGTATAAATATAACTCAGACCTAATGGTGCCCATACCCATGCTAATAAAGAAATACAACTTGTAAACTGCAATTGTGTATTCTGTGACATTGGTGGAGAATGATTGATTTAAGAGTTATATATATCAAGGTCAGTTGTGTTCCCGTTGATTACTCAGAATTCTGAGTGCTCCTATATTGGATATAAACGAACCGATAACAAGCACACTGAAAAATAATAGTGTCGCATAACAGAAGGAGGAGGTGGAGGAGGGAAAGAAGGAAGAGGAAGAGGGGGGATATTAGGGGAGGGAAGTAGGAGGTGGAGGAGGAAGATAAGGGGAGGGAAGGAAGATTTGGAAAAGGAGGATTCGGGGAGGGAAGGAGGAGATGGAGCAAGAAGATAAGGGAAGAGGAGCTGTTATATATACGTTATTGTTAAAGGGAGAACATAATTAAGTGAAATTGTATTTTTACATGCAATTGACTTTTAATTTCTCCATTCCTGTATAAAAAAATACAAATATGAATACAAATAGACAAAATAATACAAAAAATAATAATATAATAATAATAATAATAATAATAATAATAATAATAGGCTAATATGAATATGACCATCAATAATTAATAATAAGGAAATGCTAGAACAAAGTTGGAAAACACTTTAAACACTTTATTATTGTCATGTCATGGTACATTGTTTAAGAATGAGAACACAAAATAATATTATTTTTATTAATCTCACCACCACACCCCCAATGAAATTAATTAAAGTATATATGATCCACCGGGATTCGAACCCGGGTTATCACACACATATTTTTGCCACCTTAACCATTACACCACCAGGACGGTTCAGGTAATTCAGGCAACAAAACACATGTATTGACAAGCAAAGATTAAACACAAAATAATTCTTAGGGATATTAATACAATTTGATTTACACAAGCAAGGAAATGGGGCAGTTGTAAAGGGCACACCAGGCAGTGACGCAGGACGCAGGAATTTCTTATTTATTAATTCATTCATCTATGAATTTACTTATCTATATGTTATTGAGAAAGCAAATCTAAAAGCAAGAACCATTGACAGTACTACAAGGAAACAATGGATCAAAGGAAAATATAACAGAGATACAACACAAGGAAGGAAGAAACACAGGCAAGAATGCAAACACTATAAAATAAGACATGGGAACATTTTGAGAGCAGATTGTTGAAGCCGAAGTGAAAGATAAAAGAGACGTCAAAAATGAAGGAGATACAAATTCATAGCGCGCAGGAGGGGAAAAGATGGTTGGTGTGTGTGTGTGTGAGAGAGAGAGAAAGAGAGAGTTACACAGAGTTACACAGATACTCAGACCACACAGACCTTGCGGGCCCTACTAGGTGGTCCGGCCTTTAATACTACTAGACAGGGACAGTGTATAGTAAAATAATAGGGAAGCAAAGTAGAAGGCTCTCTCCCCACCCTCCACTTTCTATGGCTAAAAAGCCACACCGGAAAAAGGATGAAGTGAAACCTAATGGTTATGGGTCAGGAAATTACATATCCAAGAGAGTCACTGATTTGGTTTGTATATATGCAAGTTTTACATTATAATTACATGTGATCCTCCTAGGATTCTCGTGTGTGTGTGTGTGTGTGTGTTATAATAATAATAATAATAATAATAAACGGTTTATTAAAGAATGGCAGCCTCATGAGCTGAAAATACACATTTTACAATTAGTGGATGAACATGAGATGTACAGATATGAAAATGGTAAGC
>CM064572.1:42545896-42714862 GCA_032716605.1 Paralithodes platypus
GTAAAGTACTGCATATCGGATACCTAAATGAGAAAGCAAACTATTCGATGAATGGCACTCAGCTTAAGAATGTAAACAGAGAAACCGATCTGGGAGTAACAATATCGAGTAACCTAAAACCGAGTCAACAATGTTCAGAAGTTGTTAAGAAGGCAAACAAAATAATTGGCTTTATAGGCAGGTCATTTGAGCATAAATCCAAAGACGTTATCCTAACCCTTTACAATTCCTTAGTCCGCCCTCTTCTGGAATACTGCGTTCAATGCTGGTGCCCTTATTACCAAAAACATAAACAAGCTAGAACGAGTTCAACATAGAGTTACCAAAATGATACCTAGCCTAAAGAACAAACCATACGAAGAGCGAAGAGCGTCTTAGAGAATTAAATCTATTTCCTTTAACCCAGCGCAGATTAAGAGGTGACTTAATTCAAGTGTTCAAAATCATCAAAGGCATCGACAATATGAACTGTAGTAAGTACTTCACTATCGACCAATCTAATTACACGCGGGGAAACGGTTGCAAAATTATTGGTAAATCTTTTAACTCACACGAATCTAAGAATTTCTTCTTCAATCGAGTTGTCAACTTGTGGAATGGGCTTCCCCGAGACGTTATAGACTGCAGCACCGTTGATTCATTTAAACTCCGCCTAGACAAATATCTCGCATCAAACCCGCGACTGACTGCGTTTGTAAATGAATAACTTTATTTTATCCTCCCCTCAGTTACTAACCCATATGTCCCCTACTAACTTCCTAGTCCTGCCACGGACATTAGTTCCAGGGCAGTAGTTCCCTTTCCAATGTTCCCTTACCCACTCTAAACCACTGTTTGGACACTTGATCCTCAGTATTTTGGAGGACAAGCGGCCTAGAAGGGTCACTAGAACTGTTGTTGCTTGATTTCCTTTGTACTCCTTTGTACACACACACACAACCAAACAAAAAAAAGACACACACACATCCACACATAAATAATGCACTTCACATGCCCGTTTGAGTCCTTCTCTTTTTTTTCTTTTTTTTCTTGCATCGCAGAAACAGACACATGTCAATACGTCGACAACTATTTAACAATATTTTCACTTTGTATAGGTTATAATGGATAGTCATATGCTCCCTTCCGTTCCTTCTATACATATTTAACTCTCCATGCTTTTGTTTACTCTTCCTCACACTCCTATGTTCATACTGTACTCTTATAATTTCGCGTTTCCTGCTATGCAAATACATAACATACCGAGAGTGAGAAATCGAGAGAGAGAGAGAGAGATATAATAACTTTTGATTAACCCTCTCCGACATATGACGCGATTTTGAGCCTATTGGGGATACTTTATTTTTTGTTGTTACCATCAGGGGTATTAAATTTGATAAACCTTTAGTTTAGTTACTTCAACCTCTGCAGTTGTCTTTGAGTTAGCTGTGGGCAGAAAACTAATTTTAGAGAGGTAATTATAAGAGTGAGAGAACTCTATTCAGTATTGCTAATCTGGCAACCTCTGCGTCATTTGTGCGTGAAAGGGTTAACATACTCCCGACAAATTATCACATCTCCAAAGTCCAGCAGCTCCTACTCTCCGAACACCAGCAGGCCTTTACTCCTACAGCCTAATTCCCAAGTTGGTCCCGTCTTTCCACACCCACCAATGAGGAGAATTACGCACACCTTATTACAGTACCACCATGTTGTATACCTCGTACAGCGGCCACTGTTCCTAGAGAAACCACATAATTGTTGGTGGTAATTTCTATTCTATGTGTATGAGGGAGACAAAAGGCAAAGCTGCCTGTAACAAATGTTTTCCCAAAAGTTGAATTACTGAGAGTGCCAAAGAAAACATGTTTTCTTTTTCTTTTTACGGTATTGGTAAGGAGAGTTGTGTGGTTGTATAGTGTAGTGAAATGGATAGGATAAGGTGTTTGTGAGAGCTAGCTGGAACACTCTATGTATAGGTGAGACACAAAACAGAAACAGTGAGGGAAGCCAGACGAATGAAACAGGAGTTCCAGCAACTCTGTATCAAATGACTATGAGGCCTCCCCTGGGTAGTGCCCCTGCTCGATTGGTGTCTACAATTGGTATTTATTGTAGATGCAACGAGCGAACTGCAATAATATTTCCGTTCTAGTTGTTGTTCCCCAGGCTGTCAATCCCGAACAGCCCCAAGGTCCCGAGCAAGGCCAATGCCATAATCGAGCACCCTCACAGAACCCTCCCTGCTTTACCACTAATAATGCCCAGGGGAGGTGTGGTGGAGTGGTCATGCCACTGGATTGCTAACCAATGGACCCGGTTTCAAATCCCGATATGTCAATGGGAAGATATTATTGGGATTGAATTTGTGCTGTACCTAGTATCAGCGCATTACCACAAAGCCCACCGAAATGCCAAAAAAATACCCTCATTGTTCCCTGATTAAATAACACTGTATGAATATTCACATATTCAAAATATGTTACAGGGGGACAATGCCTAGTGAGTTCACTGCTCAATAGGTGGCGTTCTGAGAGTGAGGGTCTGAGTCTGGAGGGTGAGACGGTGAAGCACTTGAGCGAAGCAACCAGCCACTTCAGAGATGGAGCTGCTTCAAGCCATGATGGATGCTTCACATGTCTCACTCCCCAGACTGGAACAAGACCTCATGGGCTTCACCGTGTTGAGCGGTGGAATGTACAGGCTCTCAGCCTATGCCCGAGAGGGAGTAGTTGGAATATAGAAAAAAAAAAAAAAAAAAAAAAAAAAAAAGTGATCGAAGCCGCTCCCAGGCGAGGAGCTGAGGAGGGAACGGAAACACCCGGGACACCGGAACCCTACCCAAGGCCCTGTGCCCCTAAACAATTATGAAGGGAAAGTTGGTGGGCAAAGGAAAAATGTGACACTTTGGCTCCCAGTCTGCCACTATATAACTATAGTTGACCCGTATTCCTAATCAATCCTTATGATACACTATACCCGGTTCATTAAAAGTAGGCCATAAGTCTTGACTCTCAACCTCGGTAACTCAAAAAGGGCTAGACGAAATGGGCTGTAAATGTCCATGCCTATTCCCTGGCTGACCTTTCTTAAATGGTCGAAATATTAGCTGGATTAGTCTAGTCGTTTATGAGTTACAGAGGTTAGTGGTCAAAATGTTTTACTTACATATAATGTATGGACTATAGATATTGTAAATGCAACGAGAGAATTGTAATACAGTATTCCAGTTCTTCCCATTGCAATAATAACAATTACTGTATAGTCTGTTCAATGTAAATAGGCCAGGAATTTTGACTCAAAGAGGAGTTGAGAGAGAGAAAGAGAGAGCGAGAGCGAGCGGTAGGGGGGCAAAGATTTAGATAGGCAACTTGAATATATATACAGTATAGTAAATATAGATGTAATGCTAGATAGATAGATAGACAGACAGATCGAGGAAGACAGACACACATATACTGTAGATGGGAAGATCGATGACAAGACAAACACAAATAATACAACCAAAAATATTGTTATGTTAACAAATTGACGAATAGAATGATCGAGGAAGAGAGATTAACAGATAGATGGGGAGAATGTACAAACGCCACAACGCAGATAATATCACCAAAAATACACAGGCAAATAAAATGGTGAATGGTAAGATCGAGGAAGAGAGACTTTTACCAATATTTTGTAACGACATGTGTTGCTAATTATGCAGACTGGCCAATAATATGATGTAGAGACCTTGCAGGCCCATATTTTTCAATGAAGAATTGAGAAATCAGATGCTGAGGGATTCAATTTACCATCAGCGGGGAAATAATAAACTATAATTGAAATGTCGGGTTGGTATTTCAACTCAACTTTGTATAATCTTGTTAACAATTTTGTAATAGGATATCGTGAGATAGAATATGCTCGACAGGGTCACGTCTAGCTTTATAAATCTTGAATTAACTCTTCACACTAAGGCAGCATTTATACAATAAGAACACAGGTTACTTTACACTCTAATTTATTAAATGGCCTGGGCTAGTAACTCAACTCTACCGATCTGTCATATATGGCAGACGACAAAGGAAATCAGTGACGTATCAAAAATAGAACAGTCTATAATGATAACTTAAATATTATAAGTCACGTTACACACACACAGTATCAGTAATATGAATATTCAGGAAAAATAAGTTTACACACGTACACAGTAATTCAATAAGATGATAACACATAGTACTTCTTTGACTTCCCATGGAATGATTTCTGCTTCCGTGGCCGGGGACCCTCGGAGAGTGCTGAACGCATTACCGAGGTAATCCTATCGGGCATGGAAGCATACATTCCATTCTCTTTCTCTCAGACTAATGCTAAAAAATCTTGGTTTACTCACGCCTGTTCCACTGCTGTCCGCAATAAGGAGGAAGCATTCAAACGGTACCGATGCCTTAAAACTCAAGACTCTCATTCTTCCTATGTTTCTGCCAATCAAGCCAAATCTGTTCTTCGACTTGCCAAACACTCTTTCATCAATAATAAATGCACTGAACTATCCAACTCTAGCTCTTCCCAAGCTTTCTGACATCTAGCCAAAAACCTCTCCAACAATTTCTCTTCCTCGTCTTTCCCTCACCTTTCCCACTCTGATGGCACAACCATCACTTCTTCCTCTGTGACAAAGCTAAATTCTTCACTCAAACTTTTGCTAGAAACTCCACCTTGGATGATTCCGGCACTATTCCTCCCTCTCCACCCTCCTCTCTCTTACTTATGCCTAATATCCTAATCTCTTTTAAAGAAGTACTTTCTACCCTCTCTGGGCTTAATACTAATAAGGCGTACGGTTCGGACGGTGTTCCTCCTGTTGTTCTAAAAACTGTGCTTCCGTGCTGACTCCCTGCCTAGGCAAACTCTTTCGTCTCTGTCTATCCTCTAACGTCTTCCCTTCATGCTGGAAGGTTGCTCACATTCAACCTGTCCCAAAGAAGGGTGACCGCTCTCAACCCTCCAACTATCGTCCAATTGCTCTCATCTCTTGTCTTTCTAAAGTTTTTGAAACTATTCTTGCTTCCAAATTTCTTAAGCATTTCTCTTCTCATAATCTGCTCTCAGATCGCCAGTATGGCTTCCTTAAGGGTTGCTCTACTGGTGATCTTCTTTCATATCTTACTAACTCTTGGTCATCCTCCTTTCGGGACTTCGGCGAGACTTTTTCTATTGCACTAGACATATCGAAAGCCTTCGATAGAGTCTGGCACAAATCTTTAATTTCTAAACTACCCTCCTTCGGTTTCTATCCCTCCATCTGTGCCTTTGTCTCTAATTTCCTTTCCGGCCGTTCCATAGCCACGGTTGTGGACGGCCATTGTTCACTTCCTCACCCTATAAACTCCGGTGTTCCTCAGGGCTCTGTCCTATCTCCTATTCTCTTTCTAATTTTTATAAATGATCTCAACTGTACCTCAATTCCCATCCATTCATACGCAGAGGACTCAACCTTACACTACTCCATTAGTTTTTCAGAACGCCCCAGCCAGCAATCCCTCAACGACAAATGTAATGAAGCCATAGAACTCTTAAATTCTGATCTAAATACTATCTCCAATTGGGGCAGAGAAAGCCTTGCTACCTTTAATGCTTCCAAAACCCAATTTATCCATCTATCTACCCGTAAGGAACTCCCAGTGGACTATCCCTTATTCTTCAACAATACAAAAATCAATCCTTCATCTTCTCTCAATATTCTTGGTGTCTCTTTTTCTTCTGCTCTCAGTTGGAAGGACCATATTACCAGTCTTGCTAAGCCAGTCTCCCAGAATCTGGGTGTGCTCAATCGCCTAAGGGGGTTCTTTTCCCCTGCACAGCTTTTTGCTCTGTACAGGGGCATAGTGCGTCCTTGCATGGAGTATTGTTCACATGTGTGGGGAGGTTCCTCTCACACCGCTCTCCTAGACAAAGTTAAAAGGAAGGCCTTTCGTATCATTAACTCCCGTCCACTCACCAACTCTCTGCAATCTCTCTCTCCGCCGCAATGTTGCATTTCTCTCGCTATTCTATCGCTACTATAATAATCAGTGTTCCTCAGAGCTTTCCCAGTGTATACCACCTCCTTTACGTAGGGCACGTGGTACCCGTCTTGCAACTCAATCTCACCCCTACTCTGTGCAACTCTCCAACCCAAGAGTGAAATGTTACTCTTAAACTTTCTTCTACTCAACAGCTGAGCTCTGGAACTCTCTCCCAGAATCAGTCTTTCCCTCTTCCTATGACTTAAATTGCTTCAAACTCTGTGTGTCCAGGCATTTTGGCTCGAACGTCCCTTGATTTTGGCCCTGTCACTCTTTCAACTATGGGGGAGGCACTCACTATAGGCAGTTCTGCCGTTTGTGACGCTCACCGCTTCCCCCAGAACCGCATGGCTTACTCGCTAGGACTCGCCAGGGCAGAGAATGTAGCTACAGTCTACCTATCATTGTGTACTTTCCTTCTCGAGAAAGCTTGTGTTGCAGACAGTTCAGAACTGTTCTTTGTTTTCGTTTGTCACAATCCTTTCTATTTTATTTAGTCAATTGAAAGTATTGTGTTAAATAGTTGAATGATGGGAAGGCGAGTGGGAGAGAGAGAGAGAGAGAGAGACCAGGTGGTGTGACTTGGTGGGGAGTGTGGCGCGTGGCCGGCCCCCTTACATAGGCCTTGCGGGATTCGTTGCCTCCTGCCTAACACGGCCTAATAGGCGGCTGCTTACTGGGCGACTGTCGCGCGCCCTCGTGCCATTCCTGCGAACTGGGACTCCACCCATGCGGTCCCTGGAAATATCCTGGTCAGATCCGTCCCAGACAGCATACTCTAAGCATCTCCCTTGAACTGTTCCACACTCTTGTCTTAGAATCTTTCTCTTCTACTGCCTCTATCATTTCCACTACTTCCTCACCTTTTATTAATATCAATCCCCCTCTGGTTCCCTGCATCCACACCTTGAATTGGTGGCCAGACTGTATTATATGCTGGATCTCACATTTCTTATGTTCTAGGCTAAGGTTGAAGATAGTCATTGTCTTTTGGGGAGATTGTATTGCTCGGACTGTCTCCATCAATCACTAATGTTTCTACAGGGTTAAATAATGCTAGACTAGGGATCAGGTACCTTGCTGTTGGTGTTTTCACTGTGTGTAGGCTACTTTTGAGCTGCACGACACTACGGATTCTGTGGGTTACCTGGGTGGATCTTTTGTCTGTGTACCTTGGAGTTTAGACTGTGTAGTGCGTGAGGGCTGCTTGCCTAATCCACCCAACATTGTTCTAACTCTATTTGCTTTTACTTTTGAGGGTCGCCAGGAGGATACTCGATACTTGTGATCGAGAATCCTCAAGAGAGCACCCCTTCATATTAACGTAATCAGGCCGCACAGACCCCAGGTCCACACTAGGCTAGGAGCTGCCTTGCTCCACCAGAATTCTGTACCGTTGCACATCCCAGCTAGACTTTATTAACCCGGGTAGACATTCGCTGGATTAGATCATATACTCTTTTATGCATACCCATTATTTCTACACAAGCATTTTGAGGTCTAGGTTGCTGTAGAGAGACACAACCAGCATAGACCGGTTTTGTTAATAGGAGTACTACTTTTTCGTGGCGAGCATTATTACTGTTGCACCGCTTGTAATATTCTTGTGTCCAATAACATTATAGGTCCAGCCTTTTTGTGTATTTAGCCTACACGTGCATTGTCCTGCCTCCTGCTATTTTGTGGTTCCATTTCCGATACGTTCTTCTTAGTAGCATCCGACATTATTCAGAAGATTCCTTGTTCGGTGCTTGAGGACTTTACAACACTTTCTTTCATAAAGGAGTGACAGATATTATTGATTAACGTAACGTTAAGTAAACCTTCTTCTTGTTTGCATTAGATCACTCTTGTGATTTAATTAAGTTAACTATCTTTTCCTTGTGTACCATAACTAAGCAACCATATGTTATAGGTAATAGGCTGTTTCAGAGAACATCAGCCTATAGTAGAAGCACATAGATGCTGAGAGTTAAGATACCCCGCTATCGCAGATATAACTCTGGAGGGTATATGTGTTCTTTGTTCGACGGGATTATATATCAGGGGTTGGATCTAGCGTTTCTGTTGTTGCATTTATGCCAGTCTAGTCCACTGTATAAGAGCCACTGATGTATACGAGAGCCGATCGTAACACTTTTGCCTCCCTCAATCACATAAAAAAAAAAAAAATGTGAGCATAGCGTCTAACGTGAAGAGTTCTGGCATGAATCGAAGCGGCCTAGGAAAGCGTTCACGGGCGCGGTGCGGTGAGCGGCTATCAAGGGGATTAACTAGGGGTCACACAGGTAGGGTAAACAGGTGTAGTGCGTTCGACCCTAAGTCAGATGGACTGCTTATTTGTAAACTCACAATTCTCTTTAGTGCGATTATAAAGCACAGATGAAAGTTAGAGATACACTAAGGATCTTAGAGGCAAGGTAGTTTAAATTAGAACTAAATTGTCTAAGCGGGTGAAAGAATCAACACACGAGGTACGAAAAATAATTATAGACCAGGTATGAGATCAATTCACACATATATAGAATTCAAATTCAAAGTTAGGTCAATGAATCACTATAACGATGTTTTGGAATGAATGCAAATTAAAATAAAAAGACGAAAATACACTCAATTAAAATGTGACTGGAAATCCCAGTAAATTAGAATTCGAACGAACTCAGAATAAAAAGGGGCATACACGACGAAGTTGTACTGGGTAAAATACTACGATAATAGTATGAAAAGGAAATTTGAATACATTAACAAATCCCTATCAGGCAATACGTGAATCAAAGATTTGACGTAAAGCGGATTACATAACACAAGATGTAATTAAAGATTTACTTCTATAATAGTAAATTAAATGGAGAATCGGTCCCTAAAACAATATGGAGACACAAATGAAATATAACTTACTATACATGTGTGAACAAAATTATTAACAACCTGCACACGTAGATTAGATAAATTCACAAGCACTGTATAAACTAGATAGCTCGAATAATAGAATTAAAGGTTAACTCAACTTTTCGATATGGAAAGATAGATAGATTAAAATTTGGGCATAGGTCATAAGGATTACATTTTAAAGGAAACACTGAGCAACATCTGGTACTATGAATTCACTTGTACAGATTGAGAATTATGGGAGGATAAATGACTATGTAACGTGTAAACAATTAGGTAATAGAGTAATTAATTGGCATAGATCCTTGGCACAGATCAACTTATTAACACTTCCGGAATACTCGCATATTCTACCTTACCTTCAACAATAGCCACAAATTGAGATACGCAGAACACTTAGGATAGCGTGGGGGAGGAGAAGGGCCAAGTACGAGGGTCGGGGAGTCGTAGAGCTCCGGGCACGGCGGCTGGATGTCAGGGGACCACTTCGTCAGGAGTCCAAGGGCAGGGGGGCACAGGACAGCAGCACCTTCTCTCTCGGTGGGTGAACGACTCTCGGACAGTATAATCCGGACAGAGCATTAGGGTGAACGACTCCCGGACAGTATAATCCAGACGGAGCGCTTGTAGGTGGGTAATACTCCCGGACAATATAATCCGGACGGAGTAAGCCTACTGAGTGTGAACTGACTTCTGTAGTTTCAGTCAGGCTATATATGGGGTATTTCTCTTGGTCAGGTTGCATGATCTCGCATTAACAGGGGCATAGTAAATACATAAAAAATGGCTATGTTGAGGATAATAATTACATGAAAAATATATTATGGTCCTTAATGACATCGCACTGAGGTTTTCTCTTCCTTTTGACCTCTGTTTCTTACTTATACTATCTAACCTGGTGATGTAATTCGTGATTTTCTGTTCACTAATTATTGTTTTGGCTATTTGGATTGTTTATGTAATGAATTTCTTCCGTGGCACTTCCTATCACCATTTCGTTTTCCTTCTCTTATGGCAGCTTCTCGAGGGTGGAGGGCTCCAACGATTTAAATATTCCCACGGCTCTTTATGCTTAGCTTGCATAAACACTTTTTCATCGTAGTATTCGGGGGAAAGTTCTGCCTTGGCTGTTTGAGCCCCGCACTGTGATTGGTGGGGCCGAGTGAGGTGATGAATGGTGGAGCTTGACCTGCCTTTTGGGGGCAACTCACCTGTTTGTCCGGGAATTAGAGAATGGGTCCACGGGTCAGATTTCCCGTTCTTGTGTTTCCCGTTCTCTTGAGAATGGAAAATGTTTTTGTTTCTAAATCCTTTTCTCCTGCTGTTCCTGGATTCTCTGACTGCGGCTACTCTGTGTGGTTCTCTTTTGGGTCACGTTATTTCAATAATATATGAAAAAAATGAAAAAGCAAACAAAGATAAAATCACCAAACGAGATTGGTTAACAAACTGGCGTACCCTGGAACCCGTGGTTAACAAAATGGCGTACACTCGAACTACATAGTCCCTATTGGCCTATTCCCTCTTTTAATCACCCCCAAAAATAAAACCGAGCTTGGTCAACATAATGGCGGACCCTCGAACCCCATTGTCCATGTTCTCTCTTCCTTTCTGCCTTGACTCCAGATCAACACAGGTGCCACTAAGCTCCCTCCCGAGCAGCTTTAGTATCCGGGCTGAACCACTCCAGGCTGTCAAACGAAAGCCGAATGCATTATTTTTAGTCTGTTTTCTGGTATAAGCAATGATAATATATTTGGTTTCTAGTTCCAATTATGTCTTTGGAAGTGATAAAATGACCAACACAATGTTATATAATTTATGTTGATATAGTCGCATTCCTTCTTATATTCATTCAAAACTACTGGTTTGACACCCTGAACCACTCACTCCACCAACCTCCACAACCAAAAGGGAGTGGAGAGGGAGAAGTGATTATCGACTGAAAGAGTTTGGAAATGATATGCCGAAAGATTGCCAGAACATTTGAAACAGTATGATAAATAGACAGTTTTATGAAACAGTATGATAAATATACACAGTTAGGTTGACAGAGTGATTGAAAGAGTACGATAAATAGAAAGAAAGATTGAAACAGTATGATAAATGAACTCCAGAGATGTTGATACAATAAGTATGAACGCTTTTTGAGGAGGAGAACTTTTTTAAACTAAACGATTTTATTCAGAATAGGAAGGGCATAAAACAATCAGAAGGTTAATTGGGACGGTCATTACCCTTTTTTTTAAAATTCCCACAGCTCTTTCCTAAGCTGTATAAAATCGTCTAATGATAGTCAAAATAAACTGTCAAAATGCGTCATAAACTTCATAGGGTTAAATTGAAATGGCTTCCCTAAGCTGAATATATCCGCCTAGTTTAATCATTATGTATTCAAAAGTAATTAATTTTGAAAGTGTAAAGCCGGTATCACACAATAGCTATTATAGTCAACATTCGATGATCAACAAATTTCTGGCAACATTCTTGAGATCTTTTACACTGGTATCGGAAACTAGACTGAATGTAGATCAGCTTAGATGACAGACTTATAGAAAAAGTTGACCTCATAAGCTGCCAGACCAGTGCTGAGGATAAATGTTGAGGAATAAATCGCTCGTGTCATACTGGCTTAAGATATACCATGAATATTCAATATACACAATGGCATAAATTGACATAAAACACTGTATGGCCAATTGAGTCGCAGTTCAGCTAAACACACATACACCCACACACACCCACACTCACACACACACACCCACAAACACACACACACCCACACACACACACAGTATTTGCAGTCTATTCACATGTACCAATTTTACCCGCATATCGATAAACATTATTTGTTAATATTGACAATACAGGTGATACGCACATGGAGCAATACCAATACATCAAGTGTGTGTGTGTGTGTGTGTAGCAGAACAGATACAATATAGGCTATATATATATATATATATATATATATATATATATATTGTTACGGCTGGATCGGCAATACATATTCGGGATTCTTGATCGTAGGACAGAAATGGCTTAAGTGACAACGACACGCTCGATTCCAGTCCCAAATACTATATGCTCCAGACAACAAAAGCACCAACGCCCTACAGAGTTATCGTCTACGGTAACGAGGTACCTTAACTCGGCGAAAGTGTACAACAGGGGTAGGCTATGAGGCTAAACTCCCTCAGACATTTATAGGTTACGTTATTACTAAAGAAATGCAATACTCAAGAAACTACGTTAATATTAAGCCTCTAATAATGTAGAATAGAAGCAGGCTAAAGGTATGACAGTGAAATGCTAAATGACAAATGTACACGCCTACTTGAAAGTGCGTGCACTACACTAACTGTCCCCTACTAACATGCACTAGCATGTAGCATACAAGATGTTCATGATCCAGTAGATACCTAATAATACACATGGGAGGAACATAAATAGTAGTCACTTATTATAATAATGAATCTATACTTGGAATAACTAAAAGGTTGCAGGCAACAGTACTGCGCCGGTAGCCTACTACCGCATAGGCTACTTCGCTTCTCTCACTCTGTCTCCCCTCCGAGTCCGTATGCGCCCTACGCAACAGAACTCCGGACACAGCAGCAAAACGACAGTGCAGTTAATTGATACATGAAAGTATTAATAGTGTTGTCTTGTGTGTGAGTAATGTGTATTGTAAAGTGTTATAGATATATACTTAAAGAGAGCTGCAATGCATAGTAAAATAAAGATATATCCCACTCATCATCCCCATGTGTTCTAGCTAGCAGGCCAAGTCACAGGAACAACGAGTCCCAGCACCGAAAGCGAGAACCCAGGAGAAGACTGTAGAGAACACAATGACAGATAAATTACGTTACTCTACTATACCGGCACTACGAGCGAGCTGTAGTCTCGGGTGCTACACTCGCTCCTGGCTCGGTATGCAAATCAAGGCTAAGTCCTCATCCCTCTACAGACAACTCCTGGGCATGGTCGGGCTCTTACACATGGCACCAGTCTAGTCACAAATGGGATGATGAGCAGGGCATATAACTCGTGAACATGTAGAACGTTCACCAACTATCCTCATCAAGAAGATCGCTGTTCACATTAACCCCTTAAATCTAATACATGTAAATATATGCTTGTCCTAAGAGTAATACGAGAGGTGAGTGCTGAAACTCATTTAGGACCTCAAGGGAAGGTTATGCATTTAAATAGAGAGAAGAATGAAATGAGAGTAATGTCGTCAGAGAGAAAGAGTGCAACCGTGAGAAGTGGGGAGAGAGAGCAAGGGATGTTAGAATCTCAAAGGTTCTAGGCAACCTGGTCATAGAACACACAGCCAGCCTCCAGGCAATGTGCTGTACGACACCATGGGCCCAGCCCAGGCAGGCAACAATGGACTACCAACCCTATCGCGCCTAGCTATAAGCGCAAGGCTGCCAACCAGTCCATACGTCTGGCAACCACCCGGCCGGCAGCGCGGCGCGTTGCTACCCTCTTGCTCTGAAGCCTAACTCACTCTCTCTCTCTGAATTCCCATTGCCCTATCTATCAACTTCTCTATTGATACTACATATTAAATGGAAGGTCTCGACATGGCTTAAAACAAAACCCACCACTGGTTAGCACATGACGAGACCTTTGCAGAGATACAAAGAACATAGTTATAAGTTGTCACACTCAATATACATAGCGGCTGACGGTAGCCAGATCACAGGCGGTACATTCGAGTACCAAGGAGTACAATCAGGTTGCGTTGCCCAGCACTGGGGTGCGTCACAGCCCCCCCAAGATTTTAGATAATCGACCTTAGAAGCATTATCAAAATCTGACAGGCAACCAACCGACCTGCTACCCTTAGCTGCCACTAATTGCAAAAGGTGCACAACAACTGAAGTGTGAATTATACATAAAACACAATATCGCATGCATCATGCTACAACAATAAAGACTTACAAAACTAAAAAAAAAGAAAGAGTTTTCTCGTTTATTTTATTGTTTTATAATCTTTTTGGACGGCGTTATGATAGCCTAATTTTACTCCTGCTCAACCCACACACCGTGCACGAGTATCTTGGATCATCAACCCTTGATAGACAATCTGCTATCACGTTCTCACTCCCGGCAATATGCTGAATGTTGAGATTATACTCTTGGAGCATTAGGGACCACCTGGTCAACCGCATATTCCGATTGTGAAACTGATTTAGGAATTTCAAGGGATGATGGTCCGTATAAATCGTCACTACCGGGCCGTAGGCTGGAACATAAACTTCGAAATGTTTGAGCGACAAAACGATAGCCAGAAGCTCCTTCTCTATAGTCGAGTAATTCCTTTGTGCCGAATTAAACTTGCGAGAAAAGAAGCTCACTGGGTGTTCCAAGCCCTCGGAATCAGTCTGCAGTAACACTGCCCCGGCACCCACACCGCTGGCATCAGTCGCCAGCTGAAAACTCCTGGAGAAGTCTGGGGCCCTCAAAATCGGATGTGTACACAGCAGGTGCTTGACTAGGTCGAAAGCCCTCTGACACTCCGCAGCCCAACAGAACTTCACTGACTTCGACAGTAGATCAGTTAACGGTGCTAAGACAGTAGAGTATCCCCGGATGAAGCGCCTATAATAGCCTATCATACCTAGGAACCGCATGACCTGGCGCTTAGTGGTGGGCCTGGGAAACATATTGATAGCCTGTATCTTGCTCAGGGGGGGGCACACCCGGCCTAACCCGACCACAAAGCCAAGATACTGCACAGTAGCCTTTACAAACTCGCACTTCCTCAGGTTCACCACCAGCCCAGCATCGTGCAACTTCCCAAACAGGGTCTCTAAGTGCCTTAGGTGATTTTCAAAATCGTCATCATATACTATCACGTCATCAAGGTAGACCGTGCAGTTAGGGATTTCGTCACAAATATCGTTCATCAGGTTCTGAAACGTGGCAGGTGCGTTCTTAAGCCCATAAGGCATTACGTTACATTGGTAGGTCTTGCCATCTACCACAAAACCACAAACTTGCTTAGCTCGGTCCGACAGGGGTACTTGCCAGTAGCCTTTTACAAGATCAATTTTAGTAAGGTACTTTGCATTCCCTATCTTGTCCACGCTGTCGTCAACTCGAGGCAAAGGGTAAGGGTTGGTAGTGGTCAAGCCATTTAGCCTACGAAAATCTATGCAGAACCGCACCTTGCCGTCAGGTTTTGGCTGCAACGTGACGGGTGATGTCCACTTCACATAACCTTCAGTGATCATCCCTCTCTCAACCATGTACTTTAACTCCTCCCGTAAAGCTGGCAACTTTACCGGGGGCACACGGTAGGGCACTGACTTGAAGGGCACATTATCACCGACGTCCACGTCGTGCGTTACCTGAGTAGTGAGACCTGGGTGTTCGGCGAAATCAGAGGGGTATGACCTGAACAGGCCTAGGACAGCAGCACCCTGGTGCTCAGGCAGGTGACTTACAGCTTGCCTAGCCTCTTGTTCAGTATTCCCCGCCCACTGTTCCGCGGAAATGACACAGTACCAACTATCCTCCTCAGCAGCATGACTGTCCCCACCTCCTTCTCCACCCTGGCCGCTGCAGGCCAGCACAGGGACAGTGAGAGGCTCTGAGGGGCGTCTCACATACTCTTTCATGAGGTTAACATGACATAACTGATGTTTTTCCTACGGTCAGGTGTTGCAACGAGATAATCAAGGTCGGACAGTTTCTTAGCCACCACATACGGCCCAATGAACTTGGCAGAAAGGGGGTGTCCAGGCAAAGGTAAAAGCAACATTACCTCCTGACCCACCGAAAACTCCCGAAGCTTCACCTTGGCGTCATACTGGTGCTTCATGACCGCCTGTGCATTAACCAAGTTATTACCTGCCGCTGCCATGCAACCTATAAGTCTCTCCCGGCTCTCAAGGACATATTTAAGTATAGACCCCGGCTTCTCTTCGCCCTCCCAGATCTCTTTCACCATACTTAAAGGTCCTCTCACATTATGGCCAAAGACTAGCTGATTTGGACTGAACCCCAGGCTCTCTCCTGGGACTTCACGTGCAGCGAACAGAACATACGGCAGACCCAAATCCCAATCAGTGTCATGTTCTGCACAGTAACAGCGTAGCATACTCTTCAGGGTCGAGTGCCACCGCTCCAAGACTCCCTGACTCTCGGGATGGTAGGCTGACGACACTACAGAACATATACCGTGCAACTGAACAATTGCTTGAACAATTTGGATGTAAAATTGCTCCCCTGGTCTGACTGCATCTCACGTGGAAATCCATAGCGGGAACAGAACAATAATAAGTTTTTAACAACTGCCTTTGCCGAGCCGTTTCTCATGGGGTATGCGTCCGGGTATCTCGTAGCCACATCCATGATTGTCAACAGGAATTTATTGCCACTACTAGTAGGCGGGAAAGGGCCAACCAAATCTACTACAACTTTGCTGAACGGAGGCCCGGTGACAGGTATGGGAAACAAAGGTGCCTTCGGGATTGTCTGGTTAGGCTTCCCCGTTGTCTGGCAGGTCGCACACCCAGCCACCCATGCACAGACATCAGCCTTGACCCCAGGCCACCAGAAAACCCTGCCCAATGCCGCCAATGTTTTTGTTACCCCCAAATGACCCGCCACCAGCACATCATGCGCCAGACACAATAAGGACTCTCTATACTTATTTGGAACAACCACCTGGTCTACTACCCTCGCACCGTCCTCCCACTTCGATTTGGGGTCTAAAAATCTGCGGTACAATATCCTGTTGAGCCTAAAGAAATCTCCCGGCTTCGCATCCCCATCTTCCTCCAACTCTATGGCACCATTGCTATAACGAGCTAGGCTAGCGTCTTGCAGCTGCTGCTCACTAATGTCCCCGGGCGTCAATGCATCAAGATGGTTTTGTAATAAGACATTACCCCGGCTAGTAGGCTCTACTGCCTTAGTGGCTCTCGCTACAGCTCTTGCCTCACGCGAAGTCTTACCCAACTCTGCCTTGTTACACACCATATCTGGGCCAGAGTCAACTCCCGTGTTTATTATAGGTCCATGTACCGAATCACCGAGAAGTGCAGCAGAATCAATGTCCCTTTTCCTGCCCTTAGCAACCTTCTCCTGATCCTTCCTCCACTGTCCCCGAGGTTGAGTGCTAGGCTGTGCAGGAGCCGCAGAGCGAGATCGGGTTACCACACAGGCCATCTCATCCTGTTGGCACCTCCCAACCCATTCCCGATTCTCACCATCCACGTCGGCCGCCCTCTCGGCAACGACTAAGGGTGGAGTCCCGGAAGTGGGCACCGCAAAGTCGTTGCCGAGAAGAAGGTCGACGCCCTCAACTGGCAAACACTCAACGATCCCTACATCCAGCTCCCTGCACACCTCTCCCACTCTCAACTCCAACCTCACAAGTGGGTATGACCTCGTAGCATTTATACCCTGCACCACAACAACTCTGGCCGCATTTATCGGTTTCCCTGTGAAGTTCCTCAACAAAGTTTGCGAAGCCCCCGTATCCCTCAACAAGTCAACTCTCCGTAGTTCACTCCCCCAGCTCACAAACCCGTGTCCCCGATGGCTACAGAAAGTGTCCCGGACAGGTGTCGAGCCTTCCGTACGCTTCTTTACCGCGTGTGCCTCAGCTGCTGACAACCTACCCCGGGCAGTTGCTGCAGCCTTCAGAGACACACCGATACTGTGAACCAATGACACCGGCTTAGCGGGAGTGTTACTAGGGCACTCACGTGAATAATGGCCTAGCTTCTGACATTTGTAACATTTCACATCCCCAATGGGCTTCTTCCCTTGTGCGGGCGAAGAAGGGGCCTGACCTTTAGTAAACGGGAGAGGCTTGTGTTTGTAGGTGTTATTAGGTGCAATGCTTTTAGTGTGGTTATGTGTGTCATAGGATTTGTTATTATCGAAAACTCTGGTGGGTGGGGTATAGCGCCCCTTCTGCCCTGACTCAGCCCTCTGAGCGGCACCGCAACCACGAATCAATGATAATCTGAGGTCTGCCATCTTGGCAGCCTCCTCTACTGTCTTGGGACATTTTTCCTTAATGTTCAGCGTTAGATCGGTTCCAGTACATTTGTAAAACTGTTCCAGATAGAAAAGTTGCTTAATTTCCTCAGCCGACTCTGCGTGCTCGGACCGAAACCAGTTATTACATGCATCTGTTAAGTCCCGTGCGTGCTCCATAAAACTGACGTCGCTCTTCTTATTCACGCCACGGAACTTCAATCTATAAGTTTCGGGTTGCAGTTCGTAGGCCCGGAGCACAGCCTCCTTCACCAGTCCATACACGACACTCTCGTCCAGTGACAGTGCATCGTAGGCTTTCAACCCCTTACCCACTAGACGTGATGAAACTAATGCTGCCCATTTAACCTCCGGCCAGTCATACTCACGACACTTCTTTTCGAAACGAGCAAAAAACTCAGTCACTGCTGTCTCATCAAATGCGGGGACTAACTTAATTAAATGCGAAAGTGAGTCTGTAACCCGGTGCCCACCACCGAGATGACGCCCCGTGGTCTCTACTCTAGACTTCTCGACATCCATTTCAGCCTGGTACCTGGTTGCATCCTGATTGGCTTGGATTCTAGCAACCTCTATGCGTTCTATACTAGCCTGTTGTATCTGAGTCTCCTGCAGCTTAATCCGTTCTATACTAGCCTGTTCTATCTGAGTCTCCTGCAGCTTAATCCGTTCTATACTAGCCTGTTGACTCTCTCGCAACTTAAGCTTAGCTAGTTCTAGCTGAAATAACATCTCAGGAGACAGGCCTGGGGGGGGAGAGCACAAAATGGGGGATCCACACCGAGACGTGTTTACGGGTAAGCCAGCTTGCCATTGAGAACCCTCCTGCTGCATCGTGCTAAGACTCGCTGGCTGAGGGCCCAGCTCAGGGGTAGAGTGGAATGGAGGCTTGGAGGGAACCCCCCAAGACCCCACTCCACCCACCGCCCCATCGCCATCACCCAACAAACATGCCACCAAATTCTTCTTGGGCCAACTGTCAGGACAGTCCCGCCCCAAAACCGTGGCTAAACAGCGAAGACCGTAACAATCAATAGCCTGCAGGCGCTGTTCGGTCAAAGGTGTCTGCAAAAATGCCCGGGCATCCCTCTCTCCACTTATAACACTCCCCTCCCTAAATATCTGCTGTACTTGCTGGTCACTAGGCTGTACCGTGTTATCCTCCCCCGTAAATGATGAGTCATTAGACATAGTGCTGGTTATACAATTGCTGTTCATAAAAAAAAAGTGCTTATTACTAATTGCAGTCTCGACTCACAAAATGTTAAAAGATGCTTGAATGACTCTACTCTAGACACCTAACGAAACAATCTGCAAGTCCACCAATACAATAATGACACAATAAAAATTCCTCCAATATGCAAGAAAATTCTAGCCAGCTCTACTAGGTAGCATAGAATAGTTCTCCAAAAAACATGTGATAGGATACTACTGAATCTTGTGCAAGGTCGCCATTTTGTTACGGCTGGATCGGCAATACATATTCGGGATTCTTGATCGTAGGACAGAAATGGCTTAAGTGACAACGACACGCTCGATTCCAGTCCCAAATACTATATGCTCCAGACAACAAAAGCACCAACGCCCTACAGAGTTATCGTCTACGGTAACGAGGTACCTTAACTCGCGAAAGTGTACAACAGGGGTAGGCTATGAGGCTAAACTCCCTCAGACATTTATAGGTTACGTTATTACTAAAGAAATGCAATACTCAAGAAACTACGTTAATATTAAGCCTCTAATAATGTAGAATAGAAGCAGGCTAAAGGTATGACAGTGAAATGCTAAATGACAAATGTACACGCCTACTTGAAAGCGCGTGCACTACACTAACTGTCCCCTACTAACATGCACTAGCATGTAGCATACAAGATGTTCATGATCCAGTAGATACCTAATAATACACATGGGAGGAACATAAATAGTAGTCACTTATTATAATAATGAATCTATACTTGGAATAACTAAAAGGTTGCAGGCAACAGTACTGCGCCGGTAGCCTACTACCGCATAGGCTACTTCGCTTCTCTCACTCTGTCTCCCCTCCGAGTCCGTATGCGCCCTACGCAACAGAACTCCGGACACAGCAGCAAAACGACAGTGCAGTTAATTGATACATGAAAGTATTAATAGTGTTGTCTTGTGTGTGAGTAATGTGTATTGTAAAGTGTTATAGATATATACTTAAAGAGAGCTGCAATGCATAGTAAAATAAAGATATATCCCACTCATCATCCCCATGTGTTCTAGCTAGCAGGCCAAGTCACAGGAACAACGAGTCCCAGCACCGAAAGCGAGAACCCAGGAGAAGACTGTAGAGAACACAAGGACAGATAAATTACGTTACTCTACTATACCGGCACTACGAGCGAGCTGTAGTCTCGGGTGCTACACTCGCTCCTGGCTCGGTATGCAAATCAAGGCTAAGTCCTCGTCCCTCTACAGACAACTCCTGGGCATGGTCGGGCTCTTACACATGGCACCAGTCTAGTCACAAATGGGATGATGAGCAGGGCATATAACTCGTGAACATGTAGAACGTTCACCAACTATCCTCATCAAGAAGATCGCTGTTCACATTAACCCCTTAAATCTAATACATGTAAATATATGCTTGTCCTAAGAGTAATACGAGAGGTGAGTGCTGAAACTCCTTTTGGACCTCAAGGGAAGGTTATGCATTTAAATAGAGAGAAGAATGACATGAGAGTAATGTCGTCAGAGAGAAAGAGTGCAACCGTGAGAAGTGGGGAGAGAGAGCAAGGGATGTTAGAATCTCAAAGGTTCTAGGCAACCTGGTCATAGAACACACAGCCAGCCTCCAGGCAATGTGCTGTACGACAACATGGGCCCAGCCCAGGCAGGCAACAATGGACTACCAACCCTATCGCGCCTAGCTATAAGCGCAAGGCTGCCAACCAGTCCATACGTCTGGCAACCACCGGCCGGCAGCGCGGCGGTGTTGCTACCTTCTTGCTCTGAAGCCTAACTCACTCTCTCTCTGAATTCCCATTGTCCTATCTATCAACTTCTCTATTGATACTACATATTAAATGGAAGGTCTCGACATGGCTTAAAACAAAACCCACCACTGGTTAGCACATGACGAGACCTTTGCAGAGATACAAAGAACATAGTTATAAGTTGTCACACTCAATATACATAGCGGCTGACGGTAGCCAGATCACGGGCGGTACATTCGAGTACCAAGGAGTACAATCAGGTTGCGTTGCCCAGCACTGGGGTGCGTCACAATATATATATGTGTAATGCTTAAACGCGGCATAATCATCAAGGGGTTAATTGAATGAAAGTGCCTCCACCTCTACTATCACTCAGAAGATCCACTACCACCACACACCACCACAATACCACAACCACAACCACCATCATCACCTTCCACACTACCACAACCAGGCACCATATTCGCACCACATACCATTATTATAAATACCACAATCACCATTCACCACCTACCACAACCACCACACTACCACAACCAGGCACCATATCCACACCACACACCATTATTATAACTACCACAACCACAACCACCATCACCATCTACCACACAACCACAACTATGCACTATATCCACACCACAATCCATTAACATAAAGTCGTCTATTAGTAGCCAGAATAAACTGTCAAAACGCATCATAATCCTCTAAAGGGGTTAATTACGATACCTATAACCCATTTGATTCCTAGAAGTCCTTCCTAAACTGCATTAAATCGTGTAGTGATAGCCAGAACATAATGAAGGAACGTGTCATCATATCCTGAAGGGGTTACTTATATCGCCCATTTATCGCCTTATTTCAGCCTATTTCCTTCCATTTCTCCTTCCAGCCCGTCTGTTATTCGTCAGTCAAACACCACCGCTAGTCTCTTTCCGCACTTGCGGTACCTGATTATCTCGCACAAAAACGAAAAATAACTACAGGAAGAGTGACGCGTCTTTACCGAGCGTCAACGTCACCGTCTCCCGGAATCAAGCGAGCACGGTATAGTTACTCACAAAGTAAGCACACTGAAAGTCTTGAACTCATATACATGCAGGCTTCTAAAAAGAAGTAAACAGACATCTATCACTTCTTTTTCTTCTGTGACTTCACGCTCAACCATGGTACCGTCATAATATGGGATATAGTTGTCGGAATAACGTTGAATAATTTATAAGCGAATATTTAATGAAATATTCTTATACCAGCGTGGCTTGTTTGTTTACATAGGCCCCGCTATAGTCTTCTCTCTGGCCGCTAGACGGCAGCACGGTCCGTTCTGCTCCCACAGTCCCCACCAACATTTTGCTTCGTCGAAATCTCTGATGCCATCTTTCATTCTTAGCTGGCCATATACGTATACATATCATCTCTCCACATCCCCTGGGCCTTCATACACCCTCACACGCCATCACTGGGTGAAAGTCGACGAGTGTCGGCAGCAAACTACTTGAATTTAAACGAAGTTGAACAAGGGATAAGCGAGAATCCGTATACCTCCATCCTTTCTCCCAACCGACGAAGCAAAAATCACCAATACCTTCGAAATATCTCTTCATATAAACTACAAATATATCGAATAACAATGCTAACATGTAGATTGGGTCCTACTACAATAACATTTTCGATATCAATCAACGTTGCTCTACATATTAGGTGAAAAAAAAAAAAGGAGAGGTGTGGTGGAGTGGTCTTGCCACTGGCCTGGTAATCCAAAGGTCCCGGGTTCAAATCCCGATGTATCAATGGGAAGATATTATTGGGATGGAATTTGTGCTGTACCTGGTATCAGTGCATTACCACAAGCCCACCGAAACGTCAATAAAATACCCTCATTGTTCCCTGATTAAATAGCACTGTATGAATATTCCCATATTCAAAATATGCTATAGGGGTGCAATGCCTGGTGAGTTATCTGCTCAACAGGTGGCGTTGTGTGTGTGTAAGTGTGAGAGTCCGAGTGTAGGGGGTGAGACAGTGAAGCACGGGAATGAGGTGGCTTCAGAGAGGGGGTCGTTTCGGGCCATGAGTGAGCACCGTGCCTCATGTGAAGGCAAGATGGCAGGTGCTCGTTGTACTCTACGTGCTTCACATGTCTCACTCCCTAGACTGGAACAAGACCTCACGGGCTTCACTGTTCATTGTAAAGCGGTGAATGTTTAAGGCTCTCAGCCTATGCCCGAGAGGAAGTAAGTTGGAATATAGAGAAGAAAAAAAATAGCGATCCTAAAATGTCGTCGGTAAAATTTGAAGCGACGTCGGCTGTATACTACAGTACCTCATATACCTCATAGCGGTATATATAATCTTCAAATGCAAAAAATTACAACTTTAGCCAATAGACTAGGGTCCTGTCACACTATATATGTCTATGTATATCCATATCATTTTACATTTACGGTGGATAACACAATATACCGATCCTGTTTGAAGACCATATTTAGGCAAGTCCAATGAAGGTCACCATCTTCTGTCGCAGTTCCAATATATCCAACATCAGACTTTATACCATTTTCACATTCACTAACCACGCAATTGTCTTTGCTTCCCCATATTATGGTAACAACAAACATCCTAGACGAAATAGCTCCTCTGAAAGACATACGAATTAAAGCAAGGTCAGACCCATGGATCAACAATGACATACTACACCTTTTGGAACACAGAGACAATCTGTTAAAAAGGCTAGTGAAACATAGACAGGATCAAGGTCTGAAACATGAGTTCAACAGGGCCAGGAATAAACTAAGTAGGAATATATAATAGTCGAAATCTAATTATTTTCACAGTAAGGCAGAGGAATATCAGAATAACCCAAAGAAACTATGGAGGCACCTAAAAACAACAGGCTACAGCAACAAGGCAAGGGATTCATCTAACACTAATATTGCTCTCAACATTAATGATCAGGTTTGCCACGATAAAAGACAAATTTCAACCCACTTCAACTCCTTCTTCACCTCCATAGCAAACACACTTGCACAGAACCTACCGCAACCTCTCAATAAATACACGACAACAACGGCCACCTTTCGAAATTTCTACAGGGATAAAGGCATACACCCGAACACATTTGGATTGCAAAATATTACACCAAAATACACTCTGGACGAGCTCTCTAACCTAAATGTACACAAAAGCACAGGACCAGACAAAATTCCTGCCATATATCTACGAGATGGAGCCATTGGTATAGCAGGTCCCCAAACCCACATCATCAACCTGTCAATTAACACCAACACTGTACCTGCTGAACTGAAGGAAGCTATTGTAACCCCTCTATTCAAGCAAGGAAATACACTAGATGTTGGCAACTACAGACCAGTTAGCATATTATGTATTGTATCTAAAATCCTTGAAAGAGCGGTTTATACCCACATTGAACACTACCTCAAAGAAAATTATCTATTCTATAAGTTTCAATCAGGTTTCAGATGCATGTACTCGACAGACTCCTTTCTCATCCACTTAACAGATCACATTCGTAAAGAAATGTCTAAAGGTAACTACACTGGTATGGTTCTTCTTGATCTACAAAAAGCGTTTGATACAGTAGACCATGATATCCTCTGTAATAAGCTACAAGCAATGGGCATTGGGTCAGTGAACTGGTTTAAATCTTATCTTAGTGGTAGAATGCAAAGAGTCAAAATTGATGATAATATATCTGATACTATGCCAATTAACTGTAGGGTCCCGCAGGGAAGCATCCTTGGTCCCTTACTCTTTCTCTGTTATGTGAACGACATGGAACTGAGCGTCCCGTGTAAATTATTACTGTATGCTGACGACAGCGTGCTTCTGGTTTCAGGAAAAGACCCAATACGTATTGCCGCTTCACTTTCCAAAGAACTAGAATCTTGTAGTGATTGGCTAGTGAACAACAGACTATCTCTTCACCTGGGCAAGACGGAAGCCATCTTATGTGGAACTAAACGCAAACTGAAAGACATTGTGGGCTTCTCGGTCAACTGTAATGATATTCCTATAACAATAGTGTCACAAGTTAAATATCTCGGACTAAAACTGGACTCGACTTTGTCAGGTGAAACAATTTTGGAATCTATCCTGAGTAAGTGTAGAGCACGTATAAAATACCTGTACAGACAGGTGGGATTCTGTGTCATCCTGGTGCTCTGCATCATCTAAATCAGGACAGCACAAACTTCAGGTCACTCAATATAAAATGGTTAGGTTCATGCTGAAACTAGGACCCAGATCGCATGTTGGTCAGGAACAACTTCAGTCACTAGGTATGCTCAATGTCTCTGACAGGGCCAAACAAATCAGGCTCACTAATGCCTTCAAGATATTCTATGACAGAGCTCCAGAGTATCTAAAGAGTGATTTTGTTAAAGCAAATGAGAGGAGTGGTCATAATACGAGAAATAGGATGTTTAATTTTACGGTTCCGAGAATCCAAGGAAAGGGTAAGCAAACATTCTTCTTCACTGCCATCAAAGATTGGAACGACCTTTTTACATAGACTATGTATCTTGGTTCCAGTAATAGGCTCGTGCCCATACCTTTCTATTGACTTTATACCCTGCAAGCGAGAGTCTATAGTCTTCCACCTGAACACTCACACATTGTAATAGAAACACACAGCTTCAAAATCAACTAAACAATTAAACAGATAAGTCAATATCAGTATGTTGTTTATGGATAGTGAAAATAATTATAACGATCGCTTAGAATTATATATGGAAGGTTATTTAATATGCCTCTCCGGGTTTCTCCCCAAGGCTGTAAAATGTCGAGCGTTTCCCGCCAAAACCACAAAATGCTGAGCATCTCTTCCGTTTTCTATGGAAGTATAATATTTTGGCCTCATTAATCTTAATAGAATTATATCAAATAATATAATGTACATTAGCGTTGAGATTCATAATCACACAATTGTTTAAGGTTAATCATAAAACATAATTAATACAATAACGATAAACGTAAGCAATTATAATTAGTGTATAAAGAAAAGAAAATGCGAGCTTACATAGGCACACATACACACACACATTCTCTCTCTCGTTCTCTCTCTCTCTCGCGCGCGCGGTCACTCACACTCACGCTCTCTCTCTCTCTCTCTCTCTCTCTCTCTCTCTATATATATATATATATATATATATATATATATATATATAATCAAGGGGAATATGTTACCAGAATCTCAAACCAAAAATAGTTATATTCGTACCCAAGCATCATTCCAGGTCGAAAATCTCAATATGATTACAAAATATTAAATAAGATTATACATTTTTTGAGAGCTTAAGGGGCTAGCCCCTTATTTGGTCTATTTTGGTCTATTAATTTATTTATTCATTTATTTTTTAGTTTCCTCGCTAGACCTCCCTCAAGCTTAGAAAACACCCCCTAGACCCCCTTTCAAAATAAATTTAACTATTTTTCGGTAGAAAATATCCCGGCCGAAGGCCGCTTCCTCAAATATTTACAGGCTCGCTATCGCTCGCCAGGAAAATATCGACACCTAAATTGTACAACAAATCTTAAAATTGACAAAGAAATGGGGAGAAAAGTGTTAAAATCGCCAAAATAATGAGCCAACCTTCTTAAGATCTGAACACTAATGGGGCTAAACACGAGGGAGAAAGGGGTCCAGAAAACCAAGCACTACCCCCTTAAGGATATTTACTTTACGTTATCCTTGAAGATCAAACCAGCTCGTCCC
Source organism: Paralithodes platypus (assembly GCA_032716605.1). Taxonomy (NCBI): domain Eukaryota; kingdom Metazoa; phylum Arthropoda; class Malacostraca; order Decapoda; family Lithodidae; genus Paralithodes; species Paralithodes platypus. The sequence goes on from CM064572.1 coordinate 42,572,545, forward strand.
CTTTGATAACTCGGGGGTTCACGGAGTACCTCGGATTGACATGCAAGCAGAAAAACGCAAGATCAAATAAGAATAAGTAATAGGTTCCCATGAGCGCTTTTCCTGGCAATATTTTAGAGCAATTTTACTCTAGAAGTGTTTATAACTACTTCTGTACCGGCGAGGTCTTGGTAATTATATTCTAGTTATATTTAGACGAATGTGTGCAGTTTAAGAAGGATCTGTGGTAGTAAAAATGGTTATATGAGATAGTTCAAAGCCTATTAATTGATGGAGGCCTTTTGTAATTTGAAATAAATCATATATTCGCAGCCCAGATTAAAGTGAAAAGGACGGCACCACTACGGAAAGGGTTGATTCAGTTGCCGATAACAATGAACAAGAATATCGAAATGTTGCCAGAAAAAAACTAAAAATATTATCCAGAAATTATTTTCGTATAGATGTGCCTCAAAATGCCCATTGACTTTCATTGTAATCCCTCAAAATTGTTTTATAAACCGATTAGGTACGGTGGCGCTAATAAGTCATGTCTTAGCTGTCATTACGTTTGGATCGCTCTGGGCTGTAATAATGTCTGCCAGATGTTGAATAGGGTGGGTAAGTGTAGGAACATGTTTGTATACCTCACTCGAAATATATCCATCAACTTTAGATATTGCTGATACCAATTAATGATCAAAATATACCTGGTGCCGAGACATCACTAATTAGCCCGATTGTACAGTATGATAATTAAATACGTAAAAGGTAAATATTATTTGTTCAATGGGTGAACAAGTTTAAGTGAAAAGTAGAGCATGCTGAAGTGCTGAGGACATAACTAGAAATGCTGAGAATAATAGAAATAATAATGATGCAGGAAATGATGAGAATGAAACTGATTATATAGAATACCCGGAGTGCTATAGTCCATTGTTTTTAAGTAGGCCAAAAAGTTTGAACGTTAACCTCCGTAACTCACAAACGACTGGAGTAATCAGGCTAATACTTATATTATACCATTAAATGTTGGGAAAGGTCTGCCAGGGAAAAGGTGTGGAAATTGACAGCCCATTTGCTCAAACCCTTTTTGAGTTAGAGGTTAGGGATCACAATGTCTGGCCTACCTATTTGGAACAGGGTATAGGCGGGAATATACTTAAGGGGACCGATCTGCTTTTTCTCTCTGGGTTTTATGTATTCGGACCCATTTAGCCTTCTGTTTTAAGACGTTTTTCCCCATTTAGGTCCCCATTAAGACCATTTTCCTGGCGAGCGACAGCGAGCCATCATTATATGGGGAAATCTGGCTTTGCCAGACAAATGTTTCTCCCAAAAAATGTACAAATTAAGTCAGCTGTCTGAAACCTATTCCACAAAATGCTGGCTCGCGACACCTAGATGAGGATAAACGTCTTAAAATAGTAGGTTGAATGGGGTCGAATTACTACTACCCAGAAAGAAAACCAAAATGCGGGTTGGTCCCCTTAAGACCATAAAGGCAGCTCACGTGAATGGCAGCTATAATTACCGTCAAGGTCTAATAATTCATCACATTGATCGTTTCTCCTTGTCTGTAAGCACGACTATAGTCTGTTCATTCTAGGTTGGGCAGAAATCGTAACCTCTAACCTCTCATAACTCAAAAAGGACTATAGTAATCGAGCAAATACTTCTACCAAATAGGAAGACTTGGCTAGGGAATAGGTGTGGATATGGAGAACCCATTTGTTCTAGCCCCTTTTGAGCTACAGAGGTTCAGGTTCACGATTTCTGGCCTACCTATTTGGAACAGGGTATAGGAGGGAATCGAATTAACACCATAAAGGCAACTCGTGTGAGCGGCTTCTATGATTAACGTCAAGGTCTATAATTCATCACATTGATCGCTTCCTTCCTCCCTGGCTCTCTATAAGCACGATTGGGGACATGGCAAGAAATTAAAGTGTGACTAATGCTACTGATGACACTAGAACGATAGTGTTCATTTGCTAGAAATGTTATAGGTAGTATTTTTTGTCTATGTGGATGAGGGAGACAAACGGCAAAACTGCCTGTAACAAGTGCGTCCCCCAGAGTGACAGGGCCAAGATCAAGAAATGTTCGAGCCAAAATGTCTGGACACACGGAGTTTGAAGCAATTTAAGTCTTAGGATGAGGGAAAGATGGATTAAGGGAGAGAGTTCCAGAGCTCAGCTGTTGAATAGAACAAAGATAGGGAGTATCGTTTCACTCTTGAGTTGGAGAGTTGTACAGAGTAGGGGTGGGATCGTGTTGCAAGACTGGTACTATGTACCCTATGTAGAGGTATTATACACTGAGAGAGCTCGGAGTGCTTACCCACGTATTGTAAAACCACACTGAAGTGCTGCCCTAATCTTTCATGAACAAAATAAACAGAAACAAAATGTGATCTCTCTGAAACTGATGATATATAGTCCACTATCACAAATGAACATTCAGTTGCATTATCATCGTTCGAGACCTCTCTCTCTCGCTCTCTCTCACTCACTCACTCACTCACTCTCACTCCCACTCCCCCTCTCTCTCCCTAAGGGACATGGAAAAACGTCAAAGCATTACAGTTGAATATTATGGATAGAGTGCTATTCGTAGAAATAGATGCTAGAGTGCTGAAAGTGCTAGAATATAGAGGATATAAGAGGAAGGATTATTAACCCCTTCTGTACCGGCGACGTCTTTTTAAATTTGGTTGTAGCTATATTTTGACGATATTTCTAGCCGTTTAAACAGGATCTGTGGCAGTCAAAAGGGTTAAGCGAGATAGTTTGAGACCTGTTAATTGCTGGAGGCCTTTTTTAAGCTGAATAAAATCGTGTAATAGTAGCCAGAATAAAGATACAAACACATTGCCGGTACAGAAGGGGTTAACACATTGGAGTTGCTAAACGTCTGGGTGCGACTGACTGCATTTGTATATTAATGGCTTTTTTTCTCCGATACATCGAGGATCAATTGTAGCTGTGTTGTTATTAATATTTGTGTGTCATGCCCCAGCCAGGGTTCGAACCCAGGCCAGTAGTGCAGCACTCCAGCACCTAAACCACTAGACCACCGACGAGCTTAAAAGTAGTGGCTTCATTTGGAAATATATTCCATTGTTCCCTACTAACATCTCCTAATCCTACCATTGACATTGGTCATAAGGCAGTGCTTCCCTTTCCAATTGTACCTTTACCACTCTGAACCACTGTTGGACACTTTGAACAGCAGTGATTAAGAGGGCTTTGACTTTGGCGGGAGAGGACGTGTGGATGTTTCTCTCCGCGATGAACAGCAAGTTAGTGAGGGAAGGGGGGAGGGGGGGGGGGGGGGGGGTGGAGTTGTGATACCCAGATCAGGGTGAGTGGGAATTACAGGGAGTTGGTATTGGGTGAAATTCTGGAGTTCTATCTAACCAAAATCAAACAACAAGTGAAAGAAGTGGTGGACATTTGAAGAGCGCTTTGCCGGGCCGTGAGGGAGGTCCTGGCGACCGAAGGGCAAGGTGCCTGGTGTACCTCCCTCCCTCCTTTCCCTTTGACCGTCACCAACCAAAACCACTTACCCTCGTCCCCCACCGTCCCTTCCCAACCCTCACCCCTTCTGTCATCACGCCAACGCATGAAGATACGTGGCATGTAGAAGTGAACCGGAATATTTTGCAGTACGACAATGCAGAAGAGATGACTACAGCAAGGGGAAATGTGCAGGAGAGAAACAGCGATGATATAGAGGCGAAAATGTGGAGATAGGGAATGGAGGAAAGTGCCATAAACTGCGCTGACCACAACACTTCCCCCTACCCGCCAGAATTTCCTCTCCTTCCCTCGCTTAAGCCCTCTAAACCACCGTACCATAATATAATGCAAAGGAGAAAATAGGTGTATTTAGGTATTGTTCTTATCTAAATCCGTGGGGGGGATTTATATTGAAAAATATCAGTGTGTTTGGGATACAATGCTTCACTAGAGGTCTGACCCAGGAAGTCAGTGTATTGGCCCTGTGCTACTTAGGCCCGCCTTGCTGATAGCATGGTCGATAAAGACATTGCAGTTTCTTGTGAAGGAGTACAGGACGATCATCGTTCACGAGAAGGCGTGGCAGCAGCTTACAAAATGTGTATTTGTGGGATAGAGTAGTGGCTATGCAGACAGAGAGTGTGGTGCAGTGACCAACAAACCCACCCTGAAAACTAATGGAAGATTTCTAACATCCTTCTTTAATCCTTAGCTCTATTTTGACACTTTTCTTTTTACTAATTTTATTCTATTAATTATTCTAATAATTTCCTTGCATAATGTTTCACAGTATCTTCTCTTCATATACTGTATAAAGTTATACGACTATTATTATTTTATATATTTTTTTTTTTCTTTTTCAGTCACTGTTTTGTAATATAGCCTGATTTTCTGTAACTTTGCATTATACTTAGTGAGTTAAATAACTTCTCTTACTCTTTCTATTTCTAACACTAGGGTCTATTCATAGAATGTTTACATTTTCACCTTTTTCGGGCAGAGGCTCGTTCCATAGGAAGTAAGGATATATAGATTTAATATTAGGGCATTGGTAGATAATTAAGATAATAAGACAAGATGGCATTAACTAGGTCCCAGTCGAGGAATAATCCTGATGAAAGACAAAATACAGTGAGTGATGCAGTACTAATGAACCGTGGAATAGACAATGGAGTTAATGGGGATGTACAAGCAAACCCTGTTAGAGAAAATGCAGGTAATAACAATCAACAACTGCAGCCCGCAGAAGAAAATGCAGGAATCAATCATTCGCAAGACAACAGAGGTGCAGAACAAAATAATGAAAACGATGTAAACGAAGATAATGAGAGGGAGATTATCGAAAATCGTGAACAGAACGAACGACCTCGTAATGTAAACATGAATGGTGGTGAATGGATGGGACATTCTGGGGACAGACTCATAGCATTAGTGAATGACATTTTTACAGAAGTGATACAATGGCAACGTAGTAAGTTCGAACTACCGATTTGTGAGGCCGCAAAAGACATGCTGGGGGAACTCAGGCGTATGATCCTATGTTACGTTCAAGATGCCCCTTTGGCGCACGTGGCAATCAAGATAGCTTCTTTCATTCCTCAGCTGTTCCTTCAAAGAAAAACACCAAAGGCAAAACTGAATGAGAACACTAAAGCGCTGAAACAGAGAATGGAGTGGTGGAAAAACGGGGAGTTAGACAAAATTCTTAGCCAAGTATGAACAATCCAGCAAAAACTGAAAACAAAACAACGAAGAAAGAGAAAGCCAGATGATATGGCACGATCAGTGGGAAATAGCATGAGGATTGGTAAAGTGGCACAGGCAGTCAGAATGATCTCTGGGGAAGCCTCAAGTGGGGTGCTCGAAGTGAATCAAAACATCTTGGACCAGCTAAAGGAGAAACACCCAGAAGCAAAACTAGCAAGTGATGAGGCCAAACTAAAAGGAGAATATGTTCCTCCAGACCCGATGATATATGAGAATATAACTGGAGACCTCATATGGAGAAAGGCATTGAAAACACAGTGAGGGGCAGGTCCATCAGGTATAGATGCTAAGACTTGGAGGATCTTCCTAAGTCAAAACAAGTTTGGTTCAGCCGCGAGTGACCTTTGTGAAGCAATAGCAATGCTTGCAAAGAAACTTGCATCAATGCCATGCGTGAACATAGAAGCTCTGACAGCATGTCACCTGATACCTTTAAAAAAGAATCCAGGAGTTAGACCAGTAGGCGTTGGGGAAGTTCTTAGAATGATTATAGGAAAAGCAATCATGTCTGTATTTGGAAAAGATGTACAAAGACCAGTGGGCAACTTACAAGTATGTGCAGGACAGCAAGCCGAGGAGAAGCAGCAATACATGCAATGAGGAAGGTGTATGAAGAGGAAGATTGTGAAGCGGTTCTGCAAGTGGATGCAACAGATGCCTTTAACACCATTAATAGGGAGGCAGCTATTCACAACATCAAGATAAAATGCCCGAGCATCGCAAAATACATAGAAAACACTTATAAGGAGCCAGCTAACCTGTATATAGTGGGAAGCACAAAGAAGGAAGAAATGAAAATTCTCAAATCAAATGAAAGAACAACGCAAGGAGATCCAGTGGCAATGGCAATGTACGCTCTGGCACTATCTATTCTGCAACAGAAAATAAAATATGAGGAAATTCCAGTGTAACAAGTGGCATATGCTGATGACCTCACAGGTGCAGGAAGAATAAGGGATCTCAAAGTATGGTGGCAGAGAGTACAATCGGTTGGCTCAGTCATTGGTTACCATCCTAATGCTAGTAAATCTGTACTAATTGTTAAATAAGACCAGTATGAAGAAGCGGTGCAGATTTTTTATGGGACAGGAGTGAATATTACAAAGGAGGGTCAATGCCATTTGGGAGCATTAATAGGCACAGAGGAATGAAGGGGAGTCTATGTGCAAAAAATGGTAGCGGAGTGGGTAAAGGAAGTGAGAACCCTGGCAGACATTGCGAAATCTGAACCACATGCTGCATATACTGCCTTCACATATGGTGTTAAGCAGAGATGGACCTTTATTATGAGAACAGTGCCTGATATTGGACCGATGCTCCAAATGCTGGTAGAAGCAATCAGAGGAGCATTCATACCTGCTTTAACAGAGATGGAAGGCGTCACTCAAGAGCTAAGAGATCTATTAGCTCTTCTGCCAAGGTTCGGAGGTATGGGGATCATAAACCCAGTGGAGGTGGCACCTCAGGAGTACCAAAATTCCCTTAAACTTACTACGTCTCTGACAGAAAAAATATGGGAGCAAAATGGAAATGATGAAGTGGACGAAGATGAACAACGAAATGCAAGACAGGAATCAACAAAGAGCAGAGAAGAGAGACAGAAACATAGCCTAGAACAAATTAAGACTGAATGTAGTGAAGAACTGAAAATGAGAGTTGAGATGCCACAAGACTTCAAATTGGCTCACTTCATTACCAATAAAGGAAAAAGGCTTCAGGTTAAATAAACAAGAATGCAATGATGCCATAGCCTTGAGGTATGGGTGGCCAATTTCGAACCTTCCGCTGAAATGTGCATGTGGTGAAATAAACAACTCAGACCACTGTATGACCTGTAAGAAAGGAGGATTCATCTGTATCCAGCATGATGAAGTACGAGACATCACTGCACAAATGCTGGACGAGGTGTGCCATGCTGTCACAATCGAACCGGAACTTCTGCCTATGGACGGACAGCGCTTGGCCCACAATACTGCAAATACTTCAAATGAAGCAAGAGTGGACGTAAGTGCTCGAGGTTTTTGGACGAGGGGACAACGGGATTTTTTCGACATCAGAATCTTCAACCCAAGAGCACAAACATATCGTGAGCGAGGACTCAAGGCGGCACACTTGAGAAACGAAAGTGAGAAGAAACGCGCTTATCAAGAAAAAATTTTGAACAGGGATCAAGGAAGCTTTACTCTTCTTGTCTTCTCATCGTCGGGAGGAATGGGACCATCTGCAAGTGTCTTCTATGCCAGATTAGCTGAACAAATATCGAAGAAAAAGTGCCAGCATAAAAGCCAAGTCATAACTTGGATTAGATGCCGGCTCTCTTTCTCTCTTCTCAGGTCTGCATTCCTATGTCTCAGGGGTACAAGGTCCTCCCCGCTACCGAGGACGAGAGTGAGAGACTTGGACTTTGAAATGGTCGTGGCGGAGGGCCGAATTGGGGAATCACTAGGTTAATTGTAGGGAGGTACTGGTACAATAAGATAAACTATAAGGGAACAAGAATAAGATAGATTGTACACCACTTTGTAACTGTTACCTTAATAAAAAAAAAAATAGAAGGAAACATGCTTACATTACTGAAATGTTTGTGGACATGCAGTAATGCAAGATTCTGTAAATCTAAAATGGCTTACTTAAGAATGGTAAAGGGGTGGGACATTCTATTTTGTTTAAGTGATTAAGAGGGCAAGCAACCTCGAGGGGTCACTATAGACCTGTAGTTGCTTGACTTCCTTTGTACTCATTTCTACTAGAGTATTGTTAGTTTTATAGTGATTGTTATGAGTGCTAGAGTGCTGTGAGAGAGCCTAATTGGCACATGTAAAGGCAACTCCTGAGAAGCACCTACTCCTGTCAAGATCTAATTTCCCACATTGAATGTTACCTCTGCTCTCTCTCTCTCTCTCTCTCTCTCTCTCTCTCTCTCTCTCTCTCTCTCTCTCTCTCTCTCTCTCTCTCTCTCTCTCTCTCTCTCTCTCTCTCTCTCTCTCTCTCTCTCTCTTTCATGGTAAGACATCGAGGAATTACGGTATGTCAGAGCAAGTGCTACTGTTGTTATGGAGTGCTAGAGAGTGCTATAGTGCTATAGGTAGCGCCAGCGAACGTGACAGTATATTTGACCCCTTAAATTATTATAACTCGAAATGAATTAAAGCAATCTGGCTGACGTTTCTATCATTTGGGAAGAGTCCACCAGAAGATAGGTGAGGATATTTACAGCTAGTTTGCTTTAAGCACTTTTGAGTTACAGAGAGGTCAGGGATCAAGATTATTGTCAAGTTCGTTGGCGCTACCTATAGTGGTCTCCTGGTAGCGTACTTAGAATGCGAGTGCTTGAATGACGTCATACACATTGTGTATTTGTGGCCCCGTGAGTGAAGTTCTTGAGTGCTAGAGAATACGATACTGCTGTTTACCCTTGCTGTACCGGCGACGTCTAATTAAGTTTACTCTAGGTATATTTAGACAATTTTGTGCACAGTTTAAAAAGAATCTGTGGTAGAAACAATGGTTAAGTGAGATAGTTCGAAACCTGTTACTTGCTGTTCGTCCTTATTAGACTGAATAAAATCGTCTAATAGCTGCCAGAACATACTGAAAAGGAAGTCACCGGTACAATAGGGGTTTATGCAAGTGGTATTTTTTGGAGTGTTTTAGCAATGGTGGTGATGGAGTGCTGGATATAAATTGTGCTGTGATTACTAGAGTGCTGGGAATATAATTATGAAGTGCTATATTATTATTTTTTTCTCCAGCTGATAGTAAATTGAAGCCCTTAGTAACTGATACCTAGAGACTTAATAGAAATATTCGAAACTACTATGTCTCTGCGTTATAAAAAAAAACTAACATACTGTATACACTAACATGTCTCTGCGTTATATAACACACCAAATATTTATAATAACAACATATTTCGGTGCCTAATCTCCGTAATAGCAGAGTAATCAATAATGAAGACATGTCAATTTATCCTCAGCTGAAAAAAAACTGACTATAGTGTGAATGCTGGAGTGCTGGGAATATATGAAGTGCTGGAGTGCTGGGAATATATGAAGAGCTAGAGTGCCGGGAATATATGAAGTGCTGGAGTGCTGGGAATATATGAAGTGCTAGAGTGCTGGGAATATATGAAGTGCTAGAGTGCTGGGAATATATGAAGTGCTACAGTGCTGGGAATATATGAAGTGCTAGAGTGCTGGGAATATATGAAGTGCTACAGTGCTGGGAATATATGAAGTGCTACAGTGCTGGGAATATATGAAGTACTAGAGTGCTGGGAATATATGAAGTGCTACAGTGCTGGGAATATATGAAGTGCTACAGTGCTGGGAATATATGAAGTGCTAGAATGCTGGGAATATATGAAGTGCTAGTGTGTTGGGAATATATGAAGTGCTAGTGTGAGTGCTGGAGTGCTGGAGTGCTGGGAATATATGAAGTACTAGAGTGGTGGGAATATATGAAGTGCTAGAGTGCTGGGAATATATGAAGTGTTAGTGTGAGTGCTAGAGTGCTGGGAATATATGAAGTTCTAGTGTAAGTGCTAGAGTGTTGGGAATATATGAAGTGCTAGTATGAGTGCTAGAGTGCTGGGAATATATGAAATGCTAGTATGGGTGCTAGAGTGTTGGGAATATATGAAGTGCTAGTATGGGTGCTAGAGTGTTGGGAATATATGAAGTGCTACTGTAAGTGCTATAGTGCTGGGAATATATGAAGTGCTAGTGTGAGTGCTAGAGTGCTGAGAATATATAAGTACTAGTGTAAGTGCTAGAGTGCTGGGAATATATGAAGTACTAGAGTGCTGGGAATATATGAAGTGATAGAGTGCTGGGAATATATGAAGTGTTACTGTGAGTGCTAGAGTGCTGGGAATATATGAAGTTCTAGTGTAAGTGCTAGAGTGTTGGGAATATATGAAGTGCTACTGTAAGTGCTAGAGTGCTGGGAATATATGAAGTGCTAGTGTAAGTGCTAGAGTGCTGGGAATATATGAAGTGTTACTGTGAGTGCTAGAGTGCTGGGAATATATGAAGTTCTAGTGTAAGTGCTAGAGTGTTGGGAATACATGAAGTGTTACTGTAAGTGCTAGAGTGCTGGGAATGTATGAAGTGCTACTGTAAGTGCTAGAGTGCTGGGAATATAATTATGAAATGCTAGTGTAAGTGCTAGAGTGCTGGGAATATATGAAGTGTTACTGTAAGTGCTAGAGTGCTGGGAATATATGAAGTGCTAGTGTAAGTGCTAGAGTGCTGGGAATATATGAAGTGTTACTGTAAGTGCTAGAGTGCTGGGAATATATGAAGTGCTAGTGTAAGTGCTAGAGTGCTGGGAATATATGAAGTTCTACTGTAAGTGCTACAGTGCTGGGAATATATGAAGTGCTAGTGTAAGTCCTAGAGTGCTGGGAATATATGAAGTGCTACTGTAAGTGCTAGAGTGCTGGGAATATATGAAGTGCTAGTGTAAGTGCTAGAGTGCTGGGAATATATGAAGTGCTACTGTAAGTGCTAGAGTGCTGGGAATATATGTAGTGCTAGTTTGAGTGCTAGAGTGCTGGGAATATATGAAGTGCTAGTGTGAGTGCTAGAGTGCTGGCAATACATGGAGTGCTAGTGTAATGGGAATATATGAATTGCTACTGTAAGTGCTAGAGTGCTGGAAATATATGTAGTGCTAGTGTGAGTGCTAAAGTGTTGGGAATATATAAAGTGCTAATGTGAGTGCTAGAGTGCTGGACAGGGGATTTAATCAGCACAACAGGAGGCAACTCGTGAGCAGCAGCAGCAGCGATTACCGTCACCTTCCATTGATTGCTGCCTCGCTCTTTGTAAGCACGACATCAGAGGCTTACGGGTACACTGGTTATATATATATATATATATATATATATATATATATATATATATATATATATATATATAATTATATTGTCACTTCCACCTAATATTTCACCTATAAGTTTTGTCTAAATTTTATAATTCACGAAGCGTACGTGTTTAGGGGGAGAACCGAGTTGCTTTTCTTTCCCTTCTTCTTCCGTGTTCCCACGCGAGAGCCTGTTGTCGTCAGTGAGACGCTGTTCTGGGAAACACTATTGTTATTGCTAAGAGTGTAATTACTTTAGTTTATTTAGCCCTTGTGGGATTGTGTTAGTTTATCAGTGGTATGTCTAAGGCAGAGTTAGTTCAAGAGGTGTGCAAGTTGGCTGCGCAGCCTAGTGGTCTTTATGTTGAAGCTAGTACTTGTGTTGTACAAAGTACAAAGGAGTACAAAGGAGTACAAAGGAAATCAAGCAACAACAGGTCTAGTGACCCTTCTAGGCTGCTTGTCCTCCAAAACACTGAGGATCAAGTGTCCAAACAGTGGTTTAGAGTGGGTAAAGGAACTACTGCCCTGGAACTAATGTCTGTGGCAGTACTAGGAAGTTAGTAGGGGACATATGGGTTAGTAACTGAGGGGAGGATAAAATAAAGTTATTCATTTACAAACGCAGTCAGTCGCGGGTTTGATGCGAGATATTTGTCTAGGCGGAGTTTAAATGAATCAACAGTGCTGCAGTCTATAACGTCTTGGGGAAGCCCATTCCACAAGTTGACAACTCGATTGAAGAAGAAATTCTTAGATTCGTGGTAGTTAAAAGATTTACCAATAATTTTGCAACCGTTTCCCCGCGTGTAATTAGATTGGTCGATAGTGAAGTACTTACTACAGTTCATATTGTCGATGCCTTTGATGATTTTGAACACTTGAATTAAGTCACCTCTTAATCTGCGCTGGGTTAAAGGAAATAGATTTAATTCTCTAAGACGCTCTTCGTATGGTTTGTTCTTTAGGCTAGGTATCATTTTGGTAACTCTACGTTGAACTCGTTCTAGCTTGTTTATGTCTTTTTGGTAATAAGGGCACCAGCATTGAACGCAGTATTCCAGAAGAGGGCGGACTAAGGAATTGTAAAGGGTTTGGATAACTTCTTTGGATTTATGCTCAAATGACCTGCCTATAAAGCCAATTATTTTGTTTGCCTTCTTAACAACTTCTGAACATTGTTGACTCGGTTTTAGGTTACTCGATATTGTTACTCCCAGATCGGTTTCTCTGTTTACATTCTTAAGCTGAGTGCCATTCATCGAATAGTTTGCTTTCTCATTTAGGTATCCGATATGTAGTACTTTACATTTATCCGCATTGAAACTCATTTGCCAAATTTGAGCCCAATGTGACAATTTATCTAGATTGTGTTGCATATCGTCAACTTGATCTTTTGAGAGTACACTATTTGCAATTTTTGTATTGTCAGCAAATTTTGAGATTGTACAGGTAAGACCCTCATCTATGTCGTTGATGTAAATTAGAAAGACAATTGGTCCTAGTACCGATCCCTGGGGTACCCCGCTACTTACATTGGTCCATTTAGATGCCTTACCGTTTATAACTACTCTTTGCTTTCTGTCGCTGAGCCAATTTTCTATCCATTTCAACACACCGTCTTGTATTCCATGCGCTTTTAGTTTTAGCAGTAAACGTTTGTGGGGAACTTTGTCAAAGGCCTTTTGAAAATCAAGGTATATAATATCTACAGCTTTACTCTCATCGTAGAGGTTGAGGATATCGTGGAAGAAGTCTAAGAGCTTTGTTAAACAGGAAAGTTTTTTACGAAAGCCGTGTTGAGTATCTTTAAGTATGTTATTTTCCTCTAAGTGATTTACGAGTCTGTCTCTTATGACCGTTTCTAGCATTTTACATACAACTGAGGTTAAGCTAATTGGACGATAGTTACTGGGTAGGGATTTGCTGCCTTTTTTGAATATCGGTGTTATGTTGGTTATCTTCCACTGATCAGGCATAGTTCCAGACTGCAAGGATTTATTGAATAGTAATGTCAGTGGTTTGGAGAGCTCATCCTTAGCTTCCTTTAGAACTCTAGGCGAGATTGTATCAGGTCCAGGCGTTTTATTTACCTTGAGTTTATCTAAACAATTCAATACTTCTCTCTCTGTAACGGTGATATTGCTTAGAACATCTGAATTATCAATCTGAATCGGCGATGGTGTAGGGATATCACTGAGGTCTTCTGTTGTAAAAACTGATGCAAAGAAGGTATTGAGGGCATTACTCATTTGTACTTCGTTTTTGGTGTATTCTCCATTTTCTTCGACTAATGGTCCAACAGTTGAAGTAACTACTTTTTTCTTTCTGATATAACTATAGAATTCTTTTGGGTTTGTTTTACTTTGATTCGCAATATGTAACTCTAGGGTCTTTTTACTTTGCTTAATTAACTTTTTGGCTTTGCGTCGTAGCTCTACAAATTTCACCCGTTCTTCGTCATTTTGTGAGGATTTTAATCTATCATTAGCAAATTTTTTAGCAAGCAGGCAGTTTGAAATATCTTTATTCCACCATTTGGGCTTATTATTATGGCCTGGACGCCGTATTTTCGATGGTATGCAGTCTTGCACTACTTTTAGGTAAGTGGTTTCGAATAACTTCCAAGATGTATTTATGTCATTATTGTTAATTAAAAAGCTCCAGTCAGTTTCTTTAAACATAGCTCTAAGTTTATGAAAGTTTGCTTTCTTGAAATTAGGGACTTTTTCGATGCTACTATTTGGTTCGTTACTAGTAAAGTTTAAAGTGAAAGTTATCGTACGATGGTCGCTGTTACTGAATTCATCACCAACATTCAAATTTTCTATTAATTCTTCTTTTGTTGCAAGTACAATGTCAAGAACATTATTACCACGGGTCGGTGTTCGAACAAATTGATAAAGCGAACTCTCTTGCAAGTTCGTATACAAGTCATGTCCGGAGTGTGAAGTAAGAGTATCGCCCCACTTGGTCACAGGTAAATTAAAGTCGCCAATAAATACGGTATCTTGTGAGTTACTTACATCTGCAATTTGTTCATAAATTTCTCGGTCATGGCACCATCCTGCATGTGCCGCAGTGTCCTAGCAGTCAGGCTAGCTATTATTCTACTGGGGCCCGGAGTCGAGCAACAACTCCAGAAGTGCTAGGTGAAACTGCATTTAGACAGTCTCCCTCTATTACCACAGTACCTGCCACCATGCCTCCACAGTCAGGTTTACATGTACAGCCCCTTTATTTTCACAGGGCTATGTTTATGCCCCTATGGCCACAACCATTGTTTCGAGTTATGCTAGCAATCCCCAGTATCCTCCTTCTTCCCCCCATGTGTCGTGGGCCACACCCCCGCAATTAACAAGCATAGTTGAACGGGACATTGGGGCAAAATTAAAAGAAAAGCGGTTTAAATCAATAAGGGAAGCAGCAGTTTGGGCTAATGACTTTGCACTAGCCCAGCGTGGCAGTTGTATGGGGAGCGGTGTTGGTGACAGGAGAGACCGACCTGTGCACCAAGCAGCCTAGGTATCCGCTCGTCCCTCATCACCCAAAGTTACCACAAATGAGACACAACCTTATAATGAGGCATACCAGCGACTTGCTATTTATATGCGGACGTGTTACTTTTGCAAACAAGAGGGTCATATTAAACCTCAGTGTGCTAAATGGAAGGCTACCAAGGGACCCAAGGCTGTCCAGTTGGTGGCGACACTAGGGGAGGTGCCTGTGAAAGGCGAGCCAGGTACTGGTGAGTCTGGGGGGCAGTGTAGGCCAGCGCGAAGCAGGGATGTAAGCACTTTGCCACCCCAGATGGTATCACCACCTGAACATAACCAGACTTCCCCTGATTGGTGTCGGCCATACATACATGATGGAGTAGTACGGGTTGGGGAGCAGTCTTACCCTGTTAAGGTGTTTAGGGATACTGCTGCGAAACAATCCATGTGTCGCAACCTGACAGGGGGACCTATTAGCATGGGAGAGTTTGCAATGTGTAGGAGAATCAACAGTGAACAATTCTGTGATTTAGTCCTGGTGGCCCTAGAGTGCCCACTTTTGACCGCTGATGCTAAGGTGGCCATGATGGACACTCTGCCAGTTGAGTTTTTTTTTTTTTTTTGCTCGGGACTGACTTGGCAGGGGATGTAGTTTTCCCACCTCCTATAGTCGTCGCTGAGGCTTTTTTTGAGCCCCCTGGTGGTGGTTGTTTGCAAGAAGATAACATGGACTCTATCTACCCTGTTGGTGCAGTGACCCAATCAGTGGCACCTTTGGCACAACAGTTGGATGATTTAGTGGATGCGGGGGCCGACAGCCATGAGCGCGGGCCATCCCATGATGCACTACTAGATGACACTGGTCCGGAGACAGCTGTGGGCTTGGCTGACCCCAGTGAGGCTACCGAGACTAGTAGAGGTGAACTAGTGCCGGACGATAAGTCTGACATAGTGCCGCCGTCGGTAACTGCCTTGTCGGAGTTACCTAGAAACAAACTGAGAAAGTTGCAGCACGAGGACCCGAGTATGGGCCTCCTGTTTAAGAAGGTTGGAACGACTTGTGGGAAGAACGGTCAAGAGAAGTTTATTATAAAAGGAAAAGGGACATTGTTGTATCGGCAGTGGACGCCGGATACGAACTCAGGCTTGGGGGAGGAGCAATTAGTGGTGCCTGCCCAGTTCAGGGAGGAGCTGGTTAGGCTAACGCATGAGGCACCAATGGAGGGTCATTTAAGGGTATGTGAGACTACTGATAGGCTACGGTGGTGATGGGCTGGTCTATCAGAGTGAGAACTGAGTGATCTCTGCCATACCCATAGCTTACTCTGACTGTTCCTTTTACTTATATATTTTCTAGATCTCAAGTGACGGCATCTCTTCCGTGGATTGACCTCCCAATTTACCAAGATTGGAAGCCAAAGCGTCACATTTTTCCTTTGCCCCTCAGCTTTCTCTTCATAATTGCTGAGGGGCACAGGGCCCTGGGTGGGGCTTTGGTTTCCCGGGCGTTTCCGCACCCTCCTCAGCTCCCCGCCATGGAGTGGCTTCGGTCACCCAGGCTTTATTGTGGTCGGCAAGGAGGGTTCTGTGGGGGCGCTCAGTTATGGCCTTGGCCTTGCTTGGGGCCTTGGGACTGTTCGGCCAGGCAGCTTGGGGAACAACAACAACAACATCTGATAGGCTACGTTTTCATTTTTGGTGGCCTAATATGCATGCATCGGTGGCTTCTTTTTTGATGTGTCATATTGGTAAGGTAGTAGGAGAACCCCATCAAGGAATACCCGTGGCACCTTTGATCCCTACACCTGCAGTTGAACCGCCATTGACTTGTGTCATAGTTGACATGGTTGGTCCCTTATCACCCACCAATTTGGGAGACAAATACTTGCATACTTTGATGAATACTACCACTAGATACCCAGAGGCTATCCCGGTTAGCAGCATAACCACGAAGATGAGAGACCATTGTGACAACAGGCTAAATCTAGGGTGTTCAAGGTGGGCGACGAGGCTTTGGCACGGTTGTCAGTTCAGGGTCGACCCATGGCTGCTAAGTTTTGTGGTCAGTACCAGGTCATTAAGCAGATTGGTGAGGTTGACTATGTAATAGATACGCCCGACCGTCACATAGCATCCCAATGCTGCCCTATTAAAATGCTACAGCCCTACCATAGACCGACTGCATCTGGCCGTGGCGCTGATGGAGGTGATGCTGCGCAGGCAGGTGTAGCCGCAAGAAATGCGGGGGTGCGCATGTATGATATAGGCGGGGAAGCCTTAGTACTTCAGAATTATGGGAGTAACTGCACAGGTGGTATAGATTGTCCGTCTCATGACCTGGCTGTATTAGGGACGGAGGAGGAGAAGGAGGGAGACTATAGTTTAGAGGCTGCGGTCCCGGCTGGGTTGTGGGAGGGCAATGGGTATGTTGCTCTTTGAGACAAGTTGCAACCTCTTGTTCCTAAGCGCCAAGAGGTGTTGTTTACTATGTTGTGGCAGTACTTCCGCATGTTTGGTGATTCTCCAGGCCTGACGTCCGGGGCGGTACCCGACATAGAGGCTGGAGACAGTACAAAGCTCAATTTGGGTCCCTACCATAAAAATCCTGCTTGGCAGCCTGTCTTAAAAGCAGAGCTGGCCTACATATTGGAGAAGGGTCTGAGGGATAAGGGATATCGTGAGTGGTCTTTGCCAGTGATTTTGCAACCTGAGCCGAGTGGCAAGATCCATTTTTGTGTTGATTGGAGTAGTGTTAGTGCATTATCCCTGACAGACGCCTATCCATTACCTAGAGTTGACGACTCCATCGACCGCATCGGGGCTGCCGCGTTTATTACTAAGGTGAAGTTAGTGAAAGGTTATTGGCAGGTCCCGTTGTCTGAGAGAGCGAAGAGAAGTGTCAGTCTTGTGGTGGACTGGGCAGTTAATCAGTGTCCGGTGATGTTTTGCTGCCGGAACACAGTCTTGATGTGTGGCATGTTGAAGGAACTGATAATGTTATGGTTGATTGTTTGTCACAGGAGGGTATGTTTTAAGGAAAACCCTTGCCGTTCAGTTAGTTTTGGTGTAGCCTCCTGCTTTGGTTTGATTAGCATGTTTACGTCTGGTGCTTGTTGGTTGCCGTATGTAGCCCAGCGTAGGGTGGTAAAGTAGGAGTTGCTGTGTTTGTGTATAGAAAGAAAATATTTAAATAAAAAATAAATAAATAAAAAAAAAACTAGGAAAAAAACTGTAGTTGTGTATGTCTTGTAGTGTTATTGAAGTATAGGCAATCTGTTGTTTCAAGATGCACCAACAGACTCCCCCTGGGTGTGAGGGTGTCACTTCCACCTGATATTTCAACTGGAAGTGTTGTTTAACTATAATTCACGAAGCCTATGTGTTTAGGGGGAGAACCGAGTTGCTTTTCCTTCCCTTCTTCTTCCGTGTTCCCACGCGAGAGCTTGTTGTCGTCAGTGAGACGCTGCTCTGGGCAACACTATTGTTATTGCTAAAAGTTTAATTTTTTTTTTTTTTTTTTTTCTATGTGATTGAGGGAGGCAAAAGGCATAACTGCCTATAGCGAGTGCCTCCCCCATAGTTGAAAGAGTGACAGGGCCAAAATCAAGGGACGTTCGAGCCAAAATGCCTGGACACACGGAGTTTGAAGCAATTTAAGTCATAGGAAGAGGGAAAGACTGATTCTGGGAGAGAGTTCCAGAGCTCAGCTGTTGAGTAGAAGAAAGTTTGAGAGTAACGTTTCACTCTTGGGTTGGAGAGTTGCACAGAGTAGGGGTGGGATTGAGTTGCAAGACGGGTACCACGTGCCCTACGTAAAGGAGGTGGTATGCACTGGGATAGCTCTGAGGAACACTGATTATTATAGTAGCGATAGAATAGCGAGAGAGATGCAACATTGCGGCGGAGAGAGAGAGATTGCAGAGAGTTGGTGAGTGGACGGGAGTTAATGATACGAAAGGCCTTCCTTTCAACTTTGTCTAGGAGAGCGGTGTGAGAGGAACCTCCCCACACATGTGAACAATACTCAATACAAGGGCGCACTATGCCCCTGTACAGAGCAAGAAGCTGTGCAGGGGAAAAGAACCCCCTAAGGCGGTTGAGCACACCCAGCTTCTGGGAGGCTGCCTTAGCAAGACTGGTAATATGGTCCTTCCAAATGAGAGCAGAAGAAAAAGAGACACCAAGAATATTGAGAGAAGATGAAGGGTTGATTTTTGTATTGTTGAAGAATAAGGGATAGTCCGCTGGGAGATCCTGACGGGTAGATAGATGGAGAAATTGGGTTTTGGAAGCATTAAAGTTAACAAGGTTTTCTCTGCCCCAATTGGAAATAGTATTTAGATCAGAATTTAAGAGTTCTATGGCTTCATTACGTTTGTCGTTGAGGGATTGCTGGCTGGGGCGTTCTGAAAAACTAATGGAGTAGTGTAAGGTTGAGTCGTCTGCGTATGAATGGATGGGAATTAAGGTACAGTTAAGGAGATCATTTATAAAAATTAGAAAGAGAATAGGAGATAGGACAGAGCCCTGAGGAACACCGGAGTTTATAGGGTGAGGAAGTGAACAATGGCCGTCCACAACCGCGGCTATGGAACGGCCGGAAAGGAAATTAGAGACAAAGGCACAGATGGAGGGATAGAAACCGAAGGAGGGTAGTTTAGAAATTAAAGATTTATGCCAGACTCTATCGAAGGCTTTCGATATGTCTAGTGCAATAGAAAAAGTCTCACCGAAGTCCCGGAAGGAGGATGACCAAGAGTTAGTAAGATATGAAAGAAGATCACCAGTAGAGCGACCCTTAAGGAAGCCATACTGGCGATCTGAGAGCAGATTATGAGAAGAGAAATGCTTAAGAAATTTGGAAGCAAGAATAGTTTCAAAAACTTTAGAAAGACAAGAGATGAGAGCAATTGGACGATAGTTGGAGGGTTGAGAGCGGTCACCCTTCTTTGGGACAGGTTGAATGTGAGCAAACTTCCAGCATGAAGGGAAGACGTTAGAGGATAGACAGAGACGAAAGAGTTTGCCTAGGCAGGGAGTCAGCACGGAAGCACAGTTTTTGAGAACAACAGGAGGAACACCGTCCGGACCGTACGCCTTATTAGTGTTAAGCCCGGAGAGGGTAGAAAGTACATCTTTAGAAGAGATTAGGATATTAGGATATTAAGATATTACTTTACTTTATTTAGCCCTTGTGGGATTATGTTAGTTTATCATAAGTTCACACAATGATATCTTATATTTACTTGATTTCTTTTGTACTGTTAATGAGAGCCCAAGTAATTAGTTTAGTTATATAGTCTAGCACCATTTGGCGCTCCTTCCTCCCTTCCCCGCAAGGGTTTAGGTAGTCCGTGGCTGTGTGACTCACCCTTTTACAACTCTCGTAACGATGTACTGTCTAGTCTGTGGTGGGCTTGCTTGCTAGATCCCTTAATACCGCAAATAATTTAGTTTTTTTTCATATTGGATAGTAGCATAGCAAGCTTGGAGTCAACTAAAGCATACATTTATTTGTATAACTGTTTTACCTTGCATATAGGACTTTTCTCCGTTCCATTGAGCACTGCACTGACTAACACTCTTGTATTCTTTCTTCACACCATTTCTCCAATTATTTTCCTTTATTTTGCTGTATTGTTATTAATTATTATATGTGTATATTATTCCTGGTTGATATCTCTAATGGCTTGAGGATTGGCCTGTTTATCCAGTATTTGTTGAGCCCCGAGGTTGTTGGGTGGTGAAGAGGCCTGTATACTGCCATAATAGGCTACTTTGTTTTTCCTTCCACCACACAGCATCCTCCAACTCGGGCCTTATTTAACCCTTTAGGGGTGGCAGATAATCTCCAACCTACTAGGATATCAACTTTTGTGCCTTGTTTAGTTTTTAGCAGCAATACATTCGGTGCAGTTTGAGACTAGGGGTGGAGCCTGTTAATAGGTGAGGTTGTCCCCATTGCACTCGGGTGTATTGAGCTAACCACTGATGATGTCGTAAGAGATAAGTTATTTTAAGTTATTTACCCCTTACAACACCACCGCCGTGCTGTGCTGAAGAGAGCCACTCGGTGTATTATTTGGACATAAGATAGGGATAATAGGCTTGGCACAGAGGTTATTGCATTGGACTTTCCCATGGTTTTGCTCTATATTGTTCTCAATTCCTAAGCAATTGGGCATGATATAGATTGTTTTGGGAGTCTAGTAGTATTATAATTAGGCAATATTCGTTCAGTTAGAATTCTCTTGAAATACTACCCACACTATCAACCAGACTTGGAGACAGTAGATATTTTTGTGTCCCCTTGTATTGCTGCTTTAATAGAGCAAAGAGGAAGATAACCCCTTTTCCTAGAGAACCTGCGTGTCTTGGTGTTTGAGTCAGATATTAGGAGCGTGTCTGTTGCAGGGTTAGTTTAGGGCGGTGGGCAGTGTTGGATGCAGGTCTACAGCATTGGTGTCTTTTTGCTACGCCGTTTCCTTTTTGCCAGTGTTGTGGGCTAGGCTATTAGAGCATCTGTATTCCCCGGGCTCCCCTCATAACAATATTTAAATATACTGTATATATATATATATATATATATATATATATATATATATATATATATATATATATTCCATTCTTGTCTAGTTTCTTCGCTAGGCCTTCATCAAGCTTACAAAACACTCCCTAGACCCCCTTCAACATTAATTTGAAAAAATTTCGATACAAAAATGTCGCGGCCGAAGGCCGATTTCACTTAAAATTGCAGGCTCGCTATCGCTCGCCAGGAAAAAAATCGACACCTAAATGGCACGAAAAGTCTTGATGTTGTTATAGAAATGGGACGAAAGGTATTAAAATCTACAAACTAATAAGGCGACGTCTGAAAATATAAAAACTAATGGGGAAGAAGGGGGACCAGAAAAACTACCCATCTCCCCTTAAAACCACGACCTTGGCAACTAGGATATATAAGTATATTGCGGGAGAGGAAAAGAAAACAACACAAAACGGAAACGTGTTGAGGTGGGACTCGTGCAACAGACAGCCCAGGGTCACAATATTGCTTTGGTTCTTAATATCTTACCATAAAGCATATATATATATTGTTTTTCAATCTAACTTTTTATTATTATTATTATTATTATTATTATTATTATGATTATGGTTATTATTATTATTATTATTATTATTATTAATATTTCTATTATTATTGTTATCATAATTATTACTAATATTATTATTATCATTATTATTATTATTATTATTATTATTATTATTAGTATTAACATTATTATTATTATTGTTGTAGTAATTAATTCTAAATCAGTTATGCTACTACTACGGGGGATAATTCAACAGTCATTTAGAAGTTCGTATATTTTATTTAATAGACTTCCTAACTACTCTAATAATAGGTTCTTGGCTCGGGCCGAGATGAGTTCAAGACGCAGATTGAATATTACGTCGATTCATGCTAGGTTGCACTTTGGACCCCTAAAGTTCCCGTTACTCCCTAACTGAATCCCCGCTATTCAGGTATTGACTCAAGTCGGCTTCGATCCTACGACCCGTTATTAGTGATTAATCCTATATAAATAAATCAAAACCCTGCTGTGTCTTTTATTGAGACCAGGGCCTAATGAACCATTTGCTCTTTACTTAACTAAAACAAAAAAAATATTCTTTCCTCTACTCTTTAGGTTTTCCCCCGTTTACTGAGCCTTCTGTATCCTTTCTCAATACCAAGGCTATAACATATATAATCTATTGTCTCAATACATAGAATCTATTTACTCCTTTGACACAACCGTCGTTACTACTCAAGTACCTCCACAATGACATAAAATCGTACAAATTACCGAATGAGATTACAAGGTCTCTCTCACATATAATATGGGTTTCGCCACCCAGTTACTTCACAATCTAGGTTTACAATCTTTATCTCAATAACACTATTGGGTTCCGTCACCCAGTTACTTCACAATCTAGGTTTACAATCTTTATCTCAATAACACTATTGGGTTCCGTCACCCAGTTACTTCACAATCTAGGTTTACAATCTTTATCTCAATAACACTATTGGGTTCCGTCACCCAGTTACTTCACAATCTAGGTTTACAATCTTTATCTCAATAACACTATTGGGTTCCGTCACCCAGTTACTTCACAATCTAGGTTTACAATCTTTATCTCAATTACACTATTTGGTTCCGTCACCCAGTTACTCCACCATATGGGTTTACAATCTTGATCTCAATTACCCCTTCTGAATTTGCCCTCAAGTAACCCTGTTACCAACTCGCTAGGTTACCTTCCACCTTAATCAATTATCGAACTAACAAAAGATGAACCGTGCCTCAGCCGCATACACAGAATAACTCTCTTAGACTTAATAATAACGCAACTCACATTGGACTAGTGTCCTTCTTCACAGTTTCCTTTTTACACAACTTAATGAATGATTCATATGGACTAGTGTCCTTCCCTAGCTATAGCTAATCTATTAGGCAACTAAACAACTGTTTCCCTCTTTAACTTACTGGTTGTCTCATTTATTAACACAAGTATTTTTTCCCTCCCCTCTTTACTTTTACTCTTTTAATCTTTTATCTCTCTTCTCAAATCCTATATAATAACTCTTCGGCTGGTGCCGCTGCTAAGAAAATAACTAATAAATAACACATCATCATCTTTATATATTCAGGTAAGTCTAAATTCTTTTTCCTTTAGTCTTGTCCTAGAAGGACACATTATTTTTTATAAGTGATGGCCACCGGGTCAGTTCTGCAGTCTCTCTCTTTCTTTATCTCAACTGGAAGTCTTTGCTCTCCCACTACTATCTGTCGTCCTCTTGAATCGATTGGCTGTAGTGGTATGCAAGCCTGCGATGTGACGACAGGTAGCCAGATACTGAGGGTGTATCTGCCTTAGTAGGGAAGAGCTGATGATAGGCCTGGGGTGTGCCTGCTGGAACAAAAGGCGAGTGCTGGGAGGCTGGAGCCGAATTCCTGTGAGTGCCCAAGTGCGAGAGAGCAAGTAGGTTGCGAGATCTGGACCCAGTGCCGTCTGCCCGGCGAATGACTTTGCAACATCTCCCCCCCCCTTTCCTTTATAATCCTGGCCCCCGCTCTCTCGCGCTGCCATTGGCTGAGGGACCCGCATGGCATCCCGCTCGCACTGACTTCTTGCTTCCTTCATCTCCTCTCTCTCCTCTTCATAGTAAGTTCCAGGAAGTTGATTATAAACCTCTTTTGGTGGCTTACGGGAGTACAGGGCTTGCACCGAGGTATTACTTAGGGGATAATCAGTAGGAGCTCTTTGGGCAGAGAAAGAGAGTGACTTTTGAGGTGGAATAAGAAGTCCAGCTTCGCGCTCCGATAATGGAGGCCGCTGATTGGCTGGTGGGCTGGGTGGGGCATGTTGCAGCCGTGAGCGGTCAGAATCAACTGGCCATGCAAGCCAGTAAAAGCGGTGATTGGCGGAGGGCGTTTCTACTTCATCACCCCCTACTGAATTTAGGCGAGCTCCTGATCGCCACAACACTGTTCCCATAATATTTATGCCCTCAGGCTGCCACTCCACCAGTCCACTATGCTTACATAGACATTTATGTAACTGGAGTGCAGGATTCTGATTTCCCACGATAGTTTTGGCTATTAAAACCTCCCCGGGCTGGCTGAGAAACTGTTTGAGAGCTCGAGTGGTATTAATTCTTTGCCCTTGCCCGTCGACTATTGCTACCAGTCGACGGAGTCGGTACTGAGGGTCAGAGGGGAGAGGCATGGTGTCTTGCAACTGACAGGCACGTGCCCCGGGGGTCCTATTTATAGCCTCGTCCGTGTACCTACTTGGTGGGCGGCTAATTCTACCACTACGAGTCAGAGTTTCGGTGGGGCCCGTGAACTTAGTCGCTCTAGCGAAAGTCTTATCGGGAACGTTAAGCAAGGGAGCTTCTTTGGATTCTTTTACTTTAGCTGTGGGAGAATCGTTCAGACGGTTGCCGTCAAAAGATACGCCTTGCGGTTCTACCTCGTCTTGAGGATACTCTTCCTCACTACTTAAAGTTCTATTTAAATCTCTCGGGGAAACTCAAACTTCGCTGTCTGGGACCGTAGACTTTTCCTCCTCGGTAAGCTCATAGAAATCATCTTCCCCACTAGATACGATCTCTTCGCTTCCTATATCTCCTTCTGGCTCAACCTCAGGAAGACCCTCTCGGTTTTTCCGACTAAGTGACCACCAGAGTGGAGAATCTTCTCGATAGTCCCGAGTCGGAGTAGGACCTTTAACGTTGGGTCGAACTGAGGAAGTATCAAGGTCGTCGACCCAGAATTCCATTTCCTCTTCGCTCCCTTCCTCGCTACTCCACTCGCTCATCTCTGGGGAAACATTACCCTCATATCGTTTGGTATGACGAATATGAGTAACTGACACAATATCTCCATGATGTAAGTATAACACTTGATAGGGCCCGTTTGTCTCGACAACCCTGAAAGGACCCTCGTATTTCTTCTCCAGTTTACCAGCTCGGGTGGGGTCATGTCTCTTGTCCAAAATATACTCCCCTCGGTAATAAGGATTATTTAGAGAAACTTTCTTAGGCTGTTACCGAGCAATATGACCATGCACTTGCTGTCGTCGCTCCCCTTGTTCCTTCCAATATTTTCCGGGTTGGGAATACTGCGTGTAGGAACGGGGGTAGGGCAATAAGCGTTCTTGGGGCAATTTCGGTATGTTGTCAAAGATAATCTCATAGGGAGAATACCCTGTAGTCCTACAGACTGTGGTATTTATTCCCCAGATTATTTCAGGCAAAAGTTTCGGCCAACCCCGGACGATTTTCTCCCCTTGTGAGCTCAAACCAGCCCGAATGTAATTGGCTAACACCCTATGATTCCTTTCACAGACAGCTTTTCCCTGAGGGAAATATGCGGAGGTGTGCTGTATCTGGTACCCCAAAGTTTCCCCCAAGTGTTGCCAGATCTCATTATTAAATTATTTTCCCCTGTCACTCAGAATACCTCCAGGGGTGCCATACACAAAAATTTTCTTTTCCAGGATATCCTTGGCCACCGTTTCAGCTTTCTTGTCTGGGATAGCGCAAGCAACCATGTATTTAGAGAAAATGTCGACACAGGTCAAGATGTACCTTTTGTTTGTGTGTCTGGGCAGAGGTCCCATAATATCCAATGATAATTTGGCCCAGGGTGTACTAGCGGTAATATGTCCGGGCAACTGTCTAGGTCCCCTTCCATCTTTGCCGCTCTGGTATCCCAAACAATTTTGATCGACTTCTTTAACAATCTGGTCGGCCCTCTTGGTCCAGTACCTTTCATTGAATTGTTGGAGAACCCTAGACTGTCCCAAATGAGCCCCTCTTCCCTTTTGTCGGTGGATGATTTGGATCATGTGGTTTGCCTCTGAATAATCAAGTATGACCCGATCATGAGAATTCCTCCAGGCTCCCTCCGAAAACTTTACTTTATTACTTGGTCTAGGGTCATATTTTTCCCTGTGAGGTTTATTGGGTTGAACAGGTGCTACTGGTAGTCGAGACAAGCCATCGGCATTAGTGTTTAATTTACCGGGTCTATGTCTAACTTCAAAAGAGTACTCTTCCAAACTCCCCTTCCACCTGACAAATAGTCCGTCTTCCGTTTTCATTTTTCGGAGCCAATGTAAGCTATGGTGGTCCGTAATAACTTCAAAGTGGACCCCGGCTAGGTACGGACGGAAATATTGTACAGCCCACACTAGAGCTAGACATTCCTTTTTCGTAATGCCATAATTCTTTTCGCCCTTATTTAGTGTCCGGCTAGCACAGGCCACTATGCTTTCCTTTCCGTCCACTTTCTGGGCCAGAATGGCTCCGAGCCCTTCATCAAAAGCATTGGTGTATAGATGAAACGGCTTGGTGAAATCCGGATGACAAACTACGGGGTTAGAAGTTAATTTCAAGTGATCAATAGCTACCTGACAACTCTGATCCCAGTCGAACCTCCTCCCTTTTTCTAGTCTCTGAGTCATGGGGCGAGCAATCTTAGAAAAGTTAGGTATTAACCTTCGATAGTAGGAGGCCATTCCCAGAAACGCTTGAATCTCTTTGACAGAGGACGGAGGTGAGATTTCAGCAATAGATCTCACTTTATGTGGGTCCGGTTGAATACCTTTACTGGAAACCACATGCCCTAGATATGCCACCTCACGGGCCCCTAATTGGCATTTGGAAGGTTTCAGTTAAGTCCTGTCCCCCTGATTCTTTCTAACACTTCTTGGAGTCGGTGAATATGTTCTTCCCAACTAGCGGAAAAGATTATGATATCATTTAAGTACGCCAAACAAGTTTTCCAGGTTAATCCCCCTCAATACCTCGTCCATGACTCTAGTGAAACTGGCGGGGCCGTTGCAAACTCCAAACGGCAAGACATTAAACTGGTAGAGTTTGCCTTCGCTCGTGGCAAAGGCGTTTTTCTCTTGATCCTCGGACCTAACTGGTGGATACTGGCAAGTGCCAGTATCCACTCTGGAGATCTAGGGTAAAGAACCAGGTCGACCTATTGGGGGATTCTAACGAGTCGTCAATACGAGGTAGAGGCTGCACGTCTTTGATGGTGACATCATTTAATTTTGGATAATCTACACAGAACCGAGTAGACCCATATTTTTTTGTTACCATGACTACCGGAGATGACCACGGACTGTATGATTCCACTACTATCCCCTGTTTAATCATGTCCTCAACTTATTCCTTTTCTTTTTGTCTCATAATAGGGTTTTGTCGTCGGTAGGGTTGCCTAATAGGAGGCCCTTGCGTGTGTATCTCATGGGTGTGTCGGGTTCGAGCCGATCCGTGGTCCCCTTCGTTTTGAGCAAACACATCTCGGTACGTCCAGAGCAATTCATGTAAAGTACTTTTTTTTCTATGTGATTGAGGGAGGCAAAAGGCAGAGCTGCCTATAGCGAGTGCCTCCCCCATAGTTGAAAGAGTGACAGGGCCAAAATCAAGGGACGTTCGAGCCAAAATGGCTTGATTTGATGTTAATTTTTCCGGGATCTCAGGTAAGTTTACGAGTCCCTCAGTTCCAACAGTAGTGAGTTGAGCGGGTGTGACTTGTCCTATTAGTTTCCCTTTTTGATAACTAATCGTGTCCTTACCGAAATAAGTTAAGACTAGTTTCCTCTGGTCGGCAGTAATGAAGGTGGGAGATATTCTCACCCCATTCTGTGCGTTAGGTTAAAAAATCCCGGCAGTCATGACTGGGTTTGGGGGAATCTCTATCATTTTCCAAGATCTAGGAGCGATCGATAGTTTTCCTGCGGTAGCTACTATTTGAGGTTGAAGAGTGGTCGTTGTGTCTTTCGGCCCACACTGAATAGTTACTCCCAACTGGCTCATGAGATCTATCCCCAGATACCCATCGACTCCACTACTGGCTTTTCCCGATAAAACACAAAAATCGGTGGTGAAGGTAATTCCCTTCCACTGCACTACCGCCGTGTTAGTTTTTCCTAGGATTGTCAGTGGTTGACTCCCGGCTCCTGACAACTGAATACAGGTTTGATTTAATGAGCCCATTTCTCGCTGATTTTGTTTTACAAAATTCTCTAAGAGACAACTTCGGTGTGCCCCCGTATCAATCAACATGTTCGCTGCTTTCCCATTTATGACTACAGTTTCACAAGGCGTTTGTCTCTCTACGACATTGACCTCACTATACCGCCCTTCTATGTGAGGTTTCGCAGAAAATGTTCTCTCTCTCCGGCATCGTAACTCTTGGCTGGGTTTCTTTTTCCCGGTATTCTACTGGAAGCATTCCTCTCCGGTCCGGATCGGTTCCCCTGGGTAGAGGTCGATCGTTTGGGAGTGCGAGTCTGGGGTCAAATCTAGGGGTTGGGGCTTGTGGACAGTAGAGTTCCTAGCTAGGTGTCCGGTCTGTCTACAAGTGAAGCATCGAATCATGGCTTTTGGATACCCTTTCTTTGGGTTCTCCTCTTCCCCTTTTTGTTTTTCCTCTTTAACTTCTCTAGCCTCCAAAATCTTTTTAATGACCTCCATCAATTCCTTGGTAGTGTTAACCTCATGAATGATGCAGTGTTTCCTAACTTCTACCAGGCAGGCTTGGATCATGATCTCCCTAATCTCAGTTTCCTGGCTCTTGGTTCATATGGGGATACGCTAGTTTCACATTCTTAGTGATTTCCCTCCTCAGGGCTCTCACATTTTGTCCATCAAGTTTCAAACTCTTCAGTTTGTCTCTGGCTTATCTGGTGGAAGTCTCTCGGCCAAATTCTTCGATTAAGGCGCTCCTGACTTCGGCCCACTATACTAATCCTTCCAGACGTACTCTCACATCATTCAGGGCCTTACCTAAGTATGCCTATCCATAGGCGATTTTCTTCCCATTTTCCCCTACGTGAAGTAGTGTGAACTGACATTCTAACTGCTCAATCCAAAGCTCGATTTCTTCCTTCCCCTCTTCCCATAATCTGAATGGTAACATGCCCATCATCCTATCTGTTCTGTTAGATAATTATACTCAATCCAAATGATTTGTCGAATCCCACCGCTTGCCACCAAAATGTAGTAATTAATTCCAAATCAGTTATGCTACTACTACGGGGATAATTCGACAGTCATTTAGAAGTTTGTATATTTTATTTAACAGACTTCCTAACTACTCTAATAATAGGTTCTTGGCTCGGGCCGAGATGAGTTCAAGACGCAGATTGAATATTACGTCGATTCATGCTAGGTGGTACTCTGGACCCCTAAAGTTCCCGTTACTCCCTAACTGAATCCCCACTATTCAGGTATTGCCTCAAGTCGGCGTCGATCCTATGACCCGTTATTAGTGATTAATCCTAAATAATTAAATCAAAACCCTGCTGTGTCTTTTATTGAGACCAGGGCCTAATGAACCATTTGCTCTTTAATTAACCTCTCCGCTGCGTAGGTAGGGTATTGGCCACCCCTCCCTGTGCGGAGGTATTTAGACTGTTTCCTAAACTCAAATCGTCATCGTACCATAAATATCATTATTACTTATCCATATGCGCCTATATTACGTTGATTATAAAGGTATTAACCTGTTACAACAAAAAAACAAGTGGAAACAGCGTTTGGATGGTCAAAATCGGCGATAGAGGCCGGGAGTTACATAACTTATGGCTGAGGCAGCCTGCCAGCCAGCCAGCCATCATGAAGGCTGGAGAGACACTGTTGCGTGGTAGTCTCACTCTCGCTCTTTCCCACGCTTGGTAACACAGATGACCACGCCCTGCTAGCAACTCGCTAATGTTAGCACGATAATATACCTAATAAAAAGGGAATAACAGGGAGAAAAGGTGATAGTTGAAGGGGGGGGGGGAAGGGGGGGATGTGGAGGAGTGATATTTGGCATGGCCAAGGGGCAATACAAAAAAAAAAATAAAAAAATAAAATTATACAGGGCTGATTAAAATGCTTTTTTTTTAGGCCTTGGATTATATGAGGAGTTCCGCAGTGCAGCGGTATAACTCTTAGTAGATCTGCACTTGCCGGGTTAACTAAAACAAACATTTTATTCTTTCCTCTACTCTTTACGTTTTCCCACATTTACTGAGCCTTCTGTATCCTTTCTCAATACCAAGGCTATAACATATATAATCTATTGTCTCAATACATAGAATCTATTTACTCCTTTGACACAACCGTCGTTACTACTCAAGTACCTCCACAATGACATAAAATCGTACAAATTACCGAATGAGATTACAAGGTCTCTCTCACATATAATATGGGTTCCGCCACCCAGTTACTTCACAATCTAGGTTTACAATCTTTATCTCAATAACACTATTGGGTTCCGTCACCCAGTTACTTCACAATCTAGGTTTACAATCTTTATCTCAATAACACTATTGGGTTCCGTCACCCAGTTACTTCACAATCTAGGTTTACAATCTTTATCTCAATAACACTATTGGGTTCCGTCACCCAGTTACTTCACAATCTAGGTTTACAATCTTTATCTCAATAACACTATTGGGTTCCGTCACCCAGTTACTGCACAATATAGTTTGACATTATTTTATCTCAATTACACTATTTGGTTCCGTCACCCAGTTACTCCACCATATGGGTTTACAATCTTGATCTCAATTACCCCTTATGAATTTACCCTCAAGTAACTGTTACCAACTCGCTAGGTTACCTTCCACCTTAATCAATTATCGTACTAACAAAAGATGAACCGTGCCTCAGCCGCATACACGGAATAACTCTCTTAGACTTAATAATAACGCAACTCAAATTGGACTTGCGTCCTTCTTCACAGTTTCCTTACTAAACAACTATTTCCCTCTTTAACTTACTGGTTGCCTCATTTATTAACAAAAGTATTCTTTCCCTCCCCTCTTTACTTTTACTCTTTTAATCTTTAATCTATTTGGCAACTAAACAAGTGTTTCCCTCTTTAACTTACTGGTTGCCTCATTTATTAACAAAAGTATTCTTTCCCTCCCCTCTTTACTTTTACTCTTTTAATCTTTAATCTATTTGGCCACTAAACAACTGTTTCCCTCTTTAACTTACTGGTTGCCTCATTTATTAACAAAAGTATTCTTTCCCTCCCCTCTTTACTTTTACTCTTTTAATCTTTAATCTATTTGGCCACTAAACAACTGTTTCCCTCTTTAACTTACTGGTTGCCTCATTTATTAACAAAAGTATTCTTTCCCTCCCCTCTTTACTTTTACTCTTTTAATCTTTAATCTATTTGGCAACTAAACAAGTGTTTCGCTCTTTAACTTACTGGTTGCCTCATTTATTAACTCAAGTATTCTTTCCCTCCCCTCTTTACTTTACTCTTTTAATCTTTAATCTCTCCTATCAGATCCTATATAATAACTCTTCGGCTGGTGCCGCTGCTAACAAAAATAACTAATTAATAACACATCATCATCTTTATGTATTCAGGTAAGTCTAAAGTATTTTTCCTTTAGTCTTGTCCTAGAAGGACACATTAATTTTTATAAGTGATGGCCACCGAGTCAGTTCTGCAGTCTCTCTCTTTCTTTATCTCAACTGGAAGTCTTTGCTCTCCCACTACTATAAGTCGTCCTCTTGAACCGCTTGGCTGTAATGGTATGCAAGCCTGCGATGCGACGACAGGTGGCCAGATACTGAGGGTGTATCTGCCTTAGTAGGGAAGAGCTGATGATACGCCTGGGTTGTGCCTGCTGGAACAAAAGGCGAGGGCTGGGAGGCTGGAGCCGAATTCCCGTGAGTGCCCAAGTGCGAGAGAGCAAGTAGGTTGCGAGAATCTGGACCCAGTGCCGTCTGCTCGGCGAATGACTTTGCAACGCGCCCCCCCCCCCCCCTCCTCCCTTTATAGTCCTGGCCCCCGCTCTCTCGCGCTGCCATTGGCTGAGGGACCCGCATGGCGTCCGCTCGCACTGACTTCTTGCTTCCTTCATCTCCTCTCTCTCCTCTTCATAGTAATTATTATTATTATTATATGAGATGCCGAAGTCTCCAACCAGGGTGCAGAAACACCATCAAGATCAATCCACACAAAACACCCGGAGGCACTGGAGAGAGACTATGGCAACTTATGAAAAAATAAAAACATACACTGTATACTTTACTGTAAGTTCCAGGAAGTTGATCATAAACCTCTTTTGGTGGCTTACGGAAGTACAAGGCTGGCACCGAGGTATTACTTAGGGGATAATCAGAAGGAGCTCTTCGGGCAGAGAAAGAGAGTGACTTTTGAGGTGGAATAAGAAGTCCAGCTTCGCGCTCCTATAATGGAGGCCGCTGATTGGTTGGTGGGCGGGGCGTGGCATGTTGCAGCCGTGAGCTGTCAGAATCAACTGGCCGTGCAAGCCAGTAAAAGCGGTGATTGGCGGAGGGCGTTTCTACTTTAATTGTTTGTTATTATGATTATTAAGTTATTAAATATATTTTTTTATATTTATGTCTGCGAGCCATAATGTTCCCCAGAGTATTAGGCTTGTACTGAAAGATAAATACAGAATACATGGATAAACAAGACGATTAACTAAACACACACACACACATACACACGCGTCTGCATACAATAAATTAACCCCATTGTGACCCAAGTCCCCGGATGCCACATTCCTCTGCTCAACTAAACCCATTTAACCCCTTCTGCACGATGACGTAATTGTCATCATATTCTGGTTACCATTAGACGATTTTCTTTAGTTTATAATATACCTATACGACTCAAATGGGTAAATACGATCTCAATAAACCCTCTTATTAACATAGGTCCTTCTTAAGCTGCATAAAAGCATATAATTTTAGCCAGAATCAAAGGTAAAAAAACGTCATGGTACTGAAGGGGTTAAACCACAAGCAGTTAGACCCCACACATTTAAGGGGATAGGGTTTTTTCTGGACTCCCTTCCCGCTCGTGCTTAGCCCCATCAGTTTTCATATTTTAAGACGTTCGGCCCATTAGTTTGGCGATTTTAACACCTGTTACCCCATTTCGTTGTCAATTTTAAGGCCTTTCGTGCCATTTAGGTGACATTTTTTTCCTGACAAGCGATAGCGAGTCCTTAATTTTAAGAGGAACCGGCCTTTGGCCGGAAATTTTTTCTACCGAAAAATTTACAAATTTATATTGAAGGGGGTCTAGGAGGTTGATGGAGGTCTATTGAGGAAACTAATAGAATAACTGAATGAATGAACAAAAAGACCAACAAATAAACCCCTACCTCCATAAGCCACAAGCAGTTACAGTATCCCCCCAACCATTAAGACCAGAACCATTTAAGCCACGAACAAATAGACCCCAGCCAATTTAAGCCACAAGCAATTATCCCCCCAGAGATTTGCATCCAACTGTACCCAAATGCTAAACTCCGGGCTCAATTAAAACCACCTTACCCGCTATCTCTCTCTCTCTCTCTCTCCCCCCCCCCCCCCCCGAGTTAACCATCCCATTACTTAGACGTGAGAGAATAAATAAGCAGGACCCACAATGGTGCTGCTCGAAGAATACTGGGTGTATTAATAGGGGAGAATAATATTCCACTAAAGGGATTTTGTTGAATGGACGCCCTTCTCCCTCATATTTAGCCCCATTTTATGTATAACGTTCGTTCCATTAGTTGGACGATTTTGAGACCTTTTGCCCCATTTATTTGTGGCATTTAGCTGTCGATTTTTTCCTGGTGAGCGATAGCGAACCTGTGATTTTATAAGGAACCGGCCTTTGGCCGTGACATTTTTCTACCGAAGAATACCAAATTTATCTTGAAAGGGGGTCTAGGGCGTGTTTTTTAATATTTGATGGAGGTCTAGTGAGGAAACTAAAAAAATAGAGTAATAAATAAATACATACACCAAAAAAAATGGACTACTCCCTTAACCCATACTGTACCGGTGCCGTCCTTTTAACTTTATTCTGGCTACTATTAGACGATATTTTTCAGTTTCAAAAGGACCTCTAGCAAATTAACAGGCTTCGAATATTTCACTTAATACTTTTTACTACCACCGATCTGTCTTGAACTGCACAAAATCGTTTAAATGTAGCTAGAATAAAATTTAAAAGACGGCGCCGGTACAGAAGGGGTTAATATACAAGACTATACAGAAGCGGTGGAATTGGGAGGAATGGCTTTTATTCTGGGTTATCTTCTTAGTATTCTTCTCTCGGGGACGGATGGAATGGTCTCTCTCTCTCTCTCGTTATGTGTTTTGTTTGTGTATGTGTGTGTGTGTGTGTGTGTGTGTGTGTATATATATATGTGTGTGTGACTATGTGTGTATGTGTGTGTGTGTGTGTGTCCCTTATCTCTTAATACAAGTCTTACATTATCTCATCTCTCTGTCTCTCCCTCATATATTCATCATTCAGTTTGCACGTAGACCCGACAACATTTACTGCAATTGCAAAACAAATATAGATTATGAGTATAACGTTGGGAATGACAATTTACAGTATTAACTTACACATTGAATTGTTAAATTTTGTTACTGTACTACATCTTCCTTCTATATTAACCCGTTGAGTACCAGCGACATGTGTTATACTTTATTCTAGCTATATTTAAGCGATATTATTCAGCTTACGAAGGATCTGTGGTAGTTGAATGGGTTGCTCGAGATTGTCTGAAGCCTTTTTATTGCTAAAGGTCCTTCCTAAGCTGAATATAATCGTCTTATCATTGCCAAACTATAATTAAAGGATGACACCGGTACTGAAGGGGTTAATATAAAGCTTAATTAGCATGCATAATTGTAGACGCCTGTACATTCGCACTCCAGTGCACATGCACACACACACATTCACAAGCCAATACAAATATTTTGTGATATAAATATATAATCATTTATACATACCAGACCTTCTTCGGAAATATATAATTTGAGGTGAAGCCATTGATTTCGGAGGCTGATGAGCAATTGACCAATTGCGAGTTTCAGGAAGTTGGAGCTGTAGACGTCGATGGTAAATATAAATGCAATAATTATGTAGGTTTTTATAGGCTAAACAGTATGTTGAAATGGGTTTTATGTAAATATAAATGTACTACAACCATAATTGAACAGGTAATAGTGCTGAATATCAATATCTACAGCTCCAACTTCCTTATAGAACGAAACTCGCAAGTGGTCAATTGGTACTTCTGAATGCTTGTAAGCAAACTGTTTTAAGTGTTCTTCTGTCAATTCTAGTTCCTTTCGTGTGTCTCTTGCTGATCCTCCTTACCCCTTGTGGGAGTAAGAGCTGGCTACTGACTAACATAATGACTGATTGACTATTCTCGAAAATAACAACTACATTGTTAATGACCATTGATTACACATTTTGAAGCAACTATTCATACTGACAGTACAGCTGTGACTTATTGTATATCCCGAAAGACAGCTACAGTTCCGATTAATATTATTGTCCCGTAACTCCCGGGGTAAAAATATGGGGTGAGGTCCGGCAATTCTCAAACTCTGGCGAAGGACCCTGCCAGATTAAGAGGGAGAGCTTGGCTGTTCATTTGAGCAGGGGAGGTTAATGTGACAGATCTTCCTCTTTCTATATCTATCTCTCACTCTCACTGTCTCTCTCTCTCTCTCTTGCTCTGTCAATTTCACTCTTTCACTCTCACATTCTCACTCTCTCACTCTGTCAATCTCACTCTCTCTGTCAATCTCACTCACTTTCACACACTCTATCTCTCTCTCTCTCGTATATGAATTTTAGTATATCCTTGGTGAATAGTATACTGTCCATATTTCAAATAATATAGCATGTAAACTGAACACACACACTCTCCCCCCCCCCCCTCCTCCTAATCTCTCTCTCTCTCTCTCTCTCTCTCTCTCTCTCTCTCTCTCTCTCTCTCTCTTATCTTTTCCCCCTAGATATATTCTTGACTTTTTCTCCTCAGACTGATTTTACCTTAAGCTAAGGGTGGTATTTGTACAAACTAACCTAGCCTAACCCAACCTGCCAAGCTTTTAACTTTACCCAAACCTAGCCATGCCTATAGCCAGCCAATCTGTTTTATTATTAACTCTTGTAGATATTGTATTTAGTATCTTACTGTAGCTATATATATCTGTAATTTTAGTTGTTGCTTGCACGATCTTGTAGTAACCTTTGACTGATACATTTTTGTTATCTAAAAAGAGTAGGCTACTGTTTTACTAGGCTAGAGCGACACCAGGGCCATCTGTTGACACAGTATATTAACCCTTTGTGTGCAGTCACACTTTATGTTTATATAATCTTTATTTGGTGAATTGTATATTTAGTTACATATTCTGTTATATATATATTTGTTTAAGGGGAGATTTCCACCTGGAGGATTTTTTCTGAACCTCTTTCTCCCTCATGTTTAGCCCCATTGCATGTGAGATTTAAAGACGCTTGCCACATTAGTTTGGCGATTTTAAGAACCATCGCCCCATTTCTGTCAATTTTAAGACCATTCGTGCCATTTAGGTGTCAATTTTTTCCTGGCGAGCGACAGCGAGCCTGTAATTTAAGGGGAACCGGCCTTTGGCCGGGAAATTTTTCTACCGAAAAATGTACACATTTATCTTGAAAGGGGGTCAAGGGGGAGTAATTTTAAGCTTAATGGAAGTCTAGGGAATCAACTAGAAACCTCCCCTTAAGGTTAGGTTATGACACCTGGTAGCCTCTATCTGCGTATCTAAATTTTATTATTTTCGGTTAGGCTATTCAACGCTGGTAGCCTATTGTTGCGTATTTCAATTTAAAAAAAAAACTTTTGGTTAGGCCCCTGGAAGCCTAATTCTGCGTATCTCAACATTTTTGTTTTCGGTTAGGCTATCACCCCTGATAACCTATTTCTGCGTATTTCAACATATTTGTTTTCGGTTGAAGTGATTGAAGTGTTTTTAAAGTGAGTGAAGTGTTTTAAAGTGAGTTAAGTGTTTTAAAGTGAGTGAAGTTTTTTTTTAAGTGAGTGAAGTTATCTGAAGAAAGTGACTGTCACCATGCCTCGCACTTGTACGAACTGCGCCGGTAGGTTTGGTGAGTCCGTGTTTGCTACTGTCGATCTTCAAGTCTGCCGGCTCTGCCAGCAACGAGAGAATTTTACAGTGAAATTAGATGAAGCCTACAACAATGTCCTCACCATGAAGCTGGAATCACTCCAAGAGTTTGTAACACTCAACGTTGGAGTACCACAAACTTCAATTGTCACCGCAACTCCAGCAGCCACCAACGCCCCAACGTCAACTGCCAACAATTCAATACCTGCAGTAGCCACTTCAGCTGATGGTTCCGATACTCAAGAAACAAATAGTGACTCTCTTCCCCCTCAAGACAGCTTCCGTGTCGTGAGGAACAACGTTTGCCCCAAGACCAGGAAACCCATACCTACTACCGATTGTCAAAACCGTTTCCAGATACTCACAGACTCAGATGACGAAGGGGAAATAGAAGAAGTCCGGCTCGTGGGAGACTCGATGATACGTGGTCAGCTCACAGAGTTTTGCGCCAGGGCACCTAAGACCAGGAAGCGTTTTTGTATCCCTGGTGGTGGTGTGGACGACGTAGTTGCTACAG
This sequence comes from Paralithodes platypus, assembly GCA_032716605.1. Lineage (NCBI taxonomy): Eukaryota > Metazoa > Arthropoda > Malacostraca > Decapoda > Lithodidae > Paralithodes > Paralithodes platypus. The sequence goes on from CM064572.1 coordinate 42,610,231, forward strand.
TTGACGAAGTATCAAAGCTGGCCCCTGCTAATACAATGTACGTCATCCACGTTGGATCCAACGATGTACAGCGAATCCGGTCGGAAGATTTGCTTTTAAAGTACCAGCAGCTGATCAAGTCGTTTAAGGAGAAGTCATCAAGGATCATCTTCTCAGGAATCGTCCCCCGGCTCGGTGTAGAGAGCCGATTTTACAACATAGCCACCAGCACAAATCGTTGTCTAGCAAACCTCTGCAGGAAGGAGAACGTGGGATTCGTTGACACCTGGGACAATTTCTACTACGATGACTATTTGTTTTCGGACGATGGAGTTCATCTGAACCAGGTGGGAGCAGCACGTTTTGGGCGTCTTCTCAACGATGCGGTGAAGGATTTTCGGAGAAGAAATCGACTCAGCACAGGACAACCAGGAAGCAGGACCGAAGACAGCGAGGACGGCAACCTGCAAAGGAATTACATGCTAATCCGTCAAGAACCGCGAATTTGGATAAAGCTCCACCAACACGACCCAAATTAAAAACCGCCGGGGATAATGACCGAGGACCGAGGACAGCCATGAATGTAAATGTAGATCCGACCAGAACCAAAAATTTGATTAAAGAACGTTCTGTGAGTTCTAAAACCGCAACTTTAAAGGTTTTCTATGCAAACGCTCGTAGCATACGCAATAAATTTTCAGATTTAGAGGAACTAGTGTTTACAGAAAATTATGATGTGATTGGCATAACAGAACCGTGGCTCAATACAGAAGATAGAGACTTTTTAGCAGAGTATTCACTTCCCGGTTATATAATGTTTGAGAACAGCCGAATAAATAAAAATGGAGGTGGCGTTTTATTTTATATCAAAGAAAGTCTTAACCCGACCCTCTTGTTAAAACGTCAAATTGTGAACGTCGACACATCTTTTGTGCTAATAAAGAATAATAAAGGTACAAAAATAATACTTGCATTAATATACAGACCTCCAGCTCAATCAGTGCAAACTGACCGAGAAATTTATGAACAAATTGCAGATGTAAGTAACTCACAAGATACCGTATTTTTTGGCGACTTTAATTTGCCTGTGACCAAGTGGGGCGATACTCTTACTTCACACTCCGGACATGACTTGTACGCGAACTTTCAAGAGAGTTCACTCTATCAATTTGTTCGATCGCCGACCCGTGGTAATATCGTTCTTGACCTTGTACTTGCAACAAAAGAAGAATTAATAGAGAATTTGAATGTTCGTGATGAATTCAGTAACAGCGACCATCGTACAATAACTTTCACTTTAAAGTTTACTAGTAACGAACCAAATAGCAGCATCGAAAAAGTCCCTAATTTCAAGAAAGCAAACTTTCATAAACTTAGAGCTATGTTTAAAGAAACTGACTGGAGCTTTCTAATTAACAATAACGACATAAATACATCTTGGGAATTATTCGAAACCACTTACCTTAAAGCAGTGCAGGACTGCATACCATCGAAAATACGGCGTACAGGCCATAATAATAAGCCCAAATGGTGGAATAAAGATATTTAAAACTGTCTGCTTGCTAAAAAGTTTGCTAATGATAGATTAAAATCCTCACAAAATGACGAAGAACGGGTGACATTTGTAGAGCTACGACGCAAAGCCAAAAAGTTAATTAAGCAAAGCAAAAAGACTCTGCAGTTACATGTTGCGAATCAAAGTAAAACAAACCCGAAAGAATTCTATAGTTATATCAGAAAGAAAAAAGTAGTTACTTCAACTGTTGGACCGTTAGTCGATGAAAATGGAGAATACACCAAAGACGAAGTACAAATGTGTAATGCCCTCAATACCTTCTTTGCATCAGTTTTTACAACGGAAGACCTCAGTGATATCCCTACACCATCGCCGATTCAGATTGATAATTCAGATGTTCTAAGCAATATCACCGTTACAGAGAGAGAAGTATTGAATTGTTTAGATAAACTCAAGGTAAATAAAACGCCTGGACCTGATACAATCTCACCTAGAATCCTAAAGGAAGCTAAGGATGAGCTCTCTAAACCACTGACATTGCTATTCAATAAATTCTTGCAGTCTGGAACTATGCCTGATCAGTGGAAGCTAGCCAACGTAACACCGATATTCAAAAAAGGCAGCAAATCCCTACCCCATAACTATCGTCCAATTAGCTTAACCTCAGTTGTATATAAAATACTAGAAACACTCATAAGAGACATACTCGTAAATCACTTAGAGGAAAATATCATACTTAAAGATACTCAACACAGCTTTCGTAAAAAACGTTCCTGTTTAACAAACCTCTTAGACTTCTTCCACGATATCCTCAACCTCTACGATGAGAGTAAAGCTGTAGATATTATATACCATGATTTTCAAAAGGCCTTTGACAAAATTCCCCACAAACGTTTACTGCTAAAACTAAAAGTGCATGGAATACAAGACGGTGTGTTGAAATGGATAGAAAATTGGCTCAGCGATAAAAAGCAAAGAGTAGTCATAAACGGTAAGGCATCTAAATGGACCAATGTAAGTAGCTGGGTACCCCATGGATCGGTACTAGGACCAATTCTCTTTCTAATTTACATCAACGAGATAGATGAGGGTCTTACCTACACAATTTCAAAATTTGCTGACGATACAAAAATTGCAAATAGCGTACTCTCAAAAGAACAAGTTGACGATATGCAACACAATCTAGATAAGTTGTCATGTTGGGCCCAAATTTGGCAAATGAGTTTCAATGCGGATAAATATAAAGTACTACATATCGGATACCAAAATGAGAAAGCAAACTATTTGATGAATGGCACTCAGCTTAAGAATGTAAACAGAGAAACCGATCTGGGAGTAACAATATCGAGTAACCTAAAAACGAGTCAACAATGTTTATAAGTTGTTAAGAAGGCAAACAAAATAATTGGCTTTATAGGCAGGTCATTTGAGCATAAATCCAAAGACGTTATCCTAACCCTTTACAATTCCTTAGTCCGCCCTCTTCTGGAATACTGCATTCAATCCTGGTGCCCTTATTACCAAAAAGATATAGACAAGCTAGAACGAGTTCAACGTAGAGTTACCAAAATGATACCTAGCCTAAAGAGGCGACTTAATTCAAGTGTTCAAAATCATCAAAGGCTTCGACAATATGAACTGTAGTAAGTACTTCACTATCGACCAATCTAATTACACGCGGGGAAACGGGTGCAAAATTATTGGTAAATCTTTTAACTCGCACGAAGCTAAAAATGTCTTCTTCAATCGAGTTGTCAACTTATGGAATGGGCTTCCCCGAGATGTTATAGACTGCAGCACCGTTGATTCATTTAAACTTCGCCTAGACAAATATCTCGCATCAAACCCGCGACTGGCTGCGTTTGTAAATGAATAACTTTATTTTATCCTCCCCTCAGTTACTAACCCATCTGTCCCCTACTAACTTCCTAATCCTGCCACGGAGATTAGTTCTAGGGCAGTAGTTTCCTTTCCAATGTTCCCTTACCCACTCTAAACCACTGTTTGGACACTTGATCCTCAGTGTTTTGGAGGACAAGCAGCCTAGATGGGTCACTAGAACTGTTGTTGCTTGATTTCCTTTGTACTCCTTTGTACACTCTCTCTCTCTCTCTCTGATATAGTACAGATCTAGTTCATTATATGCATTTTAGTATATCCTTGGTGAATAGTATACTGTACATATATCAAATAATGCTATATCATATAAACTGAACACACACACACACACTTTATCTCTCCTATTCCTAATCTCTCTCTCTCTCTCTCTTACCAAAGCAGCTGGTCGACAGTAATTTAATTGATACGTTTAAGAAAAGACTAGACGTTTATTATCTGATGAAAATTGTATTCATATGAATTAAACCGTAGGCATGTGTAATTTCACTTTCATAGTAATTTCTTCCTATTCTATATACACAAAAATCCTTGTGGGCATTTCCTGACCCATAAGGTTACACTTCGTTCTATTTTCTGGTACGGTTTTTTAGCCGGAGGAAGTGGAGGGTGGGGAGAGAGCCTTATACTGTACTGTCCTATTCTTCCAAACTGTCCCTGTCTAGTAGTATTAAGGCAGGACCACCTAGTTACGACCACACGATCTGTGTGGTCTGAGTATCTGTGTCACTCTGTGTAACTCTCTCTCATGAGGCACAACGCTATTTTGTTGTAGTGCGTTACGATTAATAATTAATGTATGCAATTAAAATGAATTAGCTACAATATAAACTAAAATCTCTCTCTCTCTCTCTCTCTCTCTGATCCACACTACTTAGCCTAAACAAAGGCTAACACCAGCAAAGTACGCCCTCTATTATTGGAATACTACTCCCCCCAAACTTGCCACAAAACAGGGAACAACATTTAGGGAGCTCATCTCGTTTTTATTTATATCTCTCTCTCTCTCTGGGGGTTGTATCCATTCGGTCCCATTCAGCCTACTGTTTTAAGATGTTTATCCCCATCCATGTGATGATTTTTTCCTGGCGAGTCGTAGCGAGCCAGCATATTTTTAAATATGTTTTTGACAGTAGGCTTAATTTGTACATTTTTCGATGGAAGAATGTCTCTGGCGAAGCCGGGTTTCTCCATAAAATGCTGGCTCACTATCTCTCGCCAGGAACAAATCGACACTTGGATGGGGATAAACATCTTATAACAGTAGGCTGAATGGGGCCGAATGGATACAACCCAGAGAGAGAGAGAGAGAGAGAGAGAGAGAGAGAGAGAGAGAGAGAGAGAGAGAGAGAGAGAGAGAGAAGAGAGAGAAAGAAAGAGAGAGAGAGAGAACTTGTGATAATTCCGTGAGTCTCCCAACGTTCTTCAAAGCTGTACAACTTCCTGGAGCGGCTGTGAATCCCTACTACATTTACGGTCCTTCACTAAATGATGTTACTCAAAATTATGGGGGAGGTAGTTGCATTGTCCTCATTATTTAGTTCCATTAGCTTTGAGATGTTAAGCCTTTGGTTTCATAGTAATTCGATTTTAAGACCTTTTGCCCCCATTTCTTTGTTAATAAAAAGATATTTCGGACCATTTAGGTGTCGATTTTGCTCCTGGCGAGCGAAAGCGAGCCTGTAATTCTAGGAGAAACCAGCCTTCGGCCGAGACATTTTTCTACCGAAAAATTTACACATTTATCTTGAAGGGGGGTCTAGGGGGTGTTTTTGTTTTAAAGGTTCATGGACGCCTTGCAAGGAAAATATATAATACATATATGAATATATAAATAGACCAACATATATCCAATACCCCCTTAACGCCTTCAGCCCGATGACGTGATTCTCATCATATTCTGGTTACCATTTGGCGATTTTCTTTATTTTATAATCTCCCTCTAGCACTCAAGGGGTAAATGCGATCTCAGTAGACCCTCTGAATAACTTAGGTCCTTCTTAAACTGCACAAACTAGTCTAAAAAATGCAGGAATATATGGTAAACAAAAATGCATCGCACTGAAGGGGTTAAATCCAAATAAGGAGTGATCGTATTAACCCCTTCTGTACCAGCGTCGTCTTTATTATTTTCGTCTAGCTACATTCAGACGATTGTATGCAGTTTAAGAAGAATCCGTGGTAGTAAAAATGGTTGAGTGAGATAGTTCGAAGCCTGTTAATTGCTGGAGGCCTTTTTTTAAACTGAATAAAGTCTTCTATTAGTAGCCAGAATAAAATTAAAAGTACGTCGCCGGTACAGAAGGTGTTACATGGGGTAAAAACAGCATTAGGGGTTGGTTGAGACTGGTGCCTATGCTGTTGTAGAGTTGGGAGTTGTTTCAATGACTTATAGAGCCATCAGTACTGGCATAGAACAGAGATATTGGATCAACTTTGGCTGTTAGTGTGTGTGTGTATGGGTGTCTGTGTGCGTGTGTGTGTGTCTGTGTGCGTGTGCGTGTGTCTATGAATGTGTGTATGTGTGTGTGTATGTCTGTATGTGTGTGTGTGTTTGCTCCCCTTGCCTGCCCACCCACGCTGCACAGAGACAAACAGACAGGCATACTAGACCCAAGATTAACCCTACCACAAAATCCCAAGTTAGCCCTATTTCCCTACCCCGCTCTCCGTCTTTTATGCCAGGATAAAGAAACTGACGATATTTCTGGGGGCACTGGGTTAATGGAGTTATGAGCGTAATAATCAGGGTAAGTGCAAGAGAGCTACATAGAGCTACATAGATACACAGACCACACAGACCTCGAGGTCCTTACTAGGTAGTCCGGCCTTACATTTTTTTTTTCTTTTTCATATCACCCTAACCCCCTCTAGTTAGAAGTCAAGCCTTCCCTTGAAAGCGTTTATTGTGTCGCTCTCCACCACTCTCGCTGGTAGTTTATTCCACTCTGTCACCACACTGTAGGTGAAGAAACTCTTTATGACATCTAGGTTTGCCTTTTTGTTTTTAATTTCATTCCATTTCCGCGAGTTTGAGTATTATTGTTTAATGTGAATAGCTCATTTATATCGACTTTGTCCATGCCTTTGAGTATCTTATAGCACTCAATAAGTTGACCCCTCAAACTCCTTTTTTTTAATGAGAACAGGTTCAATTGTTTAAGTCTTTCTTCATATGGTTTATTTCTTAATGAGGGTATCATCTTCGTCGCTCTACGCTGTACTGACTCGAGTCTTACAATGTCCTTGCTCAGATAAGGTGACCAGAACTGCACACCATATTCAAGGTGGGGCCTCACAATACTTTTGAACAGTGGCACTATTACGTTCTCATGTTTATATGTACATTTTCGTTTAATAAAATCCAATACTCTGTTTGCCTTATTTGATGCTGCTAATAATTGGTCGGAAGTGTTTAAGTTTTCAGATATGAGTACACCTAGGTCTTTTACTAGCGTTGTGGTTTTTATTTGCCAGCCATTAATTTCGTATTTGTATTTCATATTTCTGCTACCAACCTGCAGCACCTGACATTCATCGACGTTGAAGGGTATCTGCCATTTTTCAGACCACTCTGATATCTTGTTTAAATCAGACTGCAGCGCATTTTTATCTTCTTCGGTCAGGACTGCATTTCCTATCTTTGTCTCGTCGGCGAATTTGAAGATGGTGTTGTTTACCCCTACATCAATATCGTTAATGTAAATGAGAAACAGGACCGGTCCACAGACCGAACCCTGTGGAACTCCACTAGTGACAGGCTCCCACTCGGATTCCACTCCATTTATCACCACTCTCTGTCTTCTGTCTGTAAGCCAATTTTGTATCCAAGAATGAACTTTTCCTTTGATACCTATCCTCTCCACTTTAGCCATTAGTTTCCGATGTGGTACCTTGTCGAAAGCTTTTTGAAAGTCCAAGAAGATTATATCTAGTGATTTCGTCATGTCGTTATATGTGAGAGATAGATAGATAGATAGAGAGATAGAGAGAGAGTATAAAGGAGTACATAGGAAATCAAGCAACAATAGATCTAGTGACCCATCTAGGCTGTTTGTCCTCCAAAAAAACTGAGGATCAAGTGTCAAAACAGTGGTTTAGAGTTGGTAAGGGAAAATTGGAAAGGGAAATACTGCCCTGGAACTAGTGTCCGTGGCAGGATTAGGAAGTTAGTAGGGGACAGATGGGTTAGTAACATAAGACAGTTTTAAGTGAGCTTTCGTATATCTGGGAAAAAGAGAGTAACATCTATAAGTAATATATTTATGCAATAATCCTTGATGAATTTGAGGGGGGGATATAATAAAGATATTCATTTTCAAACGCAGTCAGTCGCGGGTTTGATGCAAGATATTTGTCTAGGTGAAGATTAAAAGAATCAACGGTGCTGCAGTCAATAACGTCTCGGGGAATCCCATTCCACAAGTTGACAACTCGATTGAAGAGGAAATTCTTAGATTTGTGTGAGTTAAAAGATTTACCAATAATTGTGCAACCGTTCCCCGCGTGTAATTAGATTGGTTGGTAGTGAAGCACTTACTACATTTCATATTGTCGATGTTTTTTATGATTTTGAGAGAGAGAGAGAGAGTGTGTGTGTGTGTGTGTGTGTGTGTGTGTGAGAAAAAGTGTGTGAGTGAGGATGAGTGAGAGAGTAAGAGAGAAGTAGAGATATGGGAGAGAGTTGGGGGGGGGGGGAGGAAAAAAAGAGGCCTAGCAATCCTACAGAATATTCAGTAGGTATATCGGTGGGTAGGTATGTGTGTAGGTATGTATGTATGTCTGTATTACAGTATATGTATGTAGGTAGGTAGGTAGGCAGGGGGTAAATATTAAAACATTAAAGTGACGCATATGTTTTACAATCATAACAAGGAATATCGTTTATAGCTGAGTATGCCATTGGTAATGTTTTCACAATTAAAATATAGTAGTATTTTAGTGTTTTATATAAAGTAGTAGCACTTAGTTTTGTAGAAGTAAATAATATAATAAATAATACATCATAAATAATATAAAGTAGTATTGTAGTGTTTATATAAAGTAGTAGCATTTAGTTTTGTAGAAGTAAATAATATAATAAATAATACATAATAAATACTATAAAGCAGTATATTAGTGCTATATATAAAGTAATAGCATTTATTTTTGTAGACGTATTTATATATTTGTCACAGCTATTCATTCAAGATTTTCTAACTCGGCTATCTTATTAGTTTCTGGGAATTGTTATATACTTGTATTGTGTCTACTTCAATATCATGGTTGAGAAAATGCTCCTAGGTTGTGCTCACTCTCTCTCTCTCTCTCTCTCGTACTCTCAAAAGAACAAGTTGACGATATGCAACACAATCTAGATAAATTGTCATGTTGGGCCCAAATTTGGCAAATGAGTTTCAATGCGGATAAATGTAAAGTACTACATATCGGATACCTAAATGAGAAAGCAAACTATTCGATGAATGGCACTCAGCTTAAGAATGTAAACAGAGAAACCGATCTGGAAGTAACAATATCGAGTAACCTAAAACCGAGTCAACAATGTTCATAAGTTGTTAAGAAGGCAAACAAAATAATTGGGTTTATAGGCAGGTCATTTGAGCATAAATCCAAAGAAGTTATCCTAACCCTTTACAATTCCTTAGTCCGCCCTCTTCTGGAATACTGCGTTCAATCCTGGTGCCCTTATTACCAAAAAGATATAGACAAGCTAGAACGAGTTCAACGTAGAGTTACCAAAATGATACCTAGCCTAAAGAACAAACCATCTGAGGAGAGTCTTAGAGAATTAAATCTATTTCCTTTAACCCAGCGCAGATTAAGAGGTGACTTAATTCAAGTGTTCAAAATCATCAAAGGCATCGACAATATGAACTGTAGTAAGTACTTCACTATCGACCAATCTAATTACACGCGGGGAAACGGTTGCAAAATTATTGGTAAATCTTTTACCTCACACGAATCGAAGAATTTCTTCTTCAATCGAGTTGTTAACTTGTGGAATGGGCTTCCCCGAGACGAGACGTTATAGACTGCAGCACCGTTGATTCATTTAAACTCCGCTTAGACAAATATCTCGCATCAAACCCGCGACTGACTGCGTTTGTAAATGAATTACTTTATTTTATCCCCCCCTCAGTTACTAACCCATCTGTCCCCTACTAACTTCCTAATCCTGCCACGGACATTAGTTTCAGGGCAGTAGTTCCCTTTCCAATGTTCCCTTACCCACTCTAAACCACTGTTTGGACATTTGATCCTCAGTGTTTTGGAGGACAAGCAGCATAGAAGGGTCACTAGACCTGTTGTTGCTTGATTTCCTTTGTACTCCTTTGTACTCTTTCTCAATATCGAGGACAACCGGCCCCCCCCCACCCCCCCTATTCCACTTTCCAGAAATAACACAAATAAGCATGGCCAAACGTAATAATACCACGTGTAGGCATTCCAAACAATTAACTGAGAAAACTGACATAATACGCAATACCTACCTTGAAATTGAAATTGAAATGTATATTTAGCCACAACGTATTATACAATATATACATATGTAGAATAAAATAAAAGGTTGTGCTCTTTGAGAGAAAATGATATCTTATTAAGACACCTCAATGTCAGTCTACACTCAGAGGCTCCGAAAAAAAAAACAAAAAAAAAACAAATGAAAAATCGATCTATCTATCTTTCTATCTATGTGATCGGGATGAATTTTGATTAAGGGGGTAGTGCTTGTTTTTTGGTCTATGTATTTATTTATTTTTGAATTTCCTCGCTAGACTTCCTTCAGAAAAATGTCCCGGTATCTTCCAAAATGACAGGCACACTATCGTTCGCCAGGAAAACAAAAATCAACAACTGAATAGCACGAAAGGTCTTAATATTGACAAAGGAATGGGGCGAAAGGTGTTAAAATCGCCAAACTATTGAGCCGAACGTCATATAATCTGAAAACTAATGTGGCTAAACATTAGGGAGAAGAGGGACCATAAAAACGACTCATCTACCCTTAATGTAAAATGAAAAAGTAATCCTGCACACCAACTTTTGTTATTTACAATGTAAAGCAACTGACACAAGGAAGAAACATTGGATCTCACTATCACTAGAAATGAAATCTTGAATATCTAAATTGGATGACGGTAAATATTTGTTCAATTCCCTACAAACGCATTAACATTAATTATAAATAAGCAATTGAAAAAAACGAGAAAAAGACATCATATTAAAAATACAAATATTGATAGCCTTAAAACGCTCTTTGTACACTCGGACACCACAGTCTCTAGCCCACTCATAAGATTTCGTGGACCTCTTAAGTTTTTCTTTATGCAATTAATGCTAACTGGATTGATTTTTCTGTAGAACTTGCTTTGCAATGAATAGTATATATAAGCCTAGTTTTGTAGTTGATTTATAGAAAATTATATTCATAAACTCGTGTCCAGAGATATACTTCCATAATTACAAATTGGTGAAATCCACGAATGTTAATGAGTGGGCTAGCGACTATGGTATCCGAGTGTACCATCGGCCTAATAAGTGATGTCACGGCACCAATTATAGTTTGATTAATAAATGGTATCATCAATATTTACACATGATTTCTGCTTTTTGAGTGAGATATACAAACAGGTTCCTACACTTTCCCACCCTATTCAACATCTGACAGACATTAATACAGCACAGAACAAGCAAAACGTAATGACAACTGTGCAATGACTTATTAGCGCGACCGTACCTTGCATTTGAAGTACAGCAGAGCAAGATTAATGAAGCATATAAACTGTGAGAATTTTTTTTTGGATCATAATCATGATTATATATAAGCCAATTATACTCACGAAACTATAATTCAAGACTCTTAATATTGGCAAAGAAATGGGACGAAAGGTCTTAAAATCGCCAAACTAATAAGCCGAACGTCTTAGAATCTGAAAACTAATGGGGATAAACATGAGGAAGAAAGGGGACCAGAAAAACGGCCTTAGTAGCTTATCTGATCAAGAATAATGAACGGCTCGAGTCTGAGAAATGTAGAGCACCTAAGCGGATACCATCACTGAGATATAAGCCATTTTATGGAAGAATATAAAGCTTAAAGGGAGGTATGTGTTTTTGTCTGGCCCCTCTTCTCCCTCGTGTTTAGCCCTATTTGTTGTGAGATTTTAAGACGTTCGACCTATTATGACCCCATTACCTTCCCCATTCTCGGTAAAAGAGAATGAAACGGGAATGATGGAAAGATAAATTCAGAATGAGTTGTTATATGGGAATTAGAGGACACCAACTCCTATTTATATTGAAGCAACCCACCTTTTTGTTAGAAACTCTTCATAGGAAAGCCGAAATATATAAAGGAAATTGTGGTGTCTATGAAATCCGAAATAAGTTAAGTAAATTGTAAATTCTATAAAAACCGAAATAAAAACAGTAAATCGTGGTGTCTCTCCATTTCATGCTGGCTTCCTTATTTATTTTTATGTATTTTTTATTTCCAGGTTAGAATGTACCGGTATTGAACCAACTCGCTATTTTCTGGCAGTGTATCTGACCCTTTAACCCCTACTGTACCGTAGGATACAGTAATAAAAGTTCCCCCAACTCCCAAGCAATGTGGCCAAAATGGCAAGATAGAACAACCTTCCACCTCAGGAGATGAAGGAAGACTGGTTCCCCCAGCCTTCAGAGGGTCTTATATAAGCTGAGAAGTGTTGCCATATCGAGAGCAGTGCTCAAATGGTCGTGGTACCAGGTACAACCTGATACAGACAGTTACAAGGAAATTACATTACTGACGGCTACTAGCCGTCGCTGAGACTGTGGAGTGACTTATCTACTGACGGCTAGTAGACGTCGCTGGGATTGGACGGGTTAAGGGTTAAGGGGGTAGTACTTGCGTTGTATGGACCCTCTTCTCCCTCAAGTTAATCATATTAGTTTTGAGGTTTTAAGATTTCTGTGTCGTTAATTTGTCGATTTTAAGACCTCTCACCCCATTTCTTTGTCAATGTTAAGACCTTTCGTGCCATTTAGGTGTAAAAAAAATTCTGGCAAGCGATAGCGAGCCTGTTATTTTAGAAGGAAAAATGTACAAATATATCTTGAAAGGCGGTCTATGGGGTGCTATTTTAAGCTTGATGGAGGTCTAGCGAGGAAACTCAAATATAAATAAAATATATAATAAATATATAGACCAAAAACCAAGTACTACCCCCTTAAGGAGGCCGGACAAAGTGCATGATAAACCCTACCAACTTATTGACCCGATGCGCTTTTGTTCTCGACAACTTTACTGCTAACTCCAGGATTTGGTTTTCGTTTCTTTTACTGTAAACTTGTATTTAATTTGGGAATGTTCTTTATTGAAAACCATTTATTGAAATATGCTGTAATATTTGTGTGTTTGTGTGTATATGATTGCACGAACTATACTGTATATACTTTTGAGTGCTTGAATCTTGGATTAATACTTAGAACATTGATGCCTTAATAATCCTAATTACCTTTCCTTCTCACCCAATAAGAAAATATTGTACTGCTAGGTTGCAACCTACTATACTGAACTCACTCTGAGACAGTCAATTAGGCTATATTATTAGACTAGTAGCTATATGTATGGGCAACGCACAAGCGGTTCCCCAGGCGGCCAACAGTGCCACAGATATGGTTTCAATGACGGAGGGAGACCACATTGTCCAGGTCGATGGAGACTGGTTGTCGATCATATCTTCTGAGCCACTGGTGGAGATTTCACCATTGATGGAATGCGAAGGCCACAAGTGCACGTGCCTCAGGTCATCTTTCTCAGTGGCACATGAATTTGAAATGGCAGGTACTGCTTAAAAACTGTACCTCCAGTCCCATCTATTCATACGCAGACGACTCTACCTTACAATACTCAATTAGTTTTCCAGAACGCTCCAGCCAGCAATCCCTCAAAAACAAACGTAATGAAGCCATACAACACTTATCTTCTGATCTAACTACTATTTCCAACTGGGGCAGAAAAAACCTTGTTGCCTTTAATGCTTCCAAAACCCAATTTCTCCATCTATCTACTCGTTAGGAACTCACAGCGGACTATCCCATATTCTTCAACAATACAAAAATCAATCCTTAATTTTCTCTCAATATTCTTGGCGTCGCTTTTTCTTCTGCTCTCACTTGGAAGGACCATATTACCAGTCTTGCTAAGGCAGCCTCCCAGAAGCTGGGTGTGCTCAACCGCCTCAAAGGGTTCTTTATCCCTGCACAGCTTCTTGCTCTGTACAGGGGCACAGTGCATCTTTGTATTGAGTATTGTTCACATGTCTGGGGAGGATCCTCTCACACCGCACTCCTAGACAAAGTAGAAAGGAAGGCCTTTCGTATCATTAATTCCCGTCCACTCACCAATTCTCTGCAAACTCTCTCTCTTCGCCGCAATGTTGCTTTTCTCTCGGTATTCTATCGCTATTACAATAATCAGTGTTCCTTATACCACCTCCTCTACGTAGGGTACGTGGTATCCGTCTTGCAACACAATTCCACCCCTACTCTGTGCAACTCTCCAACCCAAGAGTGAAACGTTACTCTCAGACTTTCTTCTATTCAACAGCTGAGCTCTGGAACTCTCTCCCAGAATTAATCTTTCCCTCCTTTTTTTTTTTTTTTTTTTTTTTTAAGAGACAATGAACGGAGGAAGGAAAAACACAGATAAAACAAAAAGGTCCATGTGCCTAAAGGCATCCTCCATTCATAAAATGTTTGTAACAACTGGATTTAAACATTTGTAGATTGTAAGTTTGTGGAAAGCAATTCGAGGGAAGTGAATTCCAAAGAGTAGTAGCTCTGGGGATAAATGAATTCTGATAAGCAGAAGTTCTGCATTGTGGAGAAGAAAGTGTAAATTCATGGGCGCTCTCAGCTGCCCTAGTTCTACGGGGAAAGATGTGGAGAGGCGGCACAATTGAAGCAAGTTCCTCGGAACAATTGCTGTGAAATATCTGTAGAATAATGCAAGGGATGCAACGTTTCTTCGTATGGATAATGTAGGAAGGTCCTGTGTGATTGCAGGGTTATTGATTAATCTAATAGCTTTATTTTGAATTTTGTCCAACTGCCTCAATGCAACCACTCCAATTCCACCCCACAGAGGTGAACAGTAATCCATCTGAGAACGCACATGACTTTTATATATTACGGCCAACTGCTCGTCAGTGAAGAATTCTCGAACTCTGTACAGGAGTCCCAGTTTTTTAGAAGCATTCTTAGCAATGCTTCTAAAATAATGTGTCCAGCTCAAGTTAGTAGTTAACGTTACACCGAGAATATCAATACTAGGGGAAGTGGGAATATTTACATCATTAAAAAATATATGGGAGTCAGTGAGATTCTGTCATTTAGAAAATTGAATGTACTTGGTTTTCTGTGCATTAAAGGAAACTAGATTCTCTTGTCCCCATTCATTAATTCTAGAAAGGTCCTGGTTCAGAGAAATTGCAGTGTTTATTTTTGAATATATAAGATCGGGTTGGGTGAAAAAATTGGTAAATGTGAAGGAACTGTGGAGTGTTGAGTCATCTAGGTAGGAATGTATTGGATTATGAGTGGTAGATATGAGATCATTGATATGAATGAGGAACAGAGTTGGGGCCAAAACTGATCCCTGGGGAACACCAGCATTTATTGAGTGAAATTGAGAATAAAGGCCATCTACCATTACACGTATTTTTCTGTTATGGAGATAAGAAGAAATTAGTGGAACTAATGATGCAAGGCCGTAGTGTGACATCTTCGACAATAAGGATTGATGCCAGACTCTATCAAATGCCTTTGATATATCCAGTGCTATTGTATGTGTTTCACCATGTTGGTCTGTAGCTTGGTTGATTTGATGCGTAAGAAGGCAAAGAATGTCTGCAGTTGATCGACATCGTCTAAAACCATATTGCCTATCACTGATTAATTTATTATTCTCCAGATGCTTAATTATGTGATTATTTAATATAATTTCAAAGACTTTGCCAGGAGTGGAAGTTATAGCTATTGGTCTGTAGTTTGATGGATCTGAAGAGGCACCTTTTTTAGGAACTGGATGGATGTTTGCTTCTTTCCAGGGTACTGGGAAGCATGAGGTATGAGTACACAGACGGAAATTTTTTGCCAATACAGGAGCGAGCACCAAGGAGCAATTCTTAAGTACTATTGGAGGAATTTCATCTGGACCTGGAGCCTTATCTACTGAGAGATTCTGCAAAATAGTTTTGACATGTCTGGTGTGGATCTTAAGTGAGGGAATTTCAGGCGAATTAAAATTAAGTACAGGGACATCTTGATTATTTCATCTAAGGTTGAGTTGGTGGAGAAAATATCCGCAAGAAGGTTAGCTTTACCTCGTGGGTCACTTACAAGATTGCCAGTCGGAGATTTTAATAGTGGAATGGATGAAGCAGTAGTGAAGTTGGATTTGAATGAGTTAAGAGTAGACCAAAATATTGTGTTATCATTTGGATTATTTAGAAGTTTATTTGCCTGCTTATGGAGAAAGTTTGATTTAGTTAGGTTTAATATAGTTTTGGCATGATTTCTGATGTTTCTAAAGTAATTAAAGGATTCATGTGTTTTTGATCTTGTGTATGCATTGTAGGCTATTGCTTTTTGTTCAGTTACTCTAGCACAATTATGGTCAAACCATTTAGGTGAATTAGATCTTTTACTGTACTTGTGATGAGGAATAAAAGTTTCCATTCCAATTTTTACAAAATCTTGTATGTGGCTCAAGGTGGAGTGTGCATCATTAGAAAAGAAAGAGGTCCAGGGAATATCAGTAAAGAAACCTTGAAGACCCTCCCAGTCTGCCCTATCGTAATGCCATTTAGTCACCAAAACAGGTTCAGAGTGGGAAGGTGTGGTAGATGATAGCCAGGTGGCCTGTATCAGACAGTGATCAGAAGATCCAAGCGGGGACCTCACTGTAACATCATAATTTTCTGAATGGGTTGTTAAAAATAAGTCCAGTAGGTGGGAATTATGATTAGGATTATCTGGTACACGGGTTGGTTGGTTGACTAGTTGAGTGAGATTAAATGAGTCTGCAAATAGCTCACATTCAAGACCAGCATCATCAGTCCTGGCTGAATGAGTGAGCCATTCAACATTATGGACATTAAAATCACCCAACACAGTGATTTCAGAAGAAGCATTTAAGTTGAGGACACTGAGTTGTGAGGACAGAGAATCAAAAAGACTTTTCTCTGGAGGAGTATTTGGGGAACGGTAGATGCAACATATGTATTTAAATACTATGACTTAAATTGCTTCAAACTCTGTGTGTCCAGGCATTTTGGCTCGAACGTTCCTTGATTTTGGCCCTGTCACTTTCAACTATGAGGGAGGCACTCGCTACAGGAAGTTCTGCCTTTTGTTTCCCTCACATAGAAATATCATCCACGCGGGGCGTTGTTAGTCTCGTGATCGGCGGCTCGTTATTGCTCACCGTATTACAGTAACGTCAACCCCCCCCCCCCCACCCCCGTTAATAATCAGATCAGTCCTTTGATTAATGGCCAATGTACGCGGACAGTAAATTATGAGAGAGAGAGAGAGAGAGAGAGAGAGAGAGAGAGAGAGAGAGAGAAATACTGTATATACAATCAAGTAAATATAGCGATCGGAATAATACATAATGATACAATGTTGGGTATGGCCTTGAATGCGTGTGCTTCATTTCTGGCCGACCTTGGTAAATGTCAACAATATTTGAATTAACAAATTGACATGCGGGGTAATTCGCTGTTAGTATATTCATCACTATATGCACACTATTATTGGACTATAATTACCACCACTAACGTACAGTGGCGCTAATAAGTCATATCAGTGGTCATTATCGCTCTGTGTTGTAATAATGTCTGCCAGATGTTGAATAGGGTGGGTAAGTGTAGTAACATGTTTGTATATCTCACTCGAAACGAATAAATCAAATTTTAGATTTTGCTGATACCAATTATTTATCAAAACGTACTTGATGCCGAGACATCACTTATTAGGCCTACTGTACAGTCACGAGCCCTAATACCCGCACACCCATTTGAATGTGTATCGAACCCAAGCAAGACAATGCAATGTTCTGTTAATATATAACTGTCTTGATAGCCTAATGCTTAGTGTGCGGAATTTTGGTGTGAGTATCCTATTTTCGAGTCCTTGGAGTACCACATGTATTCATTACTTTCATTGATTTCACTAGCTAAGCTTATTTGTTAATTAATTGGTGGATTAGTGAAAACAAATATGAAAATATCCCAAAGGCCAATCTGAATAAAGCTATAAGCGAAACGTTGTCAATAAAGTGCTCCTCCTCACATGGTGTTTGTAATCAATTACCGAATACTTTGTTGAACTCGTAATCAATTTCGGAGGACTCATCTAAACAATTATTACCTCATTAAACATTACCACAAACAACCACCAAGTTCAAGATAGATAATTGGAAAGCCTTTTCCCTTACACGAGGCGAAGCATTTCTGTTTTAATCAAGTGGTAAACTTACGGAATGGATTTCCTAGTAGTATCATTGAGTGCAGTACTGTTCAAACTTTCACAAATCTTCTAGCTAAGTATCTCGTTCATGACCCCCAATTAATTGCGTTTAAAAATGAATAGCACCACTTTATACCGTAATCTTTTACTGTTTTCACATAGGATCGGTAGTTTAGCTACAAGCAGCCTCGTAAGGATCCACCTATCTGTTGTTGCTTGTTCTCCTTTGTAAAACACCACCACTGAAATCAGCATACATTTCAGACGGCCCCCTATCACATCAACTATCAATACCCGACGATCCATCCGAAAACACAATCACTTTCAGTACACTTTGCTGAACTCTCCATCAATTTCCGAGGACTCAACTAAAACCACCATCAATATCTCGCGCCCCTTCTTATGAGGAGAGGAGTCGGTTTACTGGACCCCTTTCTCCCTCGTGTTTAGTCCCATTAGTTTTGAGATTTTTAAGACGTTCGGCCCATTAGTATGGCGATTATTACACCTTTAGCTCCATTTCCTTGTCAATTTTAAGAGCTATCGTTCCAATTTAGGTGTCGACTTTTTCCTGCCGAGCGATAGCGAGCCTGTAATTATAAGAGGAACCGGCCTTTGACCGGGAAATGTTTCTACCGAAAAATGTACACATTTATTTTGAGGGGGTCTAGGGGCCCTGGTGTTTTTCTAAGTTTGAAGCAGGTCTAGCGAGGAAACTAAAAAATATATGAATAAATTAATTAATAGACCAAGTAAACCACCATCAATATCCCGAGCCCCTTCTAAAACCTGGCCGCGGGTTTGGGAGCGCATCAATTTCCACCTTTATGGCGCTGACCGGGGGGGGGGGGAGTCGAAGTGGAATCACACATAATGTATATGGGGAACACAGGAAGGAGAGAGTTACGTAGAGTTACATATACACACCGACTGCACAGACCTTGCGGTCCCTACTAGGCAGTCTGGACTTAATGCTAAAATAGAATTTGCAACACAGTGGAAGGCAAGGATAGCAAAGCAGACGTCTCTCTCTCCCAACCCACCACTCCCTTCGACCACTGTTCGGCAGAGAGAGTTACAGAGAGTTACACAGACACTCAGAACACACAAACCTTGTGGTCCCAACTAGGTGGTCTGGCTTTAATACTACTAGACAGCGACAGTTTATAGTGCAAGAATAGGACAGTAAAGTAGAAGACTCTCTCCCCACCCTCCGGTTAAAAAGCCGTACCGGAAAATGGATGAAGTTTAACCTTATGGGTCACGAAATGCTCACAAGGAAAGTTTGTATATAGTATAGGGAGAAATTAGTTTGAAAGGGAAATAACACATGCCTACTGATTAATTCATATTAATCCAATTTTTATCAGATGATCGTCCAGTCTTTTCTTAAACGTATCAATTGAATTCCTGTCGACCACCTCCCTTGGTAAATTATTCCACTCTTTAACCACATTGTATGTGAAGATATTTTGTGTCACATTTAAGGATGCCTTTTTTCTAATTAATTTCATTCCATTACCTCAGGTTGCAGCACTGATATTAATCGTGAACAGTGCACTGATATCTACTCTGTCAAATCCTTTAAGTATCTTAATACACTCGATAAGTTGGCTTCGCAACCTCCTTTTCTTTAGCTAGACCAGTGTTTACCTTTTATTCTGGGCATTTCTAACTTGTCTAATAATATATTGTGAGGTACCTTGTCAAACGCCTTTTGAAAATCTAGGTAGATTTTGGTAAGCGTCTTAGTTGAATCATTAACCCTTCCTACCCGGGCAGCCTTTCTTAATGACGGAGGCTGTATCCGGGCGATCTGGCTGAAAACACAACCAAAGTAAACTAAGGCTAACCTCGCTTAATATACTACCTACAATAATCAAACATATGTCAAAATGGGCGCCTTACCTTCCCGCATAGAATGGCGTTGAGTAGAGCTTTCTAGCTCAAGTAGTTCAGGAGTTATGGTGATGGAAGTGGAGGTAACTTTTGCCGCGTATTTACCTTGCCGCGTCCGAACGCTCACCCGCGGCCCAGGCTACGACGAACGTTTTGACTCGTCGCTCTACCTTGAATTATGGCGGGAAGCGATTTTTTAGTGTTTTATTGTTTATTATGCCATATATTATTGTTATTATGATATTTTCACCCAATAAATATATTTTTCTGAAGTAATTTGTGTCTCTGTCACTTATACTTAGTTTTATTGTTATTATTATAGTAGTTATGATTATTTATACTGGACTATGGTAATTGATAGTGTCATTTTCACTTCTTTATTGTTAGGAATATATATTTTAGTGTCACTTTCACTTGTTCATATTGTTCTGAAGGCACTTATTATTACTTATGTGTGTCTCTTTCACTTAGACTTAGTTTTATAGTCATTATTATAGTAGTTATGATTATTTATACTGGACTATGGTAATTGATAGTGTAATTTTCACTTCTTTATTGTTAGGAATATATATATTTTAGTGTCACTTTCACTTGTTCATATTGTTCTGAAGGCACTTATTATTACTTATGTGTCTCTTTCACTTATACTTAGTTATATTATTATTATTGAGTGTCACTATCACTGTCACTTACACTTCAATAGTTTGCCAGAGTGTGGAAATCATTGAAGCAGGTGCCGGCACACAGTCCCACCTGACACTCGAGGCATTGCCAAGTGGTTTTTGTGGGTTTGCTTGGTCGTCGAGTTGTGCGGGTGCACACATAGCACATCTTCTGCATCCTTATTCGGCTGTTAGGACCCTGGAAAGGAAGGGCGACGAGCTGGTGCTTTCTGATGAAGTCGGCACACCCTATTCTGTCCATCATGCCTGGTCCTTGTAGTGGCCTCCCTGGTGTACCCGCATGTTTTACCAGGAGCTCATGTATCAGCTGCTTTTGGAAGGTCCGCAGGCTCTTGTACTTGATGAGTGGACACCTCAAACGGTAGATGTTGTACGCGTTGAGGACAGACATATCTACTGTATGCAGGACAAACTTCTTGTACCACCTGCAAGATGTTCGCAGGCAGTCTATGAAGCCCATCTGCATGTCGGACTTGTCGACGAGGCGCATGTTGAGGTTATAGTCCAGAACAGCAGCTGGTTTTGTGATAGGGTTCTTAGTTTTTCGGTCCACCTTCCCTGTGGGGACCATCTCTGCTTCGTGGCATGTGGTGAGGAGGTTGACCTTGCGCTGGTCATGCCAGTGGATGGAGAGGATGGGGCCACTCTTCTTATGGAATATGTCCGTCTTCTTAGTTTTTGTTGGGTAGGCTGGCATGCCCTTCCTCTTCCCCTTCACTGTGCCGACAGTTCCGGTCTTGCGGTCATGGAGGTACTTGGCGAGGATAGGCGACGTGTAATAATTGTCGGTATAGAGGACGTGGTTGTCATGGAAGTACCTCTCCATCATCCTCTTTACCACAGCGCCGCCAAAACCAATGAGGGGGTCAATCTCCACCTCACCACCCTTGCCGCTGTAGACTATAAAGTCGAGCACATATCCCGTCTTGCAGTCGCAGAGGACGAAGAGCTTGATGCCGAAGCGGTGTCTCTTTGACGGGATATACTGTCGGAAGTGCAGCCTACCACGGAACAGGACCAGAGACTCGTCGATGCACAGCTTCTGAAATGGAATCAGGTAGGTGGAAAACCGATGACGTATCATGTCATACAGTTGCCTGATCTTCCAGAGTGTGTCGGGCTCGTGGACATGCATGTTATTTGTCAGGTGGAAATATGAGAGGATGTCGAAGTACCTATCCCTTGACATGAATTTGCCAAATGCTGGAGTCGTTGTGAGGTCGCCAGTTATCCAGTAGTCGACCAGAACGTGCTTCTTTATGTGTGTCATCAGCATTGTGAGTGACAAGAACACATATAATTCTGCCACAATGAGAGCTCTCCATGCCACCATCTTTGCACTTGTCTTCCTGCCAAGAAAGTTTGAACAGATAGCCTGGTGGTGATTTGTCTCTTTGACAAGGTATTCCATGACTTCATTGTCGTAGAAGCCACAGAAAAGTTCACTGGGGGTGGCATTTGGGCCACAGGGATATGCTGGTGACACCCCAGAACCCTGTTGTACCTCGTCAAAGGCAGGAAAATCTGGCACAAAATCCGCCCCATCTGACCACACAAACATTTCAGCAGGTCGAGGACGAGGACGTGGAGCTGCAGTAGGCACACGGCCTGGATGCCCTGGCACACGCCCTTGGCCACGCGGATGCCCAGGCGGACGCCCTGCACGCCCACGCCCACGCCCACGCCCAGGCCCAGGGGCAGCGGCGTCGGCAGGCTGACCACGTCCACGACCTCGAGGTCCTTTGACTCTTCATGTCGGGACTCCCTCGTCCTCTTCCTCTTCCTCTTCCTCTTCATTTTCCTCTTCCTCAGGCGATGTCAGGTCATCTGGGGCAATGTCGGGGTCGTCAGCAGCCTCTTCAGGAGTCAACTCTGGTGAAGAATAGACCGGGCGTCGGCGGCGTGTGGCTGCGGGAGGTTGAGCAATGGGAGCCTCGGCCTCGGGAGTTGGGCTCCTTTTGCGGCTAGCCGGGGACTTTTCCGCAGGAAATAATGACCTACGATGCGGGGCCTGTGGTGACACACTGCGGGAGGCCAATGGCGCACGTGTAGAGGCCCTTTGGTCATCTTGAGGGACAGATGAAGCTGAGGGCTGTGGGTGGCCCTCCTGGCGTCCCGGGTCAAGGCGTCGTGACAAAGGAATGCGGGTGGTTGCTAGGCCTGGGTCGGCGTCACTCTCACTATCTACGCCTTCCCTCACTTTTTCTGCCTCCCTGCGTGCTTTCTTGGCTGCACTTTTCACTAAAGACTGTTTATAGAAGTATTTACCCACTTTCAAGGGCATACGGGCAGGCAAAGGGGAAGGTCCTGGCGTAGGGCTAGGGCTAGGCCTACCCTGACCTACGAAACTAGGCGAAGGGGTTGGCTCTAGCACACTTGGTACTTCAATAGCACCTTCCTCCACCACTTCCACATCAGGATCATCACTACTATCACCCCCCTCAAATAAATCAACATTGTCATCAGCACCAAATCCCACAAAATCGTCAATTTCGCTCCCACTTCTACTCTGAATATAGAGGTTTTTGTCCACAGAGCTTTCACCACTGCTCAAATCCTGGTTGAAAAGTTCACAGTGTATTGCACTGTCACTTAGCAAACGTTTCACTTTCCTTACTTTCCTTTTCTTCTCGGTTGGCAGAGGCGTAGATGTTGCAAGCGGGGTAGCACTGGGATGCGCGGGAGATTGCACAGTATCGGGCGCGTCGGAATTCATTTTTTTGCTGTAGCTCTCAATGGCGGCAACGTAGGAACTGATAAGCGTGGTAGTTGAGGCTTGGTGGCGCTACGATCGCCCCCGCAAAGTAAAATTTGCCCGCGCAAAATTTAAAGCACACTTTCAAGCAAATGCCTTACATAAGGCATACCGGGTTGCGGCCCTTAGGCCGCGCTGTCCTTACCTAAGGCAGCCCGGGTAGGAAGGGATAAGAGTAAATCATTTATTATTAAATTCAAGGAGGTTTGTTAGGCAAGATGTTCTGTTCGTAAACCCGTGCTGGCTGTTTTTTATTAATAATTAGATTCAAGATATTTGACTATTTTATCTGTTAAAATGGTTTAACAAAAAAATCCTATTACTGAAGTTAAACTTATATATCTGTAATTACTAGTGTTTGCCCTATTACTGATATTAAGCCTATAGGTCTATAATTACTTGCTTTTACTCGATCACCCTTTTTGTGAATGGGTGTAATATTGGCTGTTTTCCAATCATTAGGGACGCAACCCTGCTGTAGTGATGAGTTAAAGATAATGGGCAGGGATTCGCATATTTCTTATTTTTCTTGTTTTATTATCCTATCATGTAAATTATCAGGCCCCGGAGTCTTGTTGGTAATTAATTGATTTAATTTACATAATACTTCACTTGCGCTGATAGTAAAGTTTCCTATTTCTTGCGTTGTTACTGCCCTATGTTTTGTATTATTCTTTACTTTGTTTGTAAAAACAGAACACAAATATTCGTTAAGTGTATTTGCAATATCTATGTCGGCTGTTACAATTTGATCATCTCTAGTTAAGTGAGAGAGAGAGAGAGAAAAAATGGCATCTACGACCATGTATGGAAGGTGTTGGGCGAGAGAATCGAATGGCACCAGGTACAATTAATTTGGACTTTTAGTTTGGGCTACAGAAGACTTTTAAAGTTGAAAAAGTGCTCATTTCGGGCGTTTTTGAAGGTCGAATCAAAATCGAAATCCTAAAGTAATGGTCCGATGTGAATGTTGTGTGTGTCATTGGATTCAGCGGGTAAAATTGTACTTGTGGTAGAAAATTGAACAAAATCCATTTCATAATCAAAATTAGACCTATTGGTCCTACAAAATGGTCTAAATCCAAAAAATCAGATACTGTTGGAATTGCAGTCTACAGTTGTGACGTTAACCACTCCATTAGAACCACATAGCTTGTCCTACAGTGACTCGCTAGGATCGTCAGGGCAGTGGATGTGGCTACAGTTGATGTATTATTGTGTGCTTTATTTCATATGAAAGCTCGTGTCATGGGCAGTCCAGAAAGGCTCGTTGTTTTCGCCCATGTCAAGGCTTTATATATTTAATTGCAAAGTATATGTTTTATCATTAAGTAGTAATGATAGGATTTGAGAGAGAGAGAGAGAGAGAGAGAGAGAGAGAGAGAGAGAGAGTAGAACAGAGTGAGAGGAGGCGCGCAGTGTTTTTTGCCATGCTCGATGACGTCACAACTGGCTGGCCTCTTGGGGATTGGTTGGAGGAGTTTTTTACCATGCTTGGTGACGTCATGTTTGGCTGGCTTCTTTGGCATTGGCTGAAGGAATTGTTACCCCTTTGCCTACGCGGTGCGAGCTAGTGCTAGTATATATACAGCTCTCTTGCCACTCTCTCCCTCAGATCTGGTTTCTAGAATGCATCCCTCTTATCCCTTTGATACCTGTATCCCTCTCTGCATCTGAGAACCTTTTCCTCTGCCTATCGCTCTCATTTTCCATATCTTTCACCACCTTTTATTAATATTATACCCCCTCTGGTTAACTCTGCATAATCAGCTTCATACTGGCCAGTTGTATTGTGCGTTAAGGTCTTATATAACCCATGTATGTTAGTTGTTAAGATAAGTTGATCACGAAGCATTGGTTGGCATTCATATTGTTCAGTACCGCTTCCTATAATTATTAGTGTTCTGCTGGATTAGATAATGCTAGACTAGGAGTCTGATACTATAAGGTATTGTTTCCGATGGGTGCTGGCTTTAGTTAAAAGCTGCACGACATACCTGAGAACTGGAGTTGATTGGGTAAATTCTAGTCTGTGTGCCATTGAGAATAGAGCATGCACGAATGAGGGCTTTTTGCCTATACCATTCTGCACTGTTCTAAGCTCGTTGTTTGTCTTTGAGGTACGCCTGGAGAACGCTTAATAATTCGGTATTAAGGTTTCTCAAGAGAGCTACCCTTCATTATAACGTAATACTTGACGCACAGACTTGAGATTTGCACTTGGCTATGCGACATGCCATGCGCACCAGTATCTTGTATCATTGATTCTAGCTAGACTTTATCAGTCACAGTAGACATTAAGTATATTAACCCAATTACTCTTATTATGCATACCCGTTTATGATTACACAAGCATTTCGCAGCCTAGTTTGATGTATTGAGACACAAACGACTTAGGCTCTTTTTGTTGATAGGAATACTGCATTGTCGTGGCGATTATTATTGTTGTAGCGTTTAGGATATTCTTGGCTCCGACTGCATTATATATTCTGCCTTTTTGTGTGCATAGCCTGCACGAGCATTGTTCCGCTGCCTGCCTTTTTGGGTTCCATTTCCGATTCGAGCATCTTGATAGCATCTAACATTTAAAGAAGATTCCGTGTTGGTGTTGAAGGACTTTACTGCACTTTCTTTCATGCAGGAGTGCCTGACATTTATTGATTAAAGTAACGTAAGCTGTAACTTCCCTTACCACCTTACTTTGCATACCATAACCAAGCACCTTCGGTTATAGGTAGTAATAGGCTGTTTTCACATAACATTAAGTCTAGAGTAGATGCACATTTATTGAGAGTTTAATAACCTATTATTGCATATAGAACTCTGGAGAGTATTTGTGTTCTTTGTTCACTGGGAATATACATCAGAGGTTTGATCTAGCGCTTTCCGTTGTAGCATTTATGCCATTACTAGTCCAATGAATAAGAGCCCTGATATATTTAAACCTCAGTCGTAACACAGTATACACTCTCACGCCCTCTCCCACCAGTCCCCCTTCCCTCCACTCCCGGCTACCGAAAACCCCCCCCCCCCCCCAACTAACTCTTACCCCCCCGAGATGTCTTCAATGTTTATGTCTTATTTTACGGGTTCACAAAAGACTCCTTCCCTCATCTCATTCCTGAGGTAATTTTCTGGAAAGAGGGAACAGAGAAGGATATATATATATATATATATATATATATATATATATATATATATATATATATATATATATATATATACAGTATATATATAGAAAGAGAGAGAGAGAAAGAGACAGATAGATAGATATATTATATATATATATATATATATATATATATATATATATATATATATATATATATATATATATATATATATATATATATATATATATATATATAGAGAGAGAGAGAGAGAGAGTATGTGTGAGTGTGAGAGAGACTGATGTAGGTATTTTGAATGTTAGTTATTTCATTCATTTAGACTAGTATGCACTTTAATGTATAAACAATGAAAACTAAAAAATAGATTACTGCTTTTTACATATATTTATATTTATAATTTTCATCCATAACATAATTTTCTTTGTGGACGCCTATCTCCCGGTTTAATGGGAGATATGCCGTTTTTTGTGGTCTCTTTTCTTCCTCATGTTTAACCCCATTAGTGTTCAGATTATATGACGTTTGGCCTATTAGTATGGCGATTTTAAAACCTTTCGACCCATTTCTTTGTCAATAATTAGACTTTTTGTGTCATGTACTGTAGGTGTCGATTTGTTCTTGGCGAGCGAAAGCGAGCCTGTAATTCGGCCGAGAAACTTTTCTAATGGAAAATGTACAAATTTATCTTGAAGGAGGGTTTTGGGCGAGTGTTGTTTATGCTTGATGGAGGTCTAGGGAGGAAACTAACACAGTAATAAAAAGATACCTAAATGAGCAAAAAATACGTCGATCCCCCCTTAAAAGCTGTAAGACAAGGCATTCCTTAGTTCTTGTCTGTTAATTTGCATTTTCGCTTACTCGCTGGCTTCTTTACGACAGTGCGCTCTCTCCCTCGCTCTCTCTGTCTCTGTCTCTCTCTCTCTCTCTCTCTCTCTCTCTCTCTCTCTCTCTCACACAGCCTTTACCATTGTACTTCTCCACAGCCGTTGTCACAGGAACAAATTTAGCAGCCCATTGGACCAGAGTCCACATTTTCCGTTAGTGGACTGCGGGTCACTTTTGAATAACGTTGCCTTGGTTGGTTTGTGGTGTATTATTATTACAGTTTTGAGAGGCACATTCAAAAGTTATGTTCTATATTCAATCCCTTAGCTTTGTCTTCGTGTTTCAATATAAGAACATAATTATACTCGAGACAAATGTAAAGAACCTCAATATAAAGAACTTAGTCATGCGTTTTATTAATATTATTATTAAAGTAAGAATCCTGTCAACCAATCAGAAACCAGGATTATACCATCTCAGTAAGCCAACTGTACCCTACATTCCCTGCTTGTATCACAACATTGCCACACCCTTTATACTAACACAGATCCTTCTTAAACTGCACAAAAACGTCTAAATATAGCAAGTATATATTAAAAAAGACGTCGCCTGTACAGAAGGGGTTTAAGCCGGTATTACACGAGAGCTTTTATAGTCAACATTCTATGATCAACATTGTTCTAGTAACATCTCTGACTGATGATAGATTAATTTAGGTACCCGAAATAATCTAAATGTTTACCTCAATAGCTGCCAGACCAGTGATAAGGATAAATTATGAGGGAAAAAGCACTCGTGTGATACCGGCTTAATGATAACCAAAAAACAGACAAGCAATGCATCATTGCATTTTGAAAGGTAAAATTGCATTGAATTAAGTATATTGGTTATAGTTGTATGTGTTCTTGCTTAATGTAGTTCACTATTCTACACTTACTATACACTATTAATTATAGGTAGGCCAGAAATCGTAACCCCTAGTCGATCTGTAACTAAAAGAATGGCTAGAACAAATGAACTGTAATTGTCAACACATATTTCCTGACTGATTCTTCCCAAATACATTATAGGTAGGGGAGAAGTCCTAGCCCCTAGTCTCTGTAACTCAGAAAGTGGCTAGAACAAATAGGATGTAAATTTCCACATATTTCCTGACTGACTCTTCCCAAATACATTATATGTAGGCCAGAAATCCTAACCCCTGGACTATGTAACTCAAAAATATCTAGAAAATTTAGACTATAAAATTCCACACATATTTCCTGACTGACTCTTCCCAAATGGTAGATATATTAGCTCGATTATTCATTATAAGAACATAAGAACATAAGAAAAATGGAAATCTGCAGAAGGCCAAGTTATAAAGATTAGTGGCCAACTTATTTATTTACTGGATATATTTACTAATTTTCTTATGTATCTATATATTCACAAATTATTTAAGGAGAGAAGGGTCTATTTATTGGTCGATTTACTAATTTATGCATTTTATTATATCTTTAGTGTCTTTACTAGACCTCCATCAAGCTTAAAAAAACATCCCTAAAATCACCCTTTTAGATAAAAGTGTACATTTTTCGGTAGAAAAATGTCCCAGCCGAAGGCCAGTTCCTATTAAATTACACGTTCGCTATCGCTCGCCAGGATAAAATCGACACCTAAATGGCATGAAAGGTCTAAATATTGACAAAGCAATGGGGCAAAAAGTCTTAAAATCGCCAAACTAATGGACCGAACGTCTTAAAGCCTGAACACTAATGGGGCTAAACATGAGGGAGAAGGGTGTCCAGAATAAAACAACCATCCCCCCTTAACTACGTAATGTTCGTGCCTCACCTGTATACTCTATGATGTTATTCTTTCGAGTAACTTATGTTCTTTCATCTTAGCACTGGACTCAGTAAATCATAACAGCTTTCCGTCTTGACACACTCTCTCTCTCTAAATGCTAATCCGTCAAGAACCACGAATTTGGATAAAGCTCCACAAACACGACCCAAATTAAAAACCGCCAGGGATAACGACCGAGGACCGAGGATAGCCATGAATGTAAATGTAGATCCGACCAGAACCAAAAATTTGATGAAAAAACGTTCTGTGAGTTCTAAAACCGCAACTTTAAAGGTTTTCTATGCAAACGCTCGTAGCATACGCAATAAATTTTCAGATTTAGAGGAACTAGTGTTCACAGAAAATTATGATGTGATTGGCATAACAGAATCTTGGCTCAATACAGAAGATAGAGACTTTTTAGCAGAGTATTCACTTCCCGGTTATGTAATGTTTGAGAACAGCCGAATAAATAAAAATGGAGGTGGCGTTTTATTTTATATCAAAGAAAGTCTTAACCCGACCCTCTTGTCAAAACCTCAAATTGTGAACGTTGACACATCTTTTGTGGTAATAAAGAATAATAAAGGTACAAAAATATTACTTGCATTAATATACAGATCTCCAGCTCAATCAGTGCAAACTGACCGAGAAATTTATGAACAAATTGCAGATGTAAGTAACTCACAAGAACCCGTATTTTTTGGCGACTTTAATTTACCTGTGACCAAGTGGGGCGATACTCTTACTTCACACTCCGGACATGACTTGTATGCGAACTTGCAAGAGAGTTCACTCTATCAATTTGTTCAATCGCCGACCCGTGGTAATATCGTTCTTGACCTTGTACTTGCAACAAAAGAAGAATTAATAGAGAATTTGAATGTTGGTGATGAATTCAGTAACAGCGACCATCGTACAATAACTTTCACTTTAAAGTTTTCTAGTAACGAACCAAATAGCAGCATCGAAAAAGTCCCTAATTTCAAGAAAGCAAACTTTCATAAACTTAGAGCTATGTTTAAAGAAACTGACTGGCTTTTTAATTAACAATAACGACATAAATACATCTTGGGAATTATTCGAAGCCACTTACCGTAAAGCAGTGCAGGACTGCATACCATCGAAAATACGGCGTACAGGCCATAATAATAAGGCCAAATGGTGGAATAAAGATATTTCAAACTGTCTGCTTGCTAAAAAGTTTGCTAATGATAGATTAAAATCCTTACAAAATGACGAAGAACGGGTGAAATTTGTAGAGCTACGACGCAAAGCCAAAAAGTTAATTAAGCAAAGTAAAAAGACCCTGGAGTTACATGTTGCGAATCAAAGTAAAACAAACCCAAAAGAATTCTATAGTTATATCAGAAAGAAAAAAGTAGTTACTTCAACTGTTGGACCGTTAGTCGATGAAAATGGAGAATATACCAAAGACGAAGTACAAATGAGTAATGCCCTCAATACCTTCTTTGCATCAGTTTCTACAACGGATGACCTCAGTGATATCCCTACACCATCGCCGATTCAGATTGATAATTCAGATGTTCTAAGCAATATCACCGTTACAGAGAGAGAAGTATTGAATTGTTTAGATAAACTCAAGGTAAATCAAATGCCTGGACCTGATTCAATCTCACCTAGAGTCCTAAAGGAAGCAAAGGATGAGCTCTCTAAACCACTGACATTGCTATTCAATAAATCCTTGCAGTCTGGAACTATGCCTGATCAATGGAAGCTAGCCAAAGTAACACCGATATTAAAAAAAGGCAGCAAATCCCTACCCAGTAACTATCGTCCAATTAGCTTAACCTCAGTTGTATGTAAAATGCTAGAAACCCTCATAAGAGACAGACTCGTAAATCACTTAGAGGATAATAAACATACTTAAAGATACTCAACGCGGCTTTCGTAAAAAACGTTCTTGTTTAACAAACCTCTTAGACTTCATCCACGATATCCTCAACCTCTACGATGAGAGTAAAGCTGTAGATATTATATACCTTGATTTTCAAAAGGCCTTTGACAAAGTTCCCCACAAACGTTTACTGCTAAAACTAAAAGAGCATGGAATACAAGACGGTGTGTTGAAATGGATAGAAAATTGGCCCAGCGACAGAAAGCAAAGAGTAGTCATAAACGGTAAGGCATCTAAATGGACCAATGTAAGTAGCGGGGTACCCCAGGGATCGGTACTAGGACCAATTCGCTTTCTAATTTACATCAACGACATAGGTGAGGGTCTCACCTGTACAATCTCAAAAATTTGCTGACGATACAAAAATTGCAAATGGCGTACTCTCGAAGAACAAGTTGACGATATGCAACACAATCTAGATAAGTTGTCATGTTGGGCCCAAATTTGGCAAATGAGTTTCAATGCGGATAAATGTAAAGTACTACATATCGGATACCAAAATGAGAAAACAAACTATTTGATGAATGGCACTCAGCTTAAGAATGTAAACAGAGAAACCGATCTGGGAGTAACAATATCGAGTAACCTAAAACCGAGTCAACAATATTCAGAAGCTGTTAAGAAGGCAAACAAAATAATTGGCTTTATAGGCAGGTCATTTGAGCATAAATCCAAAGACGTTATCCTAACCCTTTACAATTCCTTAGTCCGCCCTCTTCTGGAATACTGCGTTCAGTCCTTGTGCCCTTATTACCAAAAAGATATAGACAAGCTATAACGAGTTCAACGTAGAGTTACCAAAATTATACCTAGCCTAAAGAACAAACCATACGAGGAGCGTCTTAGAGAATTACATCTATTTCCTTTAACCCAGCGCAGATTAGGAGGCGACTTAATTCAAGTGTTCAAAATCATCAAAGGCATCGACAATATGAACTGTAGTAAGTACTTCACTATCGACCAATCTAATTACACGCGGGGAAACGGGTGCAAAATTATTGGTAAATCTTTTAACTCACACGAAGCTAAAAATGTCTTCTTCAATCGAGTTGTCAACTTATGGAATGGGCTTCCCCGAGATGTTATAGACTGCAGCACCGTTGATTCATTTAAACTACACCTAGACAAATATCTCGCATCAAACCCGCGACTGACTGCATTTGTAAATGAATAACTTTATTTTATCCTCCCCTCAGTTACTAACCCATCTGTCCCCTACTAACTTCCTAATCCTGCCACGGACATTAGTTCCAGGGCAGTAGTTCCCTTGCCAATGTTCCCTTACCCGCTCTAAACCACTGTTTGGACACTTGATGCTCAGTGTTTTGGAGGACAAGCAGCCTAGAAGGGTCACTAGCCCTGTTGTTGTTTGATTTCCTTTGTACTCCTTTGTACTCCCTCTATCTCATTTCTCTCTCTCAAACAGACACACAAACACAAACACTCCCACCTCTCTCTTTCTCTCTAAAACAGACAATCATACACACTGACACACAAACACACCCATAACCTATCTTTCGTTCTCTCTCCGTCACACACACACAAATGTATACACACACTGACACACAAAACACCTACAACCTATTCTCCTCTCCCTCAACTCTCTCTCTCTCTCTATATATATATATATATATATATATATATAAAACAGACACACACACACACACACTGACATAAATCCACACTCAGAACCTCTCTCACTAACTCACACTCTCTCTCTCCAACACACCCACACACACTCCTTTCCCCTGTCACCATGAACTTAACTTGTCGATAATGCTGCTCCCAAGAACTCTGATTTACCACCACTTTTCCGACGTTTTATATTATCTTTCCTGTGATTTCCTATCATTTCTTCGAGTAAATTCAAGTCGTTATGTTTGAAAGTGTTATGAAGGAATTGATGATCTACGCCTTTAGCAATCTCCTCGTTTTCTGTTTATATATATACAGTATATATATATATATATATATATATATATATATATATATATATATATATATATATATAT
Organism: Paralithodes platypus; assembly: GCA_032716605.1. Taxonomy (NCBI): domain Eukaryota; kingdom Metazoa; phylum Arthropoda; class Malacostraca; order Decapoda; family Lithodidae; genus Paralithodes; species Paralithodes platypus. The sequence continues at coordinate 42,643,198 of CM064572.1, forward strand.
ATATGCCTTTACTTATCTCTATATTAGTGTAGTATTTCTATTACTTCATCCAATTGTCAACTCGCCCCCCCCCCCCCTCGCTCTCACTCTTGCTTGTTCTCCCTCTATATGTACAGTATGTGTGTGTGTGTTCCAAGGTTAAATACGTTTCTATCTCTTTCCCCCCTTCCTTTCGATTGCCTTTCTCTTACTTCCGTCCCCTTTTGCACTTATTCCGAATAATACGTAATTGCATTAACATTCCATGGTTCATTCAGATCCTCTTAGTCTTCTCTGCCTTCTCCATAATCGCTCTTTCTCTCTCTCTCTCTCTCTCTCTCTCTCTCTCTCTCTCTCTCTCTCACTAATTCTACTCAAAATATCTATCCTCCCCTCCTTTCTCTCTCTATCTCTCTCCCTCACACACACAAACATTTTACTCAAATCCTCTATCTCCCCCCTTCTCTCTCTCTCTCTCTCTCTCTCTCTCTCTCACTAATTTCACTGAAACCTCTACACCTCCCCCCCTTCTCTCTCTCTCTCTCTCTCTCTCTAATTTCACTGAAACCTCTACACCTCCGCCCCCCCCTTCTCTCTCTCTCTCTCTCTCTCTCTCTCTCTCTCTCATCATTTCACTGACCTTTCATATCGTTCTCCTCTGGGTTATGCCTTCGTTTCTTTAAAAAAACAGACTTGTTGTGGGAAACATTGGGTCTGTTGTTGTTTGTTTTCCTTTGTATTGCTGTGTACACTCCCCCTCTCTTTCTCTCTTTCTGGGAACTGTCCCTATTAACCCCTTCAGTACCAGCGACGTGATTTTAATTTTATTTTAGCTATATTTAAACGTGTGTATGCAGTTTAAGAAGGATCTGTGGCAGTACAATGGGTTAACCCCTTCTATACCGACGACGTATTGTTCATTTGATTTCAGCTACATTTATTTTTTGTTATGAAGCTTAAGAAGGATATGTGGTAGCTAAAATGATTAATTGGGATAGTTTGAAACCTTTAAATTGGTAGACGCCCTTCCTAAGCTGAATAAAATGGTCTAAATGTAGCTGAGATCAAATAAAAAGTAAGTCACCGGTACAGAAGGGGTTAAGTGATAATGTTCGAAGCCTGATTATTCGTGGAGGCCCATTTTAAACTACATAAAATCGTCTGGTAATAGCCAAGATACAGTTAAGAAGACCTAGCCGGTAGAGAAAGGGTTAATCCTGGCACAGACCTGTTTTGTTGTTGTTACTTGTACTTCCTCCTCATCATAATCACCACGTCTTTCTTCTTCTTATTGTTGTTGTTGTTGCACTTCTTGCTCTTCCTCCTCCACATCAATACCTCCTTCTTCTTTTGGTTGTTGTTGTTGTTGCTGTACTTGTGGTTGTTGCTGTTCTTCTTGTACAATACTCTTACTTGGTCTGTGCGCCTCACGGAGCTTACATCAGACAATAATTGTTTCACTACACCTCTCAAAAGTTAGGCTCCTCCCTTCTCCTTCTCCTTCTTCTTCTCCTTCTTCTTATACTTTTTCTTCTCCTTCTTCTTCTTCTTATACTTCTATTTTTTTTCTCTTCCTCCTTTACATTGTTGCTTTTGATGTTTTTATTTTTCTTCTTACGAATTTTGTTGTTTTAGTTATTCTTCTTTTCATGCTTCTTCTTACGATTATTGATGTTGTCGTTCTTGTTGCTGTTTTTTTTTCTTCTTAATATAGTTTTTATCGTTCTGGTTGTTGTTGTTCTTCTTCTTCTTCTTCTTCTTCTTCTTCTTCTTCTTCTTCTCCTTCTTCTTCTTCTTCTTGTTCTATGTGTTCTACTTGTTACAATTGTTCTTGTTGTACAATAACCTTCTCCTGGGAGTTTCCGCCTCACATCACGCAGTTTTGTTGTTTCGCTATCTCCCACAACTATTATGCTTCGCCCTCTTTCTTCTTTCATTCTTCTTCTTCTTCTTCTTCTTCTCTCTCTTATTAACATTCCTACCTTTCTTCTTCTTCTTTCATTCTTCTTCTTCTTCTTCTTCTTCTTCTTCTTCTTCTTCTTCTTCTTCTTCTTCTTCTCACTCTTATTAACATTCTTACCTTTCTCAAATTGGGTGTGTTTCTCTTTCATTATACTTTGTATTGTTTTTGCTTTCATTGTTCTTCTGGCTGTTATTTGTTTTGTTCTTGTTTTTCCCTTCTCCTCCTCCACTTCCTCCTCTTCCTTTCTATTTGCTATTGTTGTTTTTGGTACGCACCTTCTCCTTCTGCTTCTTCTCCTTCTTCTGCTTCTGCTTCTTCTCCTTCTTCTCCTTCTGCTTCTCCTTTTTCTCCTTCTGCTTCTTCTCCTTCTTCTCCTTCTGCTTCTTCTTCTCCTGTTCGGCCTGTATACGCCTCACGGAGCAGCTTCCACCATTACACAGTCGCTTCATTACCACCACCCACAAAAAAGTTAACTCCTTCCCTTTCTCTTATTTCCATTATTCTAGGTATTCTGCGCGTTCTTTTATTAATCCTTCTTTTTCTTCTTCTTCTTTCTATTATCATTTGGGTTGTTATATTTGGAATGTTTTGTTTTCGTATTTTACACTCCTGTTTTTCCTTTCTATTGTTAGTGTTGCTGTTGTTGGTCTTCTTCTTCATTCTATTGATGTTGTTGTTCTTTTCAACAATTACCTCACCAGCTGCTGTTACTTCTTCTTCTTCTTCTTCTTCTTCATTCTATTATTGTTGTTTTCCTTCTTCCCCACTAACCTCCTGTTCGGCCTGTACGCCGCCTCACGGAGCAGCTTCCACCATCACACAGTCGCTTCACTACCACCCAACAACAAAAGTGAACTCCTTCCTTTTTCTTCATTCCATTCTTCTAGGTCTTCTTCTCAGTTTTGTTATTAGGTCAGGTCAGGTGAAGGTACTGAGGGATAAGCCTTTACAGCGGCACCTCGTAGCTACTTTTTACTTTACCTACTTTTTGAAGAGTGAAGAGAGGGGAGAAGGGGTGTTGGAGAGAGCGGAAGCTGTTGTAGTGGCTTTGTTATGTGTGCTATTAGTCTGCATACGTCATCGAGGTATCCTCCGACTGGATGCGACCATGTGGAACATGCTAGGACGTACTACCACATCCACTAAATGTCCGCCTCAGCTGGGATCGAACCCAGGTTAAAATGACTCGCACGTGAGCGTGCTCTGCACTCGACCGCCGCGGCTACTTCTTCTTCTTTTTCTTCTTCTTTTATCTATTTTCTTTTGTCGTTATAGTAGCAGGGTTTTTCCTTCTTCTTATTCTTCACTCCTGTTTTATTTTATATTATTGTGCTGTTGTTGTCCTTCTTCGTATTATTATTATTATTATTAGTATTATTATTATTAGTAGTAGCCAGCCGTCCGGCTGGCTCAGTTGACAGCGTGCCTGATTCCCATCTCGAGGTCTCGCGTTCAATCCCCGCTCAGATTGAAAAGTTTTTATGGTATATATCCGGCGGTTACCATCTCCCCATGAGCAAGGGGGATGGGTAATGGTCTCTGGTAGACTAAAGAAAGCCAAGCGCTTGTGAATCCTCGAAGGAGGAGATACGGGCGCTATATAAGTAACCAGACGATTATTATTATTATTATTATTTAGTATTTTCTTCTTCTTCCATAACGACCTCCTGTTCGGCTTGTACGCCTCACGGAGCAGCTTCCACCATCTCACAGTCGCTTCACTACCACCCAACAAAAAAGGTTAACTCTCTCCCCCCCCATCATTGGTAAAAGAATTCCTTCTTTAATCCGGGAAAGGCGCCGAGACTCTTAAAAGGTTTTGGTGGTGAAAGGCGACGGGACTCTTAAGATCCAAGGCCTAAAAAAAGCCTTTTAACCCTTTGCCTGCGGGTGACGTACTGGAATGTTTTGGCAAGTTACAGCAATTTCCAGGCTTTAAAAGCCTGTAAAAAACGTAAAAATTGAGTGTCAGTGGGCGGGAGCGTGAGGGGCCCACCTCCGTTCCTCAGAGCACCGAGCGGCTCACTGAGCTAGGCTGTGTCTCGCGCGGGTCTCTCTCTGTCTCTTTCAACAGTGTAGCCAAGCGAGCGAGTGCTACCAAATAGCGGGTTTCCCGCGTTTTACTGGCACCGCTGCGGGTGAACCAGACCACGTACGGGGCCTGTTCTGGTCTCATTTTGAAGCTATTTTCGCCTAGTTTTTGGCAGAATACAGTTAATTTAATGCAGATGCTTGATTTATCATTCAGGAGTGCCTGAATATGCCCTAAATAGCCCAAACATAGCCGCAGCCAATGGGTTAAGAGACCCCAGTAGCACTCAAAACAAAGGAATATGTGATTAAGTGAGATCATTCCCCTCCATACCTGCTATCACTCCTCCAGATGTGTCAAAACCCCCTCCTTCCCTCCTCTTCCCTCGCCCGTCAATTATCACCTATTTTTCATCCTATTCTCTTGTTTATCGGTTTATTTATCGAACCAATATCTTCAATCCGGTTCCAAGGTCGTCTACTGTGCATATAGAGAGTGCGGAAAGAGAAAGAAAGCAAGACTGAGGGCTCAGTCTGCCTTCAGCATCAGAGAGGGAGGATATAATGTTGCATTCGCCTCTCACCTCATGACTGGATGGTCGGCAATAATTTGTCTTTTTCACCCCCCAAATACTATTCCCACTTCTTTTATTGCTGTTACATGTTAATATCTTCATATTAAACGTAGAATAGGTGCATATGAATAGGTAATAATGATGTTAATGGTAAAATGACGATTTTAGGCGGGAATGAAGCCAAATATCCTCGCTTGGTGGGAGGGTTTGAACTACCAATAGTGCAGCTCTCGGGTTAATCAAGTTGTGAATTTGTGGAATGGGATTCTTCGAGATGTTATACACTGCAGCAATGTTGATTCATTTAAACATCGCCTAGACAAACACCTTGCTTTAGCCCTAGAACCGAGAAAATCCTGTAACTGGGACAAACACTGAGAAGTGGGGTACAGCATACCCCAAGATTAAAATATTTGTAAAAAATATATGTATGACTTATATTAAGCCTTCAATGGTACTAAAATAATCTTTGGCTTTCTGGTCATTATCTGAAGCATATTTGAGCAGGTTTCCGTGAATATTAAAATTAGCAGGCACTTTGGCATGAGATTTTCTAAATTAAATAATTACCTTGATATATAAATAAATAAAAAAGACGAAATACTGACCAAATAGATGAAACACTAGAGGCTGATGGCCTGATGATGGGGAAACCCACTGTGTACCCCAGCACATCCAGAACATCCATGCTTACCTGTTGAAAAGTAGAGGCAATTTATTAACAAAATTTGTATACACATGTAGATACTGTCAAATCACTGTAAATCAACCATAAAATGATGCAGAATTTATCAAAACACAATATGATGGTTATTCAGTTACAACAGGTGCTTCAGAATTCAGCATTTAAACAACAGGTTAAAACTTTAATTACGGAGTTACATACATCCAAAGCAAGAAGTGGGGTGAGAGAGCTGTAGAGTGTGGAGGGAGGTAGCTAGCTGAGCAACTCCTCCTGCCTCCACCAGAGCTTTACTCAGACTGACTTTTGCACCCCACTGTCCCACACTAAGCAGCTGGCTGCTGACGTCATATGCTGACACCTAAATAATGCGCTTTGTACACCTTTCTGGGGTATCAGGCACCCCGCTTGTGGGTACTAGGGTATTAAAAATGTGACTGAATGTATTTGGAAATTAATATTTGTTGTTCTCCTTTTTCCTCAGAATCTTCGAGGATCATTACATGTATAAATAAATAACCAAGTTGTTACTCACTTATTCTCAGAAATATGAAGGATCACTTATAGCTGTGTTATGTTTACTAACTCAAATTGACCCCTACTAACATCTGATCCTGCCAGGGACATTAGTCCTAGGGCAGTACTTCCCTTTCCAAGTGTCCCTTACCCACTCTAAGCCACTGTTGAACACTCTGAGCAGCAGTGATTTAGAGGGCAAGCAACCTTGAGGGGTCGCTAGACCTATTATTGTTTGACTTCCTTTGTACTCCTTTCTATTGTTGTTGTTGTTGCGGCTTGACTTCCTCTGTACTCCTTTCTATTGTTGTTGTTACTATTGTTTGATTTCCTTTGTACTCCTATATATTGTTGTTGTTGCTTGACTTCCATTGGACTCCTTTGTATTGTTGTTGTTGCTTCTCATCCGTGCCTTCGTTGTTGTTGTTGTTGTTGTTACCTTCGTTGTTGTTGTTGTTGTTGTTACTTTCGTTGTTGTTGTTGTTGTTGCTATCGTTGTTGTTGTTGTTGTTACTATCGTTGTTGTTGTTGCTATCGTTGTTGTTGTTGTTGTTGCTTATGTCGTTGTTGTTGTTGTTGTTGTTGCTATCGTTGTTGTTGTTGTTGTTGTTGTTGTTGTTACCTTCGTTGTTGTTGTTGTTACCTTCGTTGTTGTTGTTGTTGTTGTTACCTTCGTTGTTGTTGTTGTTGTTACCTTCGTTGTTGTTGTTGTTGTTGTTACCTTCGTTGTTGTTGTAGTTGTTGTTACCTTCGTTGTTGTTGTTGTTGTTACCTTAGTTGTTGTTGTTGTTGTTGTTGTTACTTTCGTTGTTGTTGTTGTAGTCAAAGTAGAGTGTATATACTTTGGTTGTAGTTACCTTCGTTGTTGTTGTTCGGCTTGTACAATAACTTCCTGTGTGTGTTGTTTATGCATAACGGTCCTTACATCACACGGTCGTATAAATGCCTCTCCAAAACTTAAGGGGGGATAGTTCACTTTTTGGTCAATTTGTTTTTCATATATATATTATTTGTTTTTAGTTTCCTCCCTAGACCTCCGTCAAACTAAAAGGTCTAATGGAGGTCTAGGGAGGAAACTAGAACAATATACACTGTACATGAACAAATCGACCAAAAAGCGAACCATCCCCCCTTAAGCTTTGGAGACGCAACCTCACGATCACCCTTCAAGATATATTTGTACATTTTTCGGTAGAAAAATGTCCGGCCAAAACCAGATTCCTCCTAAGTTACGGGCTCGCTATCGCTCGCCAGGAAAAATCGATACCTACAGTAAATGGCACGAAAGGTCTTAACATTGAAAACGAAATGGGGCGGAAGGTGTTAAAATCGCCAAGCTAATAGGCCGAACCTAATACAATCTGAAAACTAAAGGGGCTAAGCATGAGGGAGAAGGGTGTCCAGAAATGCCGACCACCTCCCCTTAAGCTTCCTTCTGCTTCCTCTGGCTTCTTTTTTATATATTCTTCTTTTCTTTTCTTATTGCCTTCATTCTTAGACTTTTTTCCTCGTCCTCCTTCCTGTTGTTGTTATTGTTTGTTATTCTTCTTGTTCTTCTTATTTCTTTGTTGTTGTTGTTGTTGTTGTTGTTGTTGTTGTTGATTATCTTTGTTCTTGTTTTTCTCCTTTCTTGCTTTCTTTTGTTGTTGTTATTGTTGCTTTTGTTCTTCTCCTTTCTGTTGTTGTTGTTGTTGTTGATGTTGTTGTTGTTGCTGCTGCTGTTGTTGTTGTTGATGTTGTTGTTGCTGTTGCTGCTGCTGCTGTTGTTCTTCTTCTTCTTCTGTCTTTTGTTGTTGTTCTTGTTCATGTTGTTCTTGTTGTTTACGCCACCCGAAGCTCACATCGGCCAGTTGTACAACTACCGCCCAAGAATTAGGCTTCTCCTCACTGTTCGCTCTGGTTTCTTCTTCGTTTTTTGTCTTTTCTTCTTCTCTTCCATCTCCCCCTCCCTCCTCTCTGTTTAACCCCTTCAGCTCGATGAAGACATGTTCATCTTATTCTGGTTACCATTAGACGATTTTACTTAGCTTATAGTCTAACTAATAGAGTGAGAGCAGTGGAAATGAATTACTTAAGGAGTGCGTGCGGAGTTACATGGAGGGATAGACAGACTAATGAGGAAGTAAGAAGGAGGTGTGGTGTGGAGGTAGATGTGCTGGAAAGTGTGAAAAGGAACAACTTGAGATGGTTCGGGGAGGGGCGTCGACTGACTGGGGACAGAGGTGCATGGGGGCGGTTCGTTCGTGGCCACCCCTTCGGGGATCACGGCGTCAGGCAATAGATAGATAGATAGATAGTCTAACTCTAGAACTCAAAGGGGTAAATACTATAACAAAAATCCTCTAATTAACATAGGTCCTTCTTAAACTCCATAACATCGTCTAAGTTAAAGCCAACATATAAGGTCAAAAGACGTCATCGTGCAGAAAGAGTTATACTCATTATCTTCCTTCGTATGTTATTCCTTTTCTTGTTTCTCCTGTTTGTGTGTGTGTGTGTTATATTTGTTTTACAATTCAGAGAGCCGCCTGAAGGCTTTCGAAAAGTTAGGTTCACTCCCACTTTCTTCTTCTTCTTCTTCTCTTCCCTTTTTACCACCTTATCTCCCTCTTAATTTGTTTTCCTTTCTTCTCCTCGTTGTTCATCTATTTACCACTTCTTCGTCCTTTGTATCATAATTATCTTCCTCGTCTTCTTTCTCTCACTTCCTCATCCTTCCTTCACTTCTCCTCCTCCTCAACCTCACTCAGCTCCTCCCCTCCTCCTCTTTAACCTCTCAGCCCCTCCTCCTCCTCCTCTCCCAGCCCCTTCCCTTATCCTCCTCCTCCTCCTCCTCTCCCAGCTCCTACCCCTTCCCCCCCCCCTCCCCCAGCTGCTCCTCCTCAACCTCTCCCAGCTCCTCCTCCTCTCCCAGCTCCTTCCCTTCTCCTCCTCCTCCTCCTCCTCTCCCAGCTCCTACCACTTCCCCCCTCCCCCAGCTGCTCCTCGTCAACCTCTCCCAGCTCCTCCTCCTCTCCCCAGTTCCTTTCATGACTTTCTTCTTGGCAGTCGTGAAATCAGGAACAAATAGGGCAAGAGGGAATATCAGCCTCAATCTCTCTCTCTCTCTCTCTCTCTCTACTATATTATTGTTACTGGCAGATGGATTTACTAACTCAGGAAGAACGTCTAGAAATGAGGGAGTTAAATAATATATCAAATAGCCATCTACAGTATAAGTAACACCCCGTTCTTAACATTAATCATTCATTACAAACCCCAATGTACTTGAATAAACTAATGAAAGCATAATTATGGTCCTCCTGGGATTCGAACTCGGGACACCACACTCAGAACATAAGCATCTAAACCATTACACCACCACCACAGTTAAAGGTTGAGTACACGATCACGATTAATACCCATTTTCGAATTTTGGATATCAATCTAATCATGTACTCAGACCCAACTGCATTATGGAAAGAGTAATGCGAGTGGAAAGAACATTGAATGGGGCCAAGATCACTAAGGACCGGCCTCGCTATACAATAGTTCCTGAACCTATAGAAATAAGTAACACCCCGTTTTTAACATTAATCATATTATATAAGTCTTTCCTAAGTTAACCCCTTCTTTACCGGCGATGTCTTTTTAATAATATTCTAACTATTTTTAGAGGATTTTATGGCAGTAAAAAGGGTTAAGTGATATATTTCGAAAGCCTATTAATTGCAGGAGGCCCTTTCGAATCTGAATATAGTCGTCTATACTATTAGTAGCCAGAAAGGTTAAAAGGACGATACCGGTTCTTAAAGGGATAAACAACATAGTCTAAAGATAACGACAATAACAAAAATCATCATCCGACTACAATGGTACTAAGGCTCATGTCAAGATTATTTTTATAATAATTATTATATTTTTAATGATGTATGTTTTCTTTTTTCAATGATAATCAACATTAATTTTCCTCTGACTTTGTGTTGTTCATTGTTTTACTTACTCAGTCGGTTTATGTTTTGCTTGGGTTCTTCCTCTTGCAAGAAGGGGTCATAAATTTCTCATGATAATACCGAGCTGATGATAAATGGTTGGTTTCACCGAGAGGAAAGGTGGAATTAAACAAAGGCTTTTTCAGGCAACTTATTATCTGCAACTGTATTCTGGCAACATTTTGATACTTTACACTGGTCCCGGGTGGATTGGCCTGGTTAGCCTTGGTCGGGAACCCATCTAGGGGAGGCAACCTTATACAAAACGCCAAACAAATTTCTCATGATAATACCGAGCTGATGATAAATGCTTGGTTTCAGCGAGAGGAAAGGTGGATTTACACATACACTTTTTCCAGCAAATGTTAATCCACAACAAAAATTGTCATCATACTTTACACTGATAACGGCACCTATATTCTAATTATTATAATTAATCCAAAAAAATACGTGAATAATAGAGCTAACATTCCTACCATTTGGGAAGAGTCGGCCAGGAATTAGGGAGTGGAAATGTACAGCCTATTAGTTCCAGCCCTTCTTGAGTTACAGAGGTTAGGATTCACGATTTCTGGAATACATATTTTGAATAGTCTATATACTTTACACTGACAACGGCAATTAGATTGAAGGTAGATAAAAGTGATATAGTTATTACAAAATAAGCTTTAGAAGGGGTACGTCAGACTAAAGTTGCATAAACAAGTTGCGTTTAAAAGCAATGTTGTAAATTCTGGTTAAGTGGTAGTGATGGATGAGAAGGCTGCTACTTGTTCCCGTGTGCACCATTTGTATCCGGGGTTACAAGGAGTTACCAGGAATTGTTAGTAGCTCAAACATCTTGGGATCCAGTCAAGGGAGATTCTCTATATATAAAGAAAGAATAAGTAATGTACAATCGGCCTACTAATTGATGTCTCGGCACCAAGTATATTTTGATCCATAATTGGTTTCAGCAATATCTAAACTTAATGTATTCATTTCGAGGGGGATATACAAACCTATTCCTACAACCACCCTATCTAACATCTGGCAGACATTATTACAACACAGAGAGAGCCAAACGTAAGGACAGGTGAGACATGACTTATCAAGAGCATACATGACGACGCACTCATATGAATCAGCATCGAACGAGATAATACAATGATTTATTATAACCCACATGCTTCAGGTCTTGGTTTTATAGTTTTAAAGATTCGAATTGGTGGAACTTTATTTATGCTGAGAACTTTACCTCACTCAATGTAGTGTGTGTTTAGCTGCCCAACTGAAGAACTACATGCAAGTTGGAAGTTTATTTCAGGAAGAACAAATTGTAGGCCTATATGTGAGAAAGTTTCAACATACAACTACTAGTGGTTTACCTCTTCAATTCCACCTTTCAGTCATGGTTGTGTGCTGTATAAATATTGAGGCTAAAAATGTTGTTATAATCCAGGTTGTCGAATACATAACATATTTTAAAGAAGTCATTGTGCTGACCATGTAGTCCATGCGCTTCCAACGAAAAAAGACTAAGAGTTCTCAGTCGGTCCTTATAGCTCAGTTTTCTAATCGATTGAATAAGCTTTGTAGCCTTAGCCTGTATTTAATAATCGCTCTATATCTTTCCTGAGTGTTGGAGATTAGAATCGAACAGTACTTTATATCATAGAAGAAACGGCAGCATCAGAGCGTTGAAATTGCAAATGTCTATTGATGCAGTATATATAATAATTTCCTACCAATACCTTAAACACACGTCCTTTCTTTCCTCCCACTTCGGCCCACCAAAGGGTAAAAAAAAAAATATATATATATATATATATATATATATATACCGGTATATACAGTATATATATATATATATATATATATATATATATATATATATATATAGAGAGAGAGAGAGAGAGAGAGAGAACGCATTACACAAATAAATGCATAAGATTATCAGGTATCCATTTAATGTTTAATTCATGCTCTAATTAACCATTGAAATTGTATGCATTGTTCTTTGCTCTCTTCTGATGCATTCTATCGCACCTTGTGACGTTGAGAGATTTTACTTTTCAGCAGCTCTCTATAGACGATTTTATTCAGCTTACACTATAAGCTAAGTCAATGATGACAAGTAATCTAAGCTGGAATAACATCTGAGTATAATGCAATAGTAGGAAGTGTTAACCACGGTATACTCCCCCCCCCCCCCCCCCCACCCTCACCTGCCAAATCGATGACACTTCTGAGAGACCATTTCAACCATTAGATCTCAAATTTTGTTAACAACACCAATGATATTATTTATTTAATGTTCGTTTAGATATGGTTAATATAGGTTAGGTGAAGCTAGGTTAGGTCGAATAAGATCTACCGATTTTGTTTTCACCTAGGCTACATAGGAAATAATGAGGTTACAATTAGTTATTCTAGGCTGTAGAGTGGATACTGACGAAATGATTAGAAACACATTTGAAAGCCCAAATGGTAATTTTCTAATATTTCTAGGCTACATTATGGTATAGGGTTGAAGTGACTTGGGAAATTTGAGTTGATGCAGAATCCCCTAGAAGGCCTATGACAGAGTTGATAGAGAAGGTATGTGGAAAGTACTGAGATTATACAGAGTAGATGACAAGTTGCTGAAAGCAGTGAAGAGAATGTACGAGCGTGCAAAGGCGTCAGTGCGAGTGGAGAATGAACGGAGCGAGTTCTATGATCTGAGTGTTGGGTTAAAGCAAGGGTGTGTTATGTCCCCATGGTTGTTCAATATACATATGGATGGAGTCATGAAAGAATACAAGGAAGAGCAGTGGACGTTGGTGTACCTCTGATAAGGGAAGGAAACGAGTGGAATGTGGAAGTTGCCTGTACTGCTGTTTGCCAATGATACATTTCTGATGAGCGATAGCAAATGTGAGTTGCAGGGTTTGATAAATATGTTTGGAACAGTGTGTGAAAAACGGAATCTGAAGGTAAATGCGGGGAAGAGCAAGGTTATGATCTTTGAAAGGGGTGAAGCAACAGAGTGTGCGGAGAGGTTGAACGGTCAGGCTATGGAGAATGTCAACACATTTAAGTATTTGGGCAGTGTGCTGAGTAAAGATGGGAGTATGGACGAAGAAATGTGGCAGAGGGTGCAACAGGGAAAGAGGGTTGTAGGAATGCTGAAAGCAGTAAAAAAAAATAGGGTAGTCAGCATGGAAGTAAAGAAGTCCTTGTATGACAGTGTGGTAATCCCGACATTGACTTACGGGAGCGAAGCATGGATGTTGGTGAAGAGACTCATACCAAGAGTGAGAGGGGTGGAAATTAGTTACTTGAGAAGTGAGTGCGGAGCTACATGGAGGGCTATACAGACGACTGAGAAAGTATGAGAGAAGTGTGGTGTGGATGTAGATGTGCTGGAAAGTGTGAAAAGGAACACCTACTGTAGAGATGGTTCGGCCATGTGGAACGTATGGGAAGCGAGAGAATGACTAAGAGGGTATACGAGAGAGAGGTGGAAGGACAGAGAGGGAGAAGTAGACCGAGTGAGAGGTGGAAGGATGGAGTTAAGAAGTATACGTGTGAAAGCGGTGCTGGATGGGAGGAGGGATGTTGACTGACTGGGGACACAGGTGCATGTGGCCATTTCGTTCGTGACCACCCCTTCACCCCACGGCGTCCGGCAATAGATAGATAGACAGATAAAATCCCATATAATAATATATCTTGTAAATTACATCAAGCACTCTACCATTCTCACAACACATCAAAGACCCTCTCATTACAGCTCCAGTCTTCTTTATGTAGGAGTGTACTTAAGGGTACATGGGGCGTTTTTCTGGTCCCCTTTCTCCGTGTTTAGCCCCAATAGTTTTCAGATTATATGACGTTCTGTCCATTAGTTAGGCGATTTTAAGACTTTTTTCACCCCATTTCTTTGTCAATATTAAGACTTTCGTGTTATTTAGGTGCCAATTTTGTCATGGCGAGTGACAGCGAGCCTTGAATTTAAGAGGAAGCGGCCTTCGGCCGGGGCATTTTTCTATCGAAAAATTTACAGATTTATCTGGAAAGAGGGGCTTAGGGGTTGTTTTTTAAAAGTTTGATGGAGGTCTAGGGAGGAAACTATAAAAAACTGATATACTGTATATATACAGTATATACAGTATACTGTATATATATATATATATATATATATATATATATATATATATATATATATTGTATATATATATATATATATATATATATATATATATATATATATATATATATATACAATATATACAGTATATAAATGATGAAATACATACGCCCATCCCCCCTTAAGAACTCGAGACAAACCCGCTCTCCTCCCTATAGACAAATACGAGTGATCTTAGATGAATGGGAGGAGGGGCTTCTATTCATTATCGGATATAATTATTTAGGTCATAGAGGGTTGGGAAGGGAAGGGGTCAAAGGATATGAGTAGGAGGGAGGAAGGGTTCTCATTGATTGAGGAAGACGAAAGTCATGGTGTCTTTGTATAATTGGGTTATACCTTTCTGTACCGGTGAAGCATCCTTGTCATTATATCCTGGCAGCTGTTAGACGATTGTATTCAGCTTAGGAAGGGTGTCTACCAATTAAAAACCTACAGAATATCTCAATTTGTTCTTTAAGCTACCACATATTCTTCCTAAGCTTCATAAAATCATCTAAATGTAGCTAGAATTAAATTTAAAAAAAAACGTCGCTGATACAGAAAGGGTTAAAGTTATATTGTTTTGTAAAAAATGGTCTTGAGTGATATGGATATTGTACACTCATCTACCCCACCCTCTCTCTCTCTCTCACACACACACACACACACACACACACACACACACACACACACACGCACACTGTATATATCCACGACGATACAGATAACACGAAATGAAAACCATGATCACATTCTTCTCGTAACTATAGCAACGGTAAAAACCATCCATAGACAACCTTAACTTAACCTACACTAATCCAAACATATCTTCTAATCTACTTTTTAAGATTATTATTAGGTCTGTGTGGGTGCTCCTAAATTGTTCCACCAATTATATTTTAGACATAAATAATATAAATTATATATATCCACAATCAATCAAATGCTTGCCCCCTCCCACACAGAGGAAAAAGAGTACAAAGGAAAACAAGCAACAACAGATATATTGATCCTTAAGAGGCTGTTTGTAACTAAACTACCGATCCTATGTGAAAACAGGCGAAGATAGTATAGTAGAAATGGGTGCTATCCGTTTGTAAATACAGTAATACAGTTCATCGAGGGGTAGGAGCGAAAAGAGAGAGAGAGAGAGAGAGAGAGGTTCTAGGTGTGTTTGTGTGTCAGAGTGTGGGTGTGTATGTGTGTGCATGTGTGTGTGCGAGAGAGAGAGAAAGAGAGAGAGATAGTAGAGTAATTGGATGGCAGCAGAGTAATTATAGTGGACAATACCTATAGAAATACAGAGCAGGTCCTCTTCATTGACAGGAGGGGTAGGTCCCAGACTAATGATGTAGGTAGAGGACCACGTAAATATATCACTTATAATTAATGGGAGTCATAATAATAATAATAATAATAATAATAATAATAATAATACTAGTAATAATAATAATAATAATAATAATAATAATAATAATTATAATAATAATAGCTATAAACAAAATATATACAAAGCCATATGAATCAAACAATGCTAAAAATAATACAAACAATCAATAGGAGTAATGATAATAAATCAATAATAAACATATACTAATACTACTACTACTACTACTACTACTACTACCACTACTACTACTACTAATAATAATAATAATAATAATAATTAAAGTTGCAAGCAACGTTGTGCGGGGTTCGAGCGGGGTTGCATGCAGGGTATTGTGTTGGATACAAGGGCTGTGCCACATATATCAAAATATCATGTGTCTTATCGGGCATGGAGAAAGTACAAAAGGAATATAGTGTAGCCATTTTGGCTATGGCCACTTAGACCATTAAGGAGTGTGACCATTTTGGTTAAAGCTATTAATCCTGTACGAGTTGTTGTTGTTGTTGTTCCCTAAGCTGCCTGGCCGAACAGCCCCGAGTCCCTGAGGAAGGCCATGGCCACGATTGGGCTTTCCCACAGAGCTCTCATTGAGTGTAAATTGTGTTGTTGGTGTAAGTGGTTGTGTGAAATGCAGTCTTCTATGATGTGTTTAATGGTATGGGGTGCTGTGTTACATCCCGGGCAGGCGTCGACAACGGAGTCATCCAGTCTCTTCGGATAGCTCAGGAGAGCTGGATGGTGTCCGCATCTCAGCCTGGCCAGGTGGACTCTGTCCTCGCGAGGAAGGGAGGATTAGGAAGGATGGATTTCGGGAGGTCGTGCTTGCAGCTGCGTGTTGTCTGTGACTGAGTGGATGGATCGGTGAGAGATATGAGTATGGATGTGCTTCTGGAAGTTGGTTCAGGGTGGGCAGGGAGGGAGAGAGGACAGTAATTGTGTGTGATACCGTGTGCTGAGTGTTGTTTTGATATTTCTTGGTGTCTGTGGGTGTGTTGCCATGTAGTTTAGTGGGTGGTCTTGGTTTGTGGAGGCTGCTGCCAGGAATTGAGTGCCTCTCATGTCCAGATGGTCTTTGACTTTGAGGAATTTGGTTTCTTAATGTAGGTGATCTGTGGGTGCAGTAGCTGTGCAGCCTGTAATGATCTTCAGGGCTTTGTTTTGAATAGTCTGTAAGGTCTTATGATGTGTTTCAGCTAGGTTAGAAGCCCAGGCTGGGCTTGCGTATTCCATCACTGATCTTATGTATTGTTTATATACTGTGGTGGTAGTTTCTTTGTTGTGTCCAAATTTTGTGTGAGCAAGTGACCTGAAGGCGTTAAGTCTTTGTGTCAGTTTCTTTTTAATGTTTGTGGTGTGCTGTTTGAATGTCATATGAGTATCATATGTACTCCTAGGATTTTGTGTGTGTGTGTATGTGTTAGGGGTGTGTTGCTTATGGTGAGTTGAGGGATGTATTCGTGTTCTCCTGTCCAGCTTGTGAGCAGGGTTGCGGTGCATTTGGCTGGGGCTAGATTAAGTCTGTTTGTAGTGCACCAGCCATGTAGTGTGTTGAGATAGGGTTGAAGGAGATCTGTTGCTCTTTTTGGGTCATGGTGTGTGCATGTGAGTGTTATGTCATCTGCATAGGAGGCTAAGTTTATTTGGGGCGTATTGGGTGTAGTTATATCGTGCATGTACAGATTGAAGAGTGCGGGCGATAGGACGGATCCTTGTGGGACTCCGTTTGGAAAGTTTCTGATTTTAGATGACTGACCGGCAAAAGATACGTGTGCACATCTGCCTGCTAGGAAGTTGGCCAGCCACCTTTTTGTGTTGTTGTGCATGTTTGTGTTGTAGATTTTGTTTGTTAGGTTGTGGCGGGGGATGGCATCGAAGGCTTTACTAATGTCGAGTGTGGCTAATAGTGATCTGTGTGGTGGTCTAGCTGAGTTGATGCCATCAAAAGCTCTTTGTGTAAGGTCTGTGAGAAGAGTGTTTGTGGAGTGCAGTGGCCTAACGCCATGTTGTGTTGGAGCTAGGGGTAGGTCGGGTGTAATTAGTTGTAATACTAGGCGTTCCATGACTTTGGAGGGGCAAAGGAGTGTGATGGGGCGGTGCGAGGAGGGTAGCGTGGGGTCTTTGTTGGGTTGAGGAATGTGGTGATGATACCATGCTTCCAAATGTCTGGTATTGTGTTGTGTGCATAACTGTAGTTTAGTATGTTAGTGAGTGCTTGTATGCCTTGTGGTCCCAGGTGTCTGAGGTGTATGTTGCTTATGTTATCTAGGCCACAAGCGGGTGAGTGCTTGAGATTGTTGATGATATGCTTTGTCTGGTGATTGGTGAAGGGTGTATAGTCAGGGTCTGTGGGGAATTGTCTCTTACGTCGGATGACACGTCGGTCGTCTTTGTGAGGTTTTAGGTGGCTGACATGTGAGAAGTGGTTGATGAGAGTGTTTGCTTGTTGTTTACATGAAGGAGAGAGTCTGTTGTTGTGATTGCAGCATGTGATTGTGTTGCGTTGCTGTTGGAAAGTGTGATGCTGTTTAGTGTTTTGTAGAGATTTTTGGGGTTTGTTTTGTGATCAAGTGTTTGTAGGAAGTTATTCCAATTTAGTTTTTGTTGTTCTTGTATTTTGTTGTTAGTTTGGGTGTTGAGTGCTTGGATTTGTTGTGTGATGTCTTGTGTGTGGGGTGCTGGGGCGTGTTTCAGTATGTCGCATTGTCTGATGAGGTTTTGAATTTCTGGTGTGAAGTTGGGGTTGTGTCTTTTTCTGTTACCTCTTGGAATGTGTTTCTTGTCAGTGTTTTGGATAGTTTTATTGAGTATGTGTACAGCATTGTTGATGTTAGTGATGGGTGTACTGTTTAGAGTTGTGAAGTGTTGTTCTGTCTCATTTGTGAATGCTTCCCAGTTAACTCTTTTATAATTGGTGTATGTGTGTTTGTGGCTAGCTGGGGTGAGTCTGGTTTTGGTGGTGATAATGATCGGGAGGTGGTCAGAGCCTAAGGTTCTGACCACCCTCCAGGATGTTGTGGGGGCGAGTTCTGGGGAGCAAAAGGTGATGTCTGGAGATGATGGGTTATAGAGGGCTTGGTAAGGAATATGGGTATGTTGATGGATGTCGTTAAGGATGATGAGGTTATCAGTTTGGTTTTGTAGTACCAGCCCTCTGTCTGTGTCGGGGTTGTCGACAAACCAGGCCGACGTCTTGGCGTAGAAGTCACCACCCAGGATGATGTGTGAGGTGTTTGTGATGTGTTGTAAGTGTGGTCTGCATTCATTTGGTACTGTAGGGGATGTTTGGGGAGGGATGTATGTGTTTATGATGGTTATGTCGGAGTTGTTGCCAGTGCGTATTTTAATTGATTGTATTTCTGTTGTGTTATCATTTGGGGGGAGGAGGGATTTGGTTTGTACACTGGTAACTATGTATGATATTTCTTTGTGTACCAGGGTGATGAGTCCACCGCCTCTGCCGACAGCCCGGTCTTGTCTGATGGTGGTGAAATCATGAAATGTGGGTGTTTTTTGTGTTGTGCGGAGTTTTGTTTCTTGTAAGATGGCAATGTGTATGTTGTGTTGTTTGATGAAGTGTGAGAGTTCATGTTTCTTTTGTGTTGATGCCATCTATGTTCAATTGGAGAATGTTAATGTTATGTGCACGATGTATGTTGGGTGCTGCTGCACGAGGATCGGGTGAGGGTGAGGGAGTACAAAGGAGTACAAAGGAAATCAAGCAACAACAGATCTAGTGACCCTTCTAGGTTGCTTGTCCTCCAAAACACTGAGGATCAAGTGTCCAAACAGTGGTTTAGAGTGGGTATGGGAACATTGGAAAGGGAACTACTGCCCTGGAAATAATGTCCGTGGCAGGATTAGGAAGTTAGTAGGGGACAGATGGGTTAGTAACTGAGGGGTGGATAAAATAAAGTTACTCATTTACAAACGCAGTAAGTCGCGGGTTTGAAGCGAGATATTTGTCTAGGCGGAGTTTAAATGAATCAACGGTGATGCAGTCTATAACGTTTCGGGGAAGCTCATTCCACAAGTTGACAACTCGATTGAAGAAGAAATTCTTAGATTCGTGTTAGTTAACCCTTAATTAGCGGCGAGCAACATAAGTCGAGTTAAATAAAGCTGGACTATGTGGCGGTGCTCGACATAGGTCGAGTGGCAATTTCAGCACGTAATGTTGCTGAGAGAGAGAGACAAGTGGTGGCAGGAGAGTAGCGAGCGTATGACTGCTCCAGACCACCGCGGCGAACCTACTGACACGAATCCCACCTCCCTCCTCCCTCTCTCACTCGCTATATACGGAATTGTATGGGGAAAGTGCCTAATTACATGCTTTTTGCACTCGCGTTGCACGGTTATTGCAAGAAAACTAGCCATCATAAAAGGATCGTTATGGTGTCATTCGAAAGCTCTGTTTATGCCCTTTCAGGGATAGATACTTGTTTTACGTTTTGGGTCTTATTTAGGCATGAAAATGATCACGTAAACAGCCCTATTTTGGCTAAAAACACCCCGCTGGGCGGTACATATAAATAAACCGCATAGGCCGTTCTTAAGGTGTTAAAAGATTTACAAATAATTTTGCAACCGTTTCCCCGCGTGTAATTAGATTGGTCGATAGTGAAGTACTTACTACAGTTCATATTGTCGATGCCTTTGATGATTTTGAACACTTGAATTAAGTCACCTCTTAATCTGCGCTGGGTTAAAGAAAATAGATTTAATTCTCTAAGACGCTCTTCGTATGGTTTGTTCTTTAGGCTAGGTATCATTTTGGTAACTCTACGTAGAACTCGTTCTAGCTTGTTTATATCTTTTTGGTAATAAAGGATTGAACCAGTATTCCAGAAGAGGGCGGACTAAGGAATTGTAAAGGGCTAGGATAGCTTCTTTGGATTTATGCTCAAATGACCTGCCTATAAAGCCAATTATTTTGTTTGCCTTCTTAACAACTTCTGAACATTGTTGACTCGGTTTTAGGTTACTCGATATTGTTACTCCCAGATCGGTTTCTCTGTTTACATTCTTAAGCTGAGTGCCATTCATCGAATAGTTTGCTTTCTCATTTAGGTATCCGATATGTAGTACTTTACATTTATCCGCATTGAAACTCATTTGCCAAATTTGGGCCAACATGACAATTTATCTAGATTGTGTTGCATATCGTCAACTTGTTCTTTTGAGAGTACGCTATTTGCAATTTTTGTATTGTCAGCAAATTTTGAGATTGTACAGGTGAGGCCCTCATCTATGTCGTTGATGTAAATTAGAAAGAGAATTGGTCCTAGTACCGATCCCTGGGGTACCCCGCTACGTACATTGGTCCATTTAGATGCCTTACCGTTTATGACTACTCTTTGCTTTCTGTCGCTGAGCCAATTTTCTATCCATTTCAACACACCGTCTTGTATTCCATGCGCTTTTAGTTTTAGCAGTAAACGTTTGTGGGGGAACTTTGTCAAAGGCCTTTTGAAAATCAAGGTATATAATATCTACAGCTTTACTCTCATCGTAGAGGTTGAGGATATCGTGGAAGAAGTCTAAGAGGTTTGTTAAACAGGAACGTTTTTTACGAAAGCCGTGTTGAGTATCTTTAAGTATGTTATTTTCCTCTATGTGATTTACGAGTCTGTCTCGTATGACCGTTTCTAGCATTTTACATACAACTGAGGTTAAGCTAATTGGACGATAGTTACGGGGTAGGGTTTTGCTGCCTTTTTTGAATATCGGTGTTACGTTGGCTAGCTTCCACTGATCAGGCATAGTTCCAGACTGCAAGGATTTATTGAATAGTAATGTCAGTGGTTTGGAGAGCTCATCCTTAGCTTCCTTCAGAACTCTAGGCGAGATTGTATCAGGTCCAGGCGTTTTATTTACTTTGAGTTTATCTAAACAATTCAATACTTCTCTCTCTGTAACGGTGATATTGCTTAGAACATCTGAATTATCAATCTGAATCGGCGATGGTGTAGGGATATCACTGAGGTCTTCTGTTGTAAAAACTGATGCAAAGAAGGTATTGAGGGCATTACTCATTTGTACTTCGTCTTTGGTGTATTCTCCATTTTCATCGACTAACGGTCCAACAGTTGAAGTAACTACTTTTTTCTTTCTGATATAACTATAGAATTCTTTCGGGTTTGTTTTACTTTGATTCGCAATATGTAACTCTAAGATCTTTTTACTTTGCTTAATTAACTTTTTGGCTTTGCGTCGTAGCTCTACAAATTTCACCCGTTCTTCGTCATTTTGTGAGGATTTTAATCTATCATTAGCAAATTTTTTAGCAAGCTGGCAGTTTGAAATATCTTTATTCCACCATTTGGGCTTATTATTATGGCCTGTACGCCGTATTTTCGATGGTATGCAGTCTTGCACTGCTTTTAGGTAAGTGGTTTCGAATAACTTCCAAGATGTATTTATGTCGTTATTGTTAATTAAAAAGCTCCAGTCAGTTTCTTTAAACATAGCTCTAAGTTTATCGAAGTTTGCTTTCTTGAAATTAGGGACTTTTTCGATGCTACTATTTGGTTCGTTGCTAGTAAACTTTAAAGTGAAAGTTATCGTACGATGGTCGCTGTTACTGAATTCATCACCAACATTCAAATTCTCTATTAATTCTTCTTTTGTTGCAAGTACATGGTCAAGAACGTTATTACCACGGGTCGGCGTTCGAACAAATTGATAAAGCGAACTCTCTTGCAAGTTCGTATACAAGTCATGTCCGGAGTGTGAAGTAAGCGTATCGCCCCACTTGGTCACAGGTAAATTAAAGTCGCCAAAAATTACGGTATCTTGTGAGTTAC
The DNA here is from genome assembly GCA_032716605.1 of Paralithodes platypus. Taxonomy (NCBI): domain Eukaryota; kingdom Metazoa; phylum Arthropoda; class Malacostraca; order Decapoda; family Lithodidae; genus Paralithodes; species Paralithodes platypus. Next base: position 42,665,264 of record CM064572.1, read on the forward strand.
TTACATCTGCAATTTGTTCGTAAATTTTTCGATCAGTTTGCACTGATTGAGCTGGAGGTCTGTATATTAATGCAAGTATTATTTTTGTACCTTTATTATTCTTTATTAGCACAAAAGATGCGTCGACGTTCACAATTTGAGATTTTGACAAGAGGGTAGGGTTAAGACTTTCTTTGATATAAAGTAAAACGCCACCTCCATTTCGATTTATTCGGCTTTTCTCAAACATTACATAACCGGGAAGTGAATACTCTGCTAAAAAGTCTCTATCTTCTGTATTGAGCCAAGATTCTGTTATGCCAATCACATCATAATTTTCTGTAAACACTAGCTCCTCTAAATCTGAAAATGTATTGCGTATGCTACGAGCGTTTGCATAGAAAACCTTTTAATTTGTTATTTTAGAACTCACGGAACGCTCTTTAATAATATTTTTGGTTCTTGTCGGATCTACATTTATGTTCATGGCTGTCCTCCGTCCTCGCTGTCTTCGGTCCTTATTGCTGGTGGTCCTCGGTTGCCTCTGTTTTTTTCTTGGCGTTGGATGATTTATGTCACTGCTGCTTCTTCTCTGATGGCGTTTTTTGATCCATGGCTGCGGACTGCTTCGTGTAGGAGACGACCCATGCGTGCTGAACCCACAGGGTTTAGATGAGTGCCATCCTTGCGGAACAGAGTAGGCTGGTTGTAGAAGTTGTCCCAGAGGTTGATGAATTCAACTTCTTCCCTCAGACACAAATATTTTAGTCGGCTATTTGTGCTGAAGGATTTGTCGTAGAATTTATCAGGTGCGTCGATCTTGGGGAGAAAGCCTGAGATGATGATATTCCTTGACTTGTTTTTGTAGTGCTGGATCATCTTGCGATATTTCTCCATCAACTCTTCGGATCTGGTGCGCATGACGTCATTTGAACCAGCATGGATGACAAAAAGGGTATTTTCATTTGCATCCTTTGTGGTATCTTCGAAGGCTTCCACAATGTCGTCCAGTCCAGCTCATGGGATGCAAAATCTTTTTCGTTGATTTGGGACTCTGTCGCAGAACTCTTTGACCTGTCCTCGTAGGATGGAATCCCCAACGAGCCTGGTCTCTTCTGGTTCGTCTTCCATCTCTACCAATATCTCAAATCTGTTTGACATTGTGACTGGTAGATGAGACCTTTTCTGTGTTGGCCGTGCACCGTTCCTCACTGGTGTAAATCCGGAAACCTGTGGTGGCGGGACTCTACGTACAGGTCGGGGAGAGGAGTGGTTAGAACGGGGGCGAGGGGTTGGTACTGTTCGTGCTAGCAGGCTTCTTGCACGAGGAGTGGGGGAGAGACTAAGGTGAACAGGGCGGCTGTCCTGGTTTGATGTCGGCTCAGGTTCGTCAGAAGCATCTGCTGCAGTGTCTACTGCAGGTGTTGGATTGTTGGCAGATGACGTTGGGGCAGTGGTGGATGCTGGAGTTGAAACAATTGAAGTTAGTGATACTCCAACGTTGAGTGTTACAAACTCTTGGAGTGATTCCAGCTTCCTGGTGAGGGCATTGATCTTGTTGTGGGCTTCATCCAATTTTGCTGTCAAATCCTCTCGTTGCTGGCAGAGTTGTAAGACTTGTGGATCGGCAGGAGCAAACATGGAAGCACCAAACCTACCGGCACAGTTCGTACAGGCACGAGGCATGGTGATGATCACTTTCTTCAGATCACTTCACTCACTTAAAAACACTTAACTCACTTTAAAAACACTAAACTCACTTTAAAAACACTTCACTCCCTTCAGGTCGCTTCACTTACTTAAATAGGCCTAACCGAAAACAAAAATGTTGAAATACACACAAATAGGTTATCAGCGGTGATAGCCTAACCGAAAATTAAAACAAAACAAAATAAAATTTGAATACGCATTGATAGCCGAACCGAAAACAATTTTATGTTTATTTAAACAGAAATAGGCCACCAGGGGTTATAGCCTATCCTAACCGAAAACAACAAATATGAAATACCGGTATGCAGAAATAGGCCACCAGCGGTGATAGCCTAACTGAAAATTTAAAAATTGAAGTACGCAGAAATAGGCCACCAGGGATGATAGCCTAGACTAACCGAAAACAAAAATAACCGAAAACTAAAATTATGAAATACCGGTATGCAGAAATAGGCCACCAGCGGTGATAGCCTACACTAACCGAAAACAAAAATAACCGAAAACAAAAATTATGAAATACCGGTACGCAGAAATAGGCCACCAGCGGTGATAGCCTAACTGAAAATTTAAAAATTGAAGTACGCAGAAATAGGCCACCAGAGATGATAGCCTAGACTAACCGAAAAAAATATAACCGAAAACAAAAATTATGAAATACCGGTACGCAGAAATAGGCCACCAGCGGTGATAGCCTAACTGAAAATTTAAAAATTGAAGTACCGTACGCAGAAATAGGCCACCAGGGATGATAGCCTAGACTAACCGAAAACAAAAATAACCAAAAACAAAAAAGTATGAAATATGCAGAAGTAGGCTACCAGGGGTGATAACCTACCTAAAAAAGCTAAACAAATATATATATATATATATAATAGAATATGTAACTAAATATACAATTCACCAATAGAGATTATATAAAAATAAAGTGTAACTGCACACAAGGGGTTAATATACTGTATCAACAGATGGCGCTGGTGTCACTGTAGGCTAGTCAAGCAGGATTATATTTAGATAAACAAAGTTATCAGTCAAAGGCTACTACAAGATCATGCAAGCAACAACTAAAATTACAGATATATATAGATACAGTAGGATACTGAATACGATAACTACTAGAGTTAATAAGAAAATACAAATCTAGGTCGATTAGAGGTGCGCGTGAGTCGTCTGCTACAAGCTAGGATAACAAATGTAAACAATGTTTATCAGTCAGAAAAGCAATAAAATAACATGCACGGCAACTACAGAAGTATGTGGAGGTTAAACAAGCACTTAACTACTGTTCATGCAATGAATAAAGGGAATTGGGATATGAAATACTTAAATTAGGATCGAGTTTTCTCAGTGGCGATGCGGAGCTGTTGGCGGTGCTAAAGCCGGCGGGTGAATGAGGGGGAGGGGGTGGGGGTGAGGGAGGGGCTGGGGGTTGAGGTGGGGGTGGGGATTGGGGAGCAGGAGATGGGGGTTAGAATGGATTAGGATGGGGTGTGGTGTGTTGAGTTGAGGATGTGGATGGTATGGGAAGGTTAGGGGGGCTAGCAAGGAGAGGTGGACAGGTTTTAGGGGGGGGAGTGGATGATATGGGAAGGTTAGGTGGGTTGGGGAGGAGAGGTGGACGGGTTTTAGGCGAGGGATTTGACTGGGAGAGGGAGGGGCATGAGGAACAGGTCCAGGTGTTCGTGTAGTGCTTCTTGGAGGCAAGTGTTGTGCAGGTGAAGTGGGTCCAGTTCCTGCATGACTTGCATAGAACTGAACCCTTAGTGTGGCGACTCGAAGTGATGGGTTTTGAGTAAGTTGGACATATGTATGTGTAGGTGGGTCCTGGGTTGCTCTCAATGTCTCCGGCTAGAAGAAGTCTTCGAGAAATGACAGCCGGGGAGTCATTTCTCGGCGTAGGAAAAACTGTGTGATATGTGTGTGTGGTGTGAGAGGTGTGGAAATTCCCGGCGCGACCGAAGCCTCTCCAAGGACTCTTGTACGAGTAGGCATAATTGCCCGAAATTTCCTTCATTCCCTGCTCATTTTCATGCATAAGCAAAAGCCAGAGCGTAATACAATTATGTATTCGTGAAAGTACGGTAATAGCTTTCAAATTACTCCTGAATCATCCCTGTACGACGTCTGGTTTTCTTGTAAGGATCTTGCAAACGAAGGGCAAAATTGCTAAAAATTACCAAATCCGATAGGTGAAATCGCTAAAAATTACCAATTATTTTCTGTTTTCGCTATGTGTGACGCTGCAGATAAGTGAGCTCTCTCTCACACAAACTTCAGTGTCGTGGCGGGGCCTGTAGGCTCCGGCTGACGTCCATCCGTGCTGCTTGCAAAAGCTGGCCTGGCTCACTGGCTACAAAATAGCCGGAAAATCGTCTCCGTCATATGAGGGGCCCCGCGGGAATTGGGTTAAGAAGTGTGGTTGTTTTGATTATTTGATAGGGTCACCATGGTGTGGCATTTTTTCTGTACAGAAGCTTGGCCTCTTTGGTTGGGGCTGCTTAGGAATGTGACCTTTTTCGTTAGCAATGGAGAAACTGCAGAAGTACAAATTATTATAAGCAACCTCATGTTAAAAATATCTTATATATTTTTGTTTAGCTTTACTTGGCATTCCTCTTCCTCTATGTATCTAGCAATTTAACCCCCTCAAACTCCTTATGACGCGATGGTGTGGTAATTACCCCGGGCCAAAAAGCTCTAAAAGACGATCGAGTGATAACTCAAGCGAGCTTGAAATACGCAGGCGTTTCGTTCATGGTCACCCCTTCGGGGATCAAGGTGTCCGGCAATATATACCGGTAGGCTATAGATAAATTCATTTTTGGGCTATTTCTTCCATTTTATTTATCCTGTTAAAGTGTTTGATTGATTTTTGTGCTAATGTAGTTAGTATTTGGTGTAATTTTACATATTTCAGCTAAATCTGAAGAGCACATGCAATTTATTTGTGCATGTTCAGTAAGTATTGCTGGGGAAAGGGTTAACGTATTCATCTTTTGGGGTATGTATTCTATGTTTTTATCCTGTTTCTTTGATTGATTGAGTTTTGTGCTAATGTAGTTGGTATTTGGTATAATTTTACATATTTTAGATAAATCAGAAGAGCACATGCAATATATTTGGGCATTTTCAGTCAGTATTGCTGGGGAAACGGTTAACATACAGTATTCATCATAGGAAGGGAAGAGGATATGTAGCTCAGATCTTTGCCCTGAAATATGTTGTGGAGAAATATCTTGAGAAAGGTCAAAAGTTGTATGCTGCCTTCATGGACTTGGAGAAGGCCTATGACAGCGTTGATAGAGAAGGTACCGGTATGTATAAAGTACTTGGAATATACAGAGCAGATAGCAAGTTGCTGAAAGCAGTGAAAAGCATGTATGAGGGTGCAAAGGTGTCAGTATGTGTTGAGAATGAACAGAGCGAGTTCTTTGATCTGAATTTTGGGTTAAAGAAAGGGAGTGTGATGTCCCCGTGGTTGTTCAATATATACTGTACTGTATATGGATGGAGTCATAAAGAAATGCAAGGATGAGCAGTGGATGTTGGTGTACCACTAATAAGGGAAGGCAACGAGTGGAATGACAGAGTTGATAGAGAAGGTATGTGGAAAGTACTGAGAATATATGGAGTAGATGGCAAGTTGCTGAAAGCAGTGAAGAGTATGTATGAGAGTGCAAAGGTATCAGTATGTGTGAAGAATGAACAGAGGGAGTTCTTTGATCTGAATGTTTGGTAAAGCAAGGGTGCGTGATGTCCCGATGGTTGTTCTATATATACAGTATATGGATGGAGTCATAAAAGAAATACAAGGAAGAGCAGTGGATGTTTGTGTACTGCTGTTTGATGATGATATGAATGGGAGTTGCAGGGTCTGGTAAATATGTTTAGAACAGTGTGCGAAAAATGGAATCTGAAGGTAAATGCGGGGAAGAGCAAGGTTATGGTCTTCGAAAGGGGTGAAGCCACAGAGTGTGAGGTGAAGTTGAACGGTCAGGCTATGGAGATTGTCAGCTCATTTAAGTATCTTAGCAGTGTACAGAGTAAAGATGAAGAAGTGTGGGAGAGGGTGCAACAGGGGAAGAGGGTTGTAGGAATGCTGAAAGCAGTAACATGAAGTAGGGTGGTCAGAATGGAACTGAAGAAGTCCTTGCATGACAGTGTGGTAATCCCGACACTGACTTACGGAAGCGAAGCTTAGACGTTGTTGGAGAGATTCAAACCAAGAGTGAAAGGGATGGAAATGAGTTACTTGAGAAATGTGTGCAGAGTTACATGGAGGGATAGACAGACGAATGAGGAAGTACGAGAGAGGTGTGGTGTGAATGTACTGGAAAGTGCGAAAAAGAACGCCTTGAGATGGTTCGGCCATGTGGAACGTATGGGAAGCAAGAGAATGACTAAGAGAGTGTACAAAGGAGTACAAAGGAAATCAAGCAACAACAGGTCTAGTGACCCTTCTAGGTTGCTTGTCCTCCAAAACACTGAGGATCAAGTGTCCAAACAGTGGTTTAGAGTGGGTAAGGGAACATTGGAAAGGGAACTACTGCCCTGCCACTAACGTGGCAGGACTAGGAAGTTAGTAGGGGACATAGGGGTTAGTAACTGAGGGGAGGATAAAGTTATTCATTTACAAACGCAGTCAGTCGCGGGTTTGATGCGAGATATTTGTCTAGGCGGAATTTAAATGAATCAACGGTGCTGCAGTCTATAACGTCTATGTACGAGTGAGGTGGAAGGACAGAGGGAGAAATATACCGAGAGAGAGGTGGAAGGATGGAGTTAAGAAGTATATGCGTGAAAGCGGTGCTGGATGGGAGGGGCGTCGACTGACTGGGGACAGAAGTGCATAGGGGTGTTTCGTTCGTGGGCAATCCTTCGGGGATCAAGGCGTCCGTCAATAGATAGATAGATAAATTCATCTTTAGGGCTATTTCTTAAATTTTCTTTATCCTGTTAGTGTACTTTATTAAAAATTTGGGTAATGTAGTTGGTAATTGGTGTAATTTTACATATTTCAGATAAAGGATGTCAACAGAATAGCAAATGATGAGCTGAAGAGACGTTTAGGTATAAAGAGTATTAGCGAGGAGATGCGTACAAGTAAACTGGGATGGTATGGACATGTGGAGAGAATGGATGAACAAAATTGGGTGAAAAGATGCAAGTCTGCGATTGTGGAGGGAGCTGCACCAAGGGGTGGACCGAGTAAGACCTGGGATCGGACTATACGTGCCGATCTCAAATCCAAAAACTTGACAAGTAAAGTATCCCTTAACAGGGTTGCCTGGAATGCCGACATTAGGAAAAGAGACTGAAACTGCACATCTGTGTGGAGCACTCAGTCTTAAAATGTTATGTACGTATGTATGTATAAATCTGAAGAAAGGGTAAAGGGTTAACATATTAATCTTTTGGAGTATTTCTTCCATTTATGTATCCTGGTAGTGAGTTTTATTGATTGCAGTGCTACTGTAGTGGTATTTGGTGTACTTTTACATATTTTAGATAAATCTGAAGAGGACATGCAATATATTTGGGCATTTTCAGTCAGTATTGCTGGGGAAACGGTTAGCATACTGTAGTCATCTTAGGAAGGGAAGAGGATGTGTAGCTCATAGTGATGTGTCGTTCGTGAACGATCCGGCTCATAGAGCCGGCTCTTTTAAGTGAACGATGGGAGCTGGCTCTCATATGAGAGCCATTTGGCTCTCATTTGAGAGCCGTTTACTGTGTGTTTTATTAATAATAACGCAATGGTGGTAATAAGAAATAGAGATATAGCTAAGATTTATTCTATTTTGTTCTATATATTAAGCTAATGGAGTTTATATTTGTTATTTTCAATCACACTGCAAATGGAAAATATGTATGTGTAAGGGTAATTTAATTTCACCAATTGTAAATGCTTAATATACATAATCTTATTGGCATTGAGAATGATTTATGTTTACAGAAATAAATATGGTTGTGGAATTCATAATTATATATTGTGACTACAACCATTTTTTTAACATATGGTGCAATATTGCAAATTTTGGGCTCATTATATATACAAACAATGTGATTCTAAATGAAGAGCCATTTGGGAGCCGAAAGAGCCGGCTCCCTTTAGTGAACGGAGCCGAAAGAGCTGGCTCCCTTGAAAGAGCCGGAATTCCCATCACTAGTAGCTCAGATTTTTGCCCGGAAATGTGTTGTGGAGAAATATCTGGAGAAGCGACAAAAGTTGTATGCTGCATTTATGGAGTTGGAGAAGGCCTATGACAGAATTCATAGAGAAGGTATGTGGAAAGTACCGGTACTGAGAATATACGGAGTAGATGGCAAGTTGCTGAAAGCAATGAAGAGCATGTATGAGGGTGCAAAGGTGTCAGTATGTGTGGATAATTAACAAAGCGAGTTCTTTAATCTGAATGTTGGGTTAAAGCAAGGGTGTGTGTGATGTACCCATGGTTGTTCAATATATACCGGTACAGTATATGGATGGAGTCATGAAAGAAATACAAGGAAGAGCAGCGGATGTTGGTGTACCGCTGATAAGGAAGGAAACGAGTGGAAGTTGCCTCAACAGTACAGTACCGGTACTACTGTTGCTGACAACACAGTTCTGATGAGCGATAGTGAATGGGAGTTGCAGGGTCAGGTAAATATGTTTGGAACAGTGTGTGAAAAATGGATTCTGGAGATAAATGCTAGGAAGAGCAATATTATGGTCTTTGAAAGGGGTGCAACCATAGAGTGTGAAGTGAGGTTGAATGGCTATGAAGAATGTCAGCTCATTTAAGTATTTGGGCAGTGTGTTGAGTAAAGATGTGAGTAGGCCTATGGATGAAGAAGTGTGGGAGAAAGTGTAACAGGGGAAGAGCGTTGTAGGAACTCTGAAAGCAGTAAGAAGAAATAGGGTGGTCAGCATGGAAGTAAAGAAGTCCTTGCATGACAGTGTGGTAATCCCGACATTGACTTATGGGAGGGAAGCATGGACGTTTCTGACTGGGATTGATCATTGATAATCATCGGTTATGCTAGTTGGAAAATTAGTGGGGTAGAATGTAGAGTTCGGGTGTACCGCCAGCCTTGTTTACACTACGCGGAGCGGCGGCGGACGCTGGCCATCATGTTCCCGTCTATTTGACTGCTTTTGGATACAATAATAGGTTGAGGGGGGTCACCCCCCCCATGACATATTGTCATAATCATATATATTGCCAGCAGGAGGCAAATAACCGAGAAAAAAACCGCCTTCAAAATAGACGCAAACTAAAGGCTGGTTCACACATAGCCGAGTCGGTGCGCGAGTCCAACACGAGTGATGAAATTTTGCTATTCAGCAATGACTCGTCGATACTCCTCAACACTCGTATAGACTCGTGCTACGCTCGTGTATACTCTTTGTTTACTCGACACACTCGTGGGTACTCGCCACGGGGTCCAAAAATGTCATGCGTGCATGAAATTTTTGGGCCCCGTGGCGAGTACCCACGAGTGTGGCCTAAATACGTGTAGACTCGTGTACATACGTATTAACTCGTGTTTGACTCTGAATAACTCTTCGTTATTCGTGTTAACTCGTGTTGACTCGTGTAAACCCGTGTAACACTCTTGTGTGATTCGTCGCTTTTTGTCATCATTTCGACATTGACGAAGCAACACGTGTCTACACGCAACAACACGTATGTAACACACATGCAACACGTATCAACAAGAGTAGAAAGCACGAATGCAAGTGCCAAAATTTGGTGCCCCCATGATGCCAGAGTTTACACGATTCAAACACGAGTGAAAACACGAGTAAACAAGAGTAAACACGATCCACTGAGAAAAAAACACGAGTGTAACACGAAAAAGCAAGTGTCATTTGAAATACCGTTATTTCAAAAATGTAGGACGAATCAACGAGAGTTTTCACGAGTTTACACGGATGTAACACGAGTCAACACGTGTGCAACAGAGATCCAACGAGAGTCAACGCGTTGTCTTTCGTGTTGATCCGTATAAAAATCGTGTTAATCCGTGTAACAATCGCGTTGACTCGTGTTAGACTCGTCCATACTCTTTGTTTACGTGCCCTGGAATGTGGCCATTATTTTTCAAATTTTTGACACTCGTGTTGGGTTCGTGTTACATTCGTTTTGACTCTCAGTTACTCGTACAGACTCTTGCATGAACACGTGTTGACTCGTATTGACTCGAGTGAACTCGGGTTACACTCTCCTTGACTAGGGAGCAATTGCTACTCGCGGCCGACTCAGCCTCCAGCGACGGCGATAATCGACGAGTGTGACTCGTGTTGGACTCGCGCACCGACTCGGCTATGTGTGAACCAGCCTTTAACCACGGTGATCGACATATGTAAACATGACGGCGGCGGTGTCGGCGTCGGACACTTGCGATAATGTTCCCATCTATTTTGAATGCCATTTTGGATACAATAATATGTTGAGGGGGGGCTTTGCCCCCATGACGTGTTGTCATCATCATATATATTGCCAGTAGGGGGCAAACAACCAAAAAAATTGCCGCAAAGCCCTCCCCTCAACATATTATTTTATCCAATGGCAGTCAAAATAGACGGGAACATGATCGCAAGCGTCCACCGCCGCCGCCGCCGTCATGTTTACATGGTCGATCGCCGCAGTTACTGTAAGTTCGCGTTTATTTTGATTTTTTACGACGTTTTTTTTTGGTTAGGCCTATTTGCCCCCTGCTGGCAAATTATATGATGATGAAAATATGTCGTGGGGGGTGTTTGCCCCCCTCAACATATTATCGTATCCAATGGCATTCAAAATGGACGGAAACATGATGGCAAGCTTCCGTCGCCGCTCTGCGCAGTGTAAACAATGGTGGCGGTACGCCCGAACTCTACATTCTACCCGGCTAGGCCTATAATATAGGCTACAATAAATAAGTAGGCTAGGCTATTTTATCTATAGGCTAGGCCTAGTCTAATATTACAATTTAAGGTATCATTCAAGTTGACTACAGCAGGACTTATCCTTGACCAGGTATAGGCTATCCTAGTGTTTACTAGGCCTATACCCCTTTGAAAGGACATTAGCCTAGCCTAACCTAACAACCTTACCTAACCTATTATAGTAGGCTATTATGGGTGGGGGCTGCCGCCCCCACACCCCGATTTTTGGTGTATTTGTCTATTTTGTCTGTGAAGTGGGAATTTTTTCAATTTTTCGATAACGAAAATCCTCCATGTGGACTATAGCCTATGGAGAAAAATATGGCGAAACTATTGTTGCCTATTATCTCTAATAAATTGTTTCTCATAATGCTGCAGTAGTGTCGTTTAAAATACCAACCATTTAATTGTGTGCCTTTAAAAATGACCTAAATTAGGCTATAGGCTACTGGAAGATTAGAAGAATCTTTAAGAAAGACTAGGTTAGGGTTATTGTCGTGCCAAAGCTAGATCAATAGCCTAAATATAAAAGGAAGTGAATAAAATTAAATATGCCGAAAAAATCGCCGTCAAAATAGACGCGAAGTTAACCGCGGCGATCGCCCTACAGTATGTAAACATGACGACCGTACACCCGGTAACTACATCCATCCCATTAAAAGTTACTGTGGGACACAAAATATGTTGAGGGGGTCTCTGCGGCTCTGCCCCCCCATGTCGGCCCGTCACGTATTATGATGTACGGTATGTCATCATCATCTGTGCTAACTCATAGGATCCCCAATTAAGGACAAAGTCAATCGACAGACGAAATAAGCTCCCAAATTACAATAACATAGCGGCCCGCCGTTTATGGGCGACTTTTTACCCGTCATTTTATATGTTACTTTCCTGCCCTGGTCTAGGCCTAATAGATTTTTCCAAAGAATCAAACTTAAATTAAAAGGAAGTAGCCTAGCCTACAGTTTATAGGAAGACTATTCCAACATGCATTCCAGAACTTAGGCTAGCCTAGGCCTAGGCTATATGAAAATTTGTGGGTGGTCTGCCAAAAATGAATCACTAGGCCTATTAGGCTATGGGTAGGCTAGTATGGGGTGCATTTTGCAAATCTTCTGAACTCTTAGGCCTAGGCTAAGCTAAATTGAAACTCACAAAATCTGAGTAAAACCAGCACTAGAATTTTGTCTTGTCTTGTCTTGGGGGTTAAGAGCAACCTCAGGCGAATACTCGCGCGCTCCGGCCCTACCGTAGTCGCGGAGATCCTATTTCACAATTAAATTAGTTTATAGTTAAGGTTAAAATTCACCACCGTGTCACTTTCACTCTAGGCCATTCGTAGAACCGTAACACTGTAAAGGCAACAACCCAATAGCAGGTCATCAGGTGGCGAACCAGAGACCTACAAACCGCGGTACTAGGGCCAGAGCAATGTCTTGAAGCGAGGTGCCCTTATCAACCAACCCCAGACAATCCAGTAGGAGCTGTCGGAAGGAATCCATCTTTGAAGCCAGAAAGGGACGCCCATCCACATGCTCAGTGACGGGACGAGGCGAGGCTTAGGAGGCATATGTAGGACGACCAGATGTAGGATGTGGAGGGGAAGAGGTACCGTACGACGATACATGGGATGCGGAGACTGCGGAGGGAAGAGCTTGTCAAAGTCATACGGTTCCTCAGGACCTCAACAATAACCGGGGGACGGCCGGTGCGGGCAATGGTTGATCGCCGTAGTTAATATAAGTTCGCGTCTATTTTGACGGCGATTTTTGGTTTAGTTAGGCTAGGCCTAGACTATTTGCCCCCTGCTGGCAATATATATGATGATAATATGTCATGGGGGGTGATTGACCCCCTCAACATATTATTGTATCCAACGATCTCTAACCTCTGTATCTCAAAAAGGGCTAGAGCAAATTGGCTGTAAATTTCCACATCTAGGCTATTCCTTGACAGATTTGCTCCCTCCAATTAATATTTATTAGCATAAATTCAGCCTAGTTTAGCCTATAAAACAAAAACTAACATTTGTTTAGCCTAGGCCTACATATGAAAAGAAAAAACCCACTCGTACTGCAATTATAAGCATAAATATGAGTATCTAAATTACAAAGCAAATGTTTTTTGTATAAAATAAACCATAAAATTGTCATCTTTCAACTGTTGAGGTCATAAGTATAAAACAATCTGATACATTAGGAAAAAATGCGTTAAGAGTTGTGTTAGCGGGTCTATCGTCCCCTTTATTTACGTAGTCGCACGCTCGCAGTTACATTCGCGTCTAATTTGACTGTGGTTATTTGCTGGTGATATATATGATGATGACAATAAGTCATAGGGGGATAAAGCCCCCTCAACCCATTATTGTATCTCACGGCCAGGCGTTGGGTAAATTGTTTTGTTACGGCCGGCGGATTGAGGGTGGCTTTACCCCAGGGTGTCAACGTGAGCGGAGTCCAATATATTTTGTCTTTATTATTATATATGTAAAGATAAAATTATGGTTTATAGCCTAGTTTAAATTATGTCTTTGGAAGTGATAAACTGGCCAAAACAATGCTATTCCAAGTTAATTTTCTTGTATTCCTTCTCATATTCATTCGAGTTTCCACACAAAATTGCTTCGGTTTGACACCATGCTTTACCCCAGCAGTTAAATTAGAAGCGAATGTAGGCCTAACTGCGAGCGTGCGACTAGGCTATATAAACAAAGCTTTTGGTATGCCCACAACTACATCTCTTACCAAAACTGCAATTAGCCTATTTTTGTTTGTTTTTTCAATCTAGGCTAAATTGTGGAGGCTAGGCTAAATTATTTAGCTGCAATTAGCCTAGCCTATTTTTGTTTGTTCTTTCAGTCTAGGCTAAATTGTGTTAGGCTAGGCTAAATTCTTTAAAATGTGTACTATTGTGTAGGCCTGTGCTTTCCAATAGAAGTAAAAATATGTAGCCTAGCCTAATGCAATTTTACTAAAACCCAAGCCTACCTGAATATATGCAGAGCTCAACAGCAAAAACAAAAGCAAATATGTTGAGCAGTGAAATAAAATTAAGCTAGGCCTAGGCCTGTTTTCTCATAGGCCTAATAACCTAATGAAGTATACTATAGCCTAACCTAATTTAAGTTATTTCACAAAATACTAATAGGCCTACCCAGCCCTCCTCATACATTATTTTCCATTGTAAAATAAGTTTGTGCTTAACTGCAGTAGGCTAATGAAAGGTACCCTATAAATAGGCTAGCCTATGTTGGCTGTGCAATTGTCTCGATTTGACTATTTTTACCTAATTAGGCCTAAAGCAGCCTGAGCCTATTCCCAACCACCAAACAGTATCCCATGTTAAGCCCTAGGCTAGGCCTAGGCCTAATCCCACTCTCAACCAAAATTCGAACTGCTAAATTCGTACCTACCGGTAGCGCTGCCTAGGTTAGGCCTATATTTTTCGTGAATAGATATAGAAAATGGTTTAAAGGAAAGACCATCCTATATTATGTTCAAATAATATGTAATAGCACTGTGTATAGTTGTATTAAATTTAAATAGTGATAGATGTGTATATTAATGGGATAAATACTCCGAAGTTCGCATAAGTTCAGAAAATGATAGTGCAACACTGTTGCCAGATACTATTCAATGCCATTATCATTATATCATAATGCATTTTACTCATTTGCATAATTTCAAATACCTAGGACATTAATATAATATTTTCCTATCTTTTTTGTAGTGATATTTGTATGATTTAGTGGTATATTGGTGTCTGTCTAGGGTTATAATGCATTGTGAAAGTTACCTCTGAATATCTGACTTGGTAACAGTTCGGTATGGGCCGGCTTAAGTAACCCTGCTTTCTTTGAGTACTACACGGCAAGAGAGGCTTTCGGTTCTGTCATTACTGTTCAAGGTAAACAGCAACTGCTAAATTCGACATCATGTTCAAATAATATGTAATAGCACTGTCTATGGTTGTATTAGACAACAATCGTGATAGGTTTCTATTTTATGTGGATAAATAGTATTAAGCTGAATAAACTAAATACCGAAAGTTCACTAGAGTGGTTGTTGATACATTTGCTAGATAGTACAAAGGAGTACAAAGGAGTACAAAGGAAATCTAGCAACAACAGGTCTAACTTCTAGGCTGCTTGTCCTCCAAAACACTGAGGATCAAGTGTCCAAACAGTGGTTTAGAGTGGGTAAGGGAACATTGGAAAGGGAACTACTGCCCTGGAACTAATGTCCGTGGCAGGACTAGGAAGTTATTAAAGGACTAAGGAATAACTTGGGTTAGTAACTGAGGGGAGGATAAAATAAAGTTATTCATTTACAAACGCAGTCAGTCACGGGTTTGATGCGAGATATTTGTCTAGGCGGAGTTTAAATGAATCAACGGTGCTGCATTCTATAACGTCTCGAGGAAGCCCATTCCACAAGTTGACAACTCGATTGAAGAAGAAATTCTTAGATTCGTGTGAGTTAAAAGATTTACCAATAATTTTGCAACCGTTTCCCCCGTGTAATTAGATTGGTCGATAGTGAAGTACTTACTACAGTTCATATTGTCGATGCCTTTGATGATTTTGAACACTTGAATTAAGTCACCTCTTAATCTGCGCTGGGTTAAAGGAAATAGATTTAATTCTCTAAGACACTCTTCGTATGGTTTGTTCTTTAGGCTAGGTATCATTTTGGTAACTCTACGTTGAACTCGTTTTAGCTTGTTTATGTCTTTTTGGTAATAAGGGCACCAGCATTGAACGCAGTATTCCAGAAGAGGGCGGACTAAGGAATTGTAAAGGGTTAGGATAACGTCTTTGGATTTATGCTCAAATGACCTGCCTATAAAGCCAATTATTTTGTTTGCCTTCTTAACAACTTCTGAACATTGTTGACTCGGTTTTAGGTTACTCGATATTGTTACTCCCAGATCGGTTTCTCTGTTTACATTCTTAAGCTGAGTGCCATTCATTGAATAGTTTGCTTTCTCATTTAGGTATCCGATATGTAGTACTTTACATTTATCCGCATTGAAACTCATTTGCCAAATTTGGGCCCAATGTGACAATTTATCTAGATTGTGTTGCATATCGTCAACTTGATCTTTTGAGAGTACACTTTTTGCAATTTTTGTATCGTTAGCAAATTTTGAGATTGTACAGGTGAGACCCTCATCTATGTCGTTGATGTAAATTAGAAAGAGAAATGGTCCTAGTACCGATCCCTGGGGTACCCCGCTACTTACATTGGTCCATTTAGATGCCTTACCGTTTATGACTACTCTTTGCTTTCTGTCGCTGAGCCAATTTTCTATCCATTTCAACACACCGTCTTGTATTCCATGCGCTTTTAGTTTTAGCAGTAAACGTTTGTGGGGAACTTTGTCAAAGGCCTTTTGAAAATCAAGGTATATAATATCTACAGCTTTACTCTCATCGTAGAGGTTGAGGATATCGTGGAAGAAGTCTAAGAGGTTTGTTAAACAGGAACGTTTTTTACGAAAGCCATGTTGAGTATCTTTAAGTATGTTATTTTCCTCTAAGTGATTTACGAGTCTGTCTCTTATGACCGTTTCTAGCATTTTACATACACCTGAGGTTAAGCTAATTGGACGATAGTTACTGGGTAGGGATTTGCTGCCTTTTTTGAATATCGGTGTTACGTTGGCTATCTTCCACTGATCAGGCATAGTTCCGGACTGCAAGGATTTATTGAATAGTAATGTCAGTGGTTTGGAGAGCTCATCCTTAGCTTCCTTTAGAACTCTAGGCGAGATTGTATCAGGTCCAGGCGTTTTATTTACCTTGAGTTTATCTAAACAATTCAATACTTCTCTCTCTGTAACGGTGATATTGCTTAGAACATCTGAATTATCAATCTGAATCGGCGATGGTGTAGGGATATCACTGAGGTCTTCTGTTGTAAAAACTGATGCAAAGAAGGTATTGAGGGCATTACTCATTTGTACTTCATCTTTGGTGTATTCTCCATTTTCATCGACTAACGGTCCAACAGTTGAAGTAACTACTTTTTTCTTTATGATATAACTATAGAATTCTTTTGGGTTTGTTTTACTTTGATTTGCAATATGTAACTCTAGGGTCTTTTTACTTTGCTTAATTAACTTTTTGGCTTTGCGTCGTAGCTCTACAAATTTCACCCGTTCTTCGTAATTTTGTGAGGATTTTAATCTATCATTAGCAAATTTTTTTAGCAAGCAGGCAGTTTGAAATATCTTTATTCCACCATTTGGGCTTATTATTATGGCCTGGACGCCGTATTTTCGATGGTATGCAGTCTTGCACTGCTTTTAGGTCAGTGGTTTCGAATAACTTCCAAGATGTATTTATGTCGTTATTGTTAATTAAAAAGCTCCAGTCAGTTTCTTTAAACATAGCTCTAAGTTTATGAAAGTTTGCTTTCTTGAAATTAGGGACTTTTTCGATGCTACTATTTGGTTCGTTACTAGTAAAGTTTAAAGTGAAAGTTATCGTACGATGGTCGCTGTTACTGAATTCATCACCAACATTCAAATTCTCTATCAATTCTTCTTTTGTTGCAAGTACAATGTCAAGAACGTTATTACCACAGGTCGGTGTTCGAACAAATTGATAAAGCGAACTCTCTTGCAAGTTCGTATACAAGTCATGTCCGGAGTGTGAAGTAAGAGTATCGCCCCACTTGGTCACAGGTAAATTAAAGTCGCCAAAAAATACGGTATCTTGTGAGTTACTTACATCTGCAATTTGTTCATAAATTTCTCGGTCAGTTTGCACTGATTGAGCTGGAGGTCTGTATATTAATGCAAGTATTATTTTTGTACCTTTATTATTCTTTATTAGCACAAAAGATGTGTCGACGTTCACAATTAGAGGTTTTGACAAGAGGGTCGGGTTAAGACGGGTTATGATATGAGGGAGGAGGGAGGTGGGAAGGAAGGGCAGGGGAAGTCACACAGGCAATTGCCAAAACTTTAAAGGTCCATATCATTGTTATTAAACAAAGCATTTGGCAAAGGGAGGAATTGTTAAAAACCTTAGCCAATACTCTGTCATTCACCAAAAATAAATTTGAATTATCATTATTATTTGGTAGGGTAGGTATGTATAGGTAGGTTGGCTAAATAATTGCTGGAATTCGTAGGGACTCGAACTGTTTTGAGAGAGTTAAATACAAAAAAATAATAGATCTGAATAATAAAGAGATTATGTTATTAAGCAAAACTGGGGGATGCGTGGAAGCCTATAGACTGTAGACAGTAAACTTTGTGTGGGTAGCGAATGCGGTTTTAAAGTCCTTTAAGAATAGACAGTTTTCAATGCTGCGGCCAAACTATTACACCCAGTTATATTGTTTTGTTATCAAAACGTTCAGAATCGCGAGCCTCACCCAACTACACAAGCATGGCTTTGATCATCGGCGTAGTTTTCAAGATGTGGAATTTTAAGTGGAATTCGAGGTTTTTTCAAGATTGCCGGAAAAAACCCCACGTGCAAAAGCAAAACCTTTTCTATAACATTTGCGGAGCATTAGTAGGGGAGTCCGTATGCCAAAGCCCAGTCGTTTCCTATGAGTGGGAGAGACGGTATTTAGGCGTCAAGTTTTTCGGGAAATCGGCTACCACGGACCTGTTTGGCCGCCATGCCGGATGTTTAGCATATCAAAAGTGGCCCAATACAAAAACGCACCTCTTGTGAAAGTTTGATCCCGATCCAAAAAGCGGTTCTGGAGTTATTGCGTCGAAACCGGCGCGTAAGAAGAATTTGGATGAAAAACCGGGATTAATGATTACAATAGGGGTTCCCCGTAGGGGACGAACCCCTAATAATAATAATAATAATAATATACTAATCATAATAATAAAAAGAAATGCTAATACAAATAATAATAATAATAATCAATACAAATCCTCAGTGATCAGTAGTGTACAGTTGGCCCTATCAATTTGTAAACATTCCGTTATTTAATGTGTGCACAGAAATTTTGTAATTGAAATAGAAGTAAATTTTCTTCAGGAGTAACGGTATTAATTTAATATGACCGATTAATGTTTGTTTTAGTACATTATTCTTGTACGTTAAGTATACTGGTTATACTTCCACACATACTGTATATTCAAGCGACAGGTGGGTATTTGTATGAGTGACTGTACATTTTCTCCGCCATTTGAACACTATTGATTTGCGAGTAATTACAACCAAACACTTATAGGTATTGTGCGAGTTAAGGGGAGATGGGCCATTTTTGTTTTGGTCTATTAATTAATGTATTCCTTTATTTCGTAGTTTCCTCGCTAGACCTACCGTACATCAAGCTTTGAAAACCACCCCCTAGACTCCCACTCAAGATGAATTTGTACATTTTTTGGTAGAACAATTTCCCGGCCAAAGGCCGGTTCCCATTAAAACTCCAGGCTCGCTACCGCTCGTCAGCAAAAAAAATCGACACCTACATGGCACGAAAGGTCTTCAAATTGGAAACGAAATGGGGCGAAAGGTGTTAAAATCTCCAAACTAATGGGCCGAACGTCTTATAATCTCACACCAAATGGGGCTTAACACGAGGGAGAAAGGGGACCAGAATAACGCCTCATCTCCCCTTAATCCGCTATTACAACGGTATCAAGCTATTCAAAGTCTATTAGGCTATGGAAGGGGAGCCATTAGGTCATTACTTGTTAAGGGGGTACTGCTTGGGTTTTGGTCTATATATTTATTTATTTATTTATATATTTATTTTTTAGTTTCCTCGCTAGACCTCCATCAAGCCGGGAAAAACACCCCCTTTTAAGATAAATTTGTACATTTTTCTGCCGAAAAATGTCCCGGCCGAAGGCCAATTTCTTCTAAAATAGAGGCTCGCTTACGCTCGCCAGGAACAAATCGACACCTAAAGGGCACGAAAGGTTTTAATATTGACAACAAAATTAGGCGAAA
Organism: Paralithodes platypus; assembly: GCA_032716605.1. Lineage (NCBI taxonomy): Eukaryota > Metazoa > Arthropoda > Malacostraca > Decapoda > Lithodidae > Paralithodes > Paralithodes platypus. Next base: position 42,684,802 of record CM064572.1, read on the forward strand.
GGTCTCAAAATCGCCAAACTAACGGAATGAACGTCTGAAAACCTCAAAACTAATAAGCTAAACATGAGGGAGAAGGGAGTCCAGAAAAAGCGAGTAGTAACCCCTAAAGGTACACTCGGATGCCATAGTCTATAGCCCACTCGTAAATAGTCGTGAACTTCACCTATTTCTTATTATGGAACTATAGCTTTTGACACGAATTTATGAACATAGTTTTCTATACATCAACTACTGTACAAAACTATATATCGTATATTATTCATTGAAAAGTAATTTATATCCAAAAATCAAACTAGATAGCTATAGTTGCATAAAGAAAAACATAGGGGGTCCACGAATTCTGATAAGTGGGCTAGATGCTATGGTATCCGAGTGTAACGACCGAGCATCATTTAAATCCGTTCATAAGTTATATTTTGGGAAACCTGCTTAATAAAAAACTACCAATAAATATATATGTATGTAAATATATACATTCTCTCTCTCTCTCTCTCTCTCCATCCCACGAGCTGAACCACTAAGTAAATTGGTTTCCGTTGTCAGATACCTTCACTAAACTCAAAACAATGATTTACACGGGTGTCGCTACTAATATATTCACCTCTTATACAGTAAATACAGTATATCTATCTATCTATCTATCTATCTATCTCTCTCTCTCTCTCTCTCTCTCTCTCTCTCTATATATATATATATATATATATATATATATATATATATATATATAATGACACACCCAAACACACACACACACACTTGCGAAAAGTGATATGAGAGATCAATAGAATACACATATCTAGCATGTGAGCAATCCTTTGGAACAGTGTTACATGAAACTATAACCAATACTTATCACATTTTGTGTGTGAAGTCCTTGGATAACCTCCCTCACAATGAATATCACGAAGATTGAGCTAACAATATGTACTAATACATTTTGGGAAGGTTTATTTAAGAAGTTGAGCCAAATACACTGTTTGTATTTTTATATCAAATGAAATGTACGACTTAATTTACTATAGCTTTTTCCTAAAGTATTTGATAAATCATTGTTACTATAGTCTGTTCATTCTAGGTTGGGCAGAAATCGTAACTCCTAACCTCTCATAACTCAAAAAGGACAGGAGTAATCGAGCTAATATTTCTACCATATAGGAAGACTTGGCTAGGGGATAGGTGTGGACATTGACAGCTCATTTGCTCTAGGCCTTTTTGAGTTGCAAAGATTAGAGGTTACGATTTCTGCTCAACCTAGAATGAACGGCTATAGAGTATTTAATTAATCGTGTTTACAAGCAGAGTTGGTTACACACAAAGAATGAGTCAAACAAACACCAGCGATCTTTTAAGCTCCGCCAAACTCCCGCTTTGGAGGGAATGAATAAAAACCTATTTAGTGTCCCATAAACCGCGATATACACATTATTCACATCGCTTCAAAAACACCAGTACGAACCAAAAATACCCGTGCTTCTATTTACATACAAACAGCAAATCACACGGGCCCAACTCCAGAGACGACCTTAGGAGCCTTCAATAGGGGGAATCCGTGAAAGAGGGGTGGCTTAGACTAACTTCGTAGCCTTCAATAGGGCGAATCCGTGACATAAGAGTGGTTTAGACGAACTTCGTATCCTTCAATATGGGGAATCCATGAAATAGGAGTAGTTTAGCTATCTTCCTACGATGACGTCATTAAATAATTTAATTCAGCTTAGGAATAACAAGTAGACGTAATCGTACTAAAGGGGTTAATATAGATGATATAATTATTAGCAAGCAAACCGAGGTACACCCACCAAAAATATAAATCCTATTATCCCGAGATGTTATGCGGTTATGGAGATGAGCCTTGGCTGGGATGCTCAGGTGGCCATAGAATAATATAAATATATATATATATATATATATATATGTATACTGTATATATATATATATATATATATATATATATATATATATATATATATATTAGTATAGCCAGGTAATAGATTCTCTTTTAAACAGACGAGGTTAAAGGCAATAGCAGTTTCAGCATTCAGGATTTTATTGTTACAGCTTTCAATAGTTCTAACAATTTTCCTCTGGGGTTCAGAGATGAGGTACAACAGGTTAGCAAAATTCATGGTGGATCCAACGTTTCACAAGTAAACATCTTGCATCTTCAGGGAAAGGAGAGGTAATGATTAGAATAAGGACAAAGCAACATATTTATACAAAATTTGAGGATCAAGAATAGGTAGGTGGGCGGAGCTACTGGGTGTGGGGTGGCTGTTCATTGGTGGAAGGCAGTCTATTCGCGAGACGGGCACTAAATCTTATCGGTGGTTGGTTGTTGGCTGTGGGTGGCTGTGATTGGTTGGTGTTGTCAGTCGTGTGCTGAGCGCGGAAAGGTAAGGGAGGGGGGCACAGGGCGAGAGGAAGGGGGGCAGTATGCCTGTAGCGCTTGCCTGAAGGAAGAATTTGAAGGTCTTGTGTTTGGTTGTTGATGCTGGGGTTGAGTGTTTGGATGTATAGAGCTTCTAAAATAGCTAGTCTTCTGGGGTCTGATTCTTTGTCGAGTATGGTAGTTTGTTTGTCTAGGTCGGCGCGAGTTAGGGCAAGATGGTGGGGGGCTTGATAGTGATCTTTTATAGCGCCAGATTGAAGGTGGAGGGTTAGTCGACGGGAAAGGCGAGTCTGTGTCATTCCAACATAGGATAGGGGTCCACAGTCCCCAGAGGTGCAAATATGCTGGTATATCACATGATCGTCTTTCGGTTGGTTGGTGGAAGTGGGGCGGTTACGGAGGGCAAGGTTGGAGGTCTTAGGAGATTTGTAGTAAATAATGAGTTTTATTTTATTGTCAGGGTTGGTGGGGAGGACGTTTTTGTGAATTATTTCTTTCATAATGGATTCGTCTGTTGTGTGGTTGGAAGATATGTAGTTTCTGTAGACAAATGTAATGTCATTGGCCGGGTTGGTGCTAGGGGGGTCTTGTTTGTACCATTTTTCTAGGTGGTGGTTGATGGCATTGGTGACGTCAGTGTTGGAATACCCATTGTTGACTAGGACCTGGGTGAGCCTTTCCAATTCATTGTGTGTGTCATTCCAGGTGGTGCAATGGGTGAGGGCTCTCCTGACATAGGCGGCGATGGTGGACTGATGGTATCGTTTAGGGCATTCACTTTCCCCATTAAGACATTGGCCATTGTTAGTAGGTTTGGTGTACACTGTAGTTTTGAAGCCGTGGTCGTGGAGGGAGACAAGGAGGTCGAGGAAGGGTAGATGTCCATCGGTGGTTTCTTCGTATGTGAAGTTGAGTCCGGAGGCGGCCATGAAGCACTGCTGGAGGTCCCTGAGTTCGCCCAGGTCCTTCACCCGCACGAAGATATCATCGATGTACCTGCAGTAGACAGAGGGCCGGTGGGCAGCCAGGAGTTCCTCTTCGATAGTTCCCATGAAGAAATTGGCGAACAGGACCCCCAAGGGGCTTCCCATCGCTACACCGTCGATTTGCTGGTACATATTCCCGCGGGGGCAGAGGAAAGGGGACTCCTTGGTACATAGTTCCAAGAGCGTCTTCAGGGCCTTCTCCGGGATGTCCAGGGGCATTAGGGCAGTGGTAAACTCGACGTAGGATAAAATCTATGGTCTTGTCAACGGGCACGTTGGTAAACAAACTCTCTACGTCGAGGGAGGCGATGATGTGGTCGTTAGCAGGGGGGGCATCTCGTAGAATTTCTAGGAAGTCATAAGCAGAGTTGAGGTTGTATTGCCGAGGAACAAAAGGGGTGAGGAGTTTGTTCAGGGCCTTGGCGGTCTGGTAGGTAGCAGTAGGGATCTGTGATATTTGTGGGTTTTTATAGTACCGTAAGCATAACCTGGGGTGAATTCGCTGATGAGTTTCTTCAGGTGTACTCCATCGGCTTTGGCGTTGATAGCAGTGATGGTGGTGTTGGCTTTCCTTTTTATTTCGTCAGTAGGATTGCGAGTGATCCTTTTGAATTTGTTTTTATCACTAAGAATGTCGTCCATTTTCCGTAGGTATTCTTCTTTTCCGTGTATCACAAGGCAGGAGGCCTTATCAGCTCGTCGGATGATGATGTTGGGGTTCTCTTTAAGTTGTTTAGCGGCTTTGAAGTGGTGTTTGTTGAGGAGCTTGCTTTGGTGGGATCCCCTGGTTTTGGCGGCTTCTGCTAGTAGGGTGGGTTGTAGGGCTGGGGTGGTGGTGATCTTTTAGAAGCTCTATACATCCAAACACTCAACCCCAGCATCAACAACCAAACACAAGACCTTCAAATTCTTCCTTCAGGCAAGCGCTACAGGCATACTGCCCCCCTTCCTCTCGCCCTGTGCCCCCCTCCCTTACCTTTCCTCGCTCAGCACACAACTGACAACACCAACCAATCACAGCCACCCACAGCCAACAACCAACCACCGATAAGATTTAGTGCCCGTCTCGCGAATAGACTGCCTTCCACCAATGAACAGCCACCCCACACCCAGTAGCTCCGCCCACCTACCTATTCTTGATCCTCGAATTTTGTATAAATATGTTGCTTTGTCCTTATTCTAATCATTACCTCTCCTTTCCCTGAAGATGCAAGATGTTTACTTGTGAAACGTTGGATCCACCATGAATTTTGCTAACCTGTTGTACCTCATCTCTGAACCCCAGAGGAAAATTGTTAGAACTATTGAAAGCTGTAACAATAAAATCCTGAATGCTGAAACTTCTATTGCCTTTAACCTCGTCTGTTTAAAAGAGAATATATATATATATATATAGTGAGAGAGAGATAATTTTTATTATAGAAATAGATATATAGAGAAAAATGAATGACTGACGGTGTAGAGAGGGAGCGATTCAATCAAGCGAGGAATAAAGAGAGAGAGTGAGAGATAGGGGAGATATTTAAAGCCAGAATGGGGGAAATGAGAAAGTTGAGACGGGCTGGAAGAAACTAATAAGAAATGGAAGCAAAGGGACGGTGGTATGTATGAGAGAGAGAGAGAGTGAGAGAGTGAGTGTCACACAGATACTCAGACCACACACACCTTGCGGTCCCTATTAGGTGGTCCGGCCTTAATACTACTAGACAGGGACAGTTTATAGTAGAAGAATAGAACAGCAAAGTAGAGAAAGAGAGAGAGAGAGAGAATCAGTTTGAGAATGAGTGAGAGTGTGTTTGTGTTTGTGAGAGAGAAAGCGAGAGACTTTGATAGTGAGTGATAGTGGTAAACACATTCAGTACCAGGGATGTCTTTTTCATTATATTTTAGCAACTATTAGACGATTTTATTCAGCCTCTTGAAACGGTTGATCACACCCAGCTTCTGGGAGGCTGCCTTAGCATATGACAATATGATATTAATCATATACAAATGTTGGTATTAATATTTATATAAAATATACTGTATAAAACAAGAAAATAACTTTACAATATAAAATTCCACAATTCTGAAAGAGATAATGACATTTTCCGAAAAAAACACATACATATTTATATACAGTATACTGTATACACAGTATATATATCGCTATAAAAGAAACTGCATATCATAAAGAAACAAGCTCCTGAAATAGAAACATTCAAATAGGTAGAATGGAGAACGAAAGAGGCATAAATGAGAAAAGCCAAGAAAAATATATCTCCTATAAATGGGAAATGGAGACTAAATTTTGGGAGGAGGGTGATGAAATGGCTTAAGGGGGGGACTTTATAAGGAAAACATATATTGACTCAGCAAGAAATAAGGGCGTATAAAAACAAATTGGCGAGAGAGAGAGAGAGAGCTAGAGTATACGCATGATGTTCATTGAATAACATGAGGAGCTTTAAATAACGTGTAAGGATTTTGCTTAAAAATATAAGAGACCTTAAGAATATAATATGTGTATATGTGTATATATATACAGTATATATATATATATATATAGAGAGAGAGAGAGAGAGAGAGAGAGAGAGAGAGAGAGAGCGAGAGAGCAAGATCGAGAGTGAAAAAGAGAAAGCAAGAGAAAGAAGAGGAAATGGCCAACACGAGAAGTGATACCGCACCAAAGAAATAAGCCATAACAATACTGTGAGAGGAGAAATAACATTTTAAGAGAGACAAGATATGAGCGAATCCCAGTAAGTTTGGCAGAGGAAATGGAAAAGCAGGAAAGTTGTTAAGTGGCAAGCAGAGAAAGAGAGAGAAAGATTGGCTCCCTAAGACATTAAACAGATTTATATCGTACCTACAAGCAGGGATAATAAAGAGAAAGATTATCTCACTAAGATATTAACAACATTTATATCGTAGCTACAAGCAGATAATTTAAGACCTAAGGCATAAACAAACATTTATATCGTACCCACAAGCAGAGAACGAGAGAGAAAGATTGGCTCCCTAAGACTTTAAACACATTTATATCGTAGGTACAAGCAGGGTAAATATAGAGCAAGATTGGCTCCCTTAGATATTAATAAACATATATAGTTATATATCGTACACTCGGATACCATAGTTTCTAGCCCACTCATAGGAATTCGTGGGCACCATATATTTTTCCGTATGCAATTATAATTATTTGGATTGATTTATGGATAGAACTTGCTTTACACTAAGTAGTATATAGAGTTTTGTAATTGATGTATAGACAATTATATTCCTAAATTCGTTTCCAGATAAATACTTCCATAATTAGAAATAGGTGAAGGCCACGAATGTGTATGAGTGGGCTAGTTACTATGGCATCCGAGTGTACCTACAAGCAAGGAACGAGAGCGAAAGATTGGCTCCCTAAGACATTAAAACATATATACCGAATCTATCTATCTATCTATCTATATAAGGAATTGATGTGCCTCTCCAATATGTTGTTTACAGCCAAGGAGTCACAAGGCCAAACAAGGTGAAGAGGCTGAATATAAAATACCCCTGATTCAGCTTTTTCAATGCCCAACTGACATCAAATTCAATCCCTTATAGTCATTAGTTATTTCTAGTTCCTCCTCAATTACAGGCTCGCTATCGCTCGCCAGGAAAAAATCGACACCTAAATGGCCCAAGAGGCCTTATAATCGACACCTAAATGGCACAACAGGTATAGAATCGCCAAGCTAATGGAGGTAACGTCTTAAGATCTCAATAAGAAGAAGCTGAATTTAAATACCCCCGATTCAGCCTTGTCAACGCCCCACTGGCATCCGATTCAATTCTTATGTTCTTTCATAAATCGAATAGGTATAATGTGATTAGTCAATACGTAAATGATCACCACCTTATACTGTATATGAAAAATTACTTAATTGAAATGATTGAATCTAGTATTGACAATTAGAAGGTAGGACTCAATCATTATCATATATATATATACTGTATATATAAGATATTATTGGGATTGAATTTGTGCTGTACCTAGTATCAGTGCATTACCACAAAGCCCACCGAAATGCCAAACAAATACCCTCATTGTTCCCTGATTAAATAACACTGTATGAATATTCCCATATTCAAAATATGTTACAGGGGGACAATGCCTAGTGAGTTCACTGCTCAATAGGTGGCGTTCTGAGAGTGAGGGTCTGAGTCTGGAGGGTGAGACGGTGAAGCACTTGAGCGAAGCAACCAGCCGCTTCAGAGATGGAGCTGCTTTGAGCCATGATGGATGCTTCATATGTCTCACTCCCCAGGCTGGAACAAGACCTCACGGGCTTCACCGTGTTGAGCGGTGGAATGTACAGGCTCTCAGCCTATTCCCGAGAGGGAGTAATTGGAATATAGAAAAAAAAAAAAAAAAAAAAAAAAAAAAAAATATATATATATATATATATATATATATTCAAAGTAAAATATTTCGCATATACAAAACAAACCCACCGACTACCCCAACAAACCAATAGAGCGGGCGGGAGATAGAGAGTCATAAAGGTTATAATATTACACCCAGAAGCGGTGGAGGCGACTCTACTGCATATGGAACCCAGAGCCATATACTGTATGACATAGGCTGGATGGAAAGCCACTGGAACACTATACTCGGTTTCATTTCATCCCACGGTAAATTGAATCCCTTAGGGGGGATGGGCGTACTGTATGTGCTCATTTATAGTATATATATTGTTATCAGGGTTTGTTTCAGTTTCATCCCTAGACGTCCATTAAACCCCCAAGACCCTCCTTTAAGATAAATTTGTCCATTTTTCGATAGAAAAATGTCCCGGCTGAAGGCCGGTTCTCCTTAGATAACAGGCTCCCTATCGCTCGCCAGGAACAATTTGACACCTAAATGGCACGAAAAGTCTAAATATTGACAAATAAATGGGGCAAAAGGTTTTAAAATTTCAAAACTAATGAGCCGAACGTCATCAAATCTGAAAACTAAAGGGGCTAAACATGAGGAAGAAGGGGGACCAGAAAAACGACCCATCTCCCCTTAAGCAAGTGGTTTGACGATAACTAACGGAAGAATATGAGACTACTATATCTCTGCTTCCTATATTAGTGCCGAGTGTTCATAATTAACAACAAATTTCGCTACAAAAAAAAATCCATAAAAGCGAAGTAATCAAGCTGAAGACATACATCCATCGAGAGAGAGAGAGAGAGAGAGAGAGAGAGAGAGAGAGAGAGAGAGAGAGAGAGAGAGAGAGAGAGAGAGAGAGAGAGAGAGAGAGAGAGAGAGAGAGAGAGAGAGAGAGAGAGAGAGAGAGAGAGAGAGAGAGCGAGAGAGAGAGAGAGAGTACAAAGGAGTACAAAGGAAATCAAGCAACAACAGGTCTAGTGACCCTTCTAGGCTGCTTGTCCTCCAAAACACTGAGGATCAAGTGTCCAAAACAGTGGTTTAGAGTGGGTAAGGGAACATTGGAAAGGGAACCACTGCCCTGGAACTAATGTCCGTGGCAGGACTAGGAAGTTAGTAGGGGACATATGGGTTAGTAACTGAGGGGAGGATAAAATAAAGTTATTCATTTACAAACAAGAGAGAGAGAGAGAGAGAGAGAGAGAGAGAGAACAAAGAGTATAGGAACGTCAACAGAATAAACATTGGATAAAGTCGTGGAATCCAGGACGAGATTATGAAAAACAATTGGGATACGGAAATTGAAGATTGACTCGGGAATGGAGTGAGATAAAAATTCAAATGTAAGAGTTCATTTCAGTTCACTTTAGTGGGAGGGTCGCCTTTGGTAGCATAAAGTGCGTGGTTTGGTTATTATATTTATAATATATTTATTTCTAGACTCCTTTCTTCCTCATGTTTAGCCCCATATTTTGTTAGATTTAAATGCGTTCACTCCGTTACTTTAACTATGTTAAGACCTTCCGTGCCATTTAGGTATAATTAATTTTCCCTGGCGAGCGATAGCAAGCCTACATATTAAAAGGAACCGGCCTTCGGCCGAGGTATTTTACTAGCGAAAAAAAAATGCACAAATTTATCTCGAAGAGAGTTTTTGGAGATATTTGTTTTAAGCTTCATGGAGGTGTAGGCAGGAAACTAAAATTATAAACAATAATATAACAAACTAATAAATTATAAACTCCCCATAAAGAATGATATATTCATAGGGGGACATTGATTGTATGTTCTTTTTTTTCTTCATTAAACACCATTGGGCCAAACGTCTTAAAATCTGAAAATTAATGGGGCTAAACATTAGGAAGAAGGGGAACCTCAAAAACGACACATCTTCCCTTAATACCGGAGAACAGGATTTATTGGACTTTCATACTTCATACACCTCAGTCCAGTCCGCCACAAATTATCGGCCTCTCTCTCTCTCTTTCTTTCTCGCTCTCGCTCTCTCTCTCTCTCTCTCTCTCTCTCTCTCTCTCTCTCTCTCTCTCTGTATATACTGCATATAAATCAATAAATCAAATTTAAAGATATACAGGCATATATACATATATATATACATATGTATATGTATATATACTGTATATATATATATATATATATATATATATATATATATATATATATATATATATATATATACCGGGTATATATATATACCGGGTATATATATATATATACATATATATATATATATATATATATATACATATAATAATAATAATAATAATAATAATGAGGAATGAGAAACAAAAGAAAATAATAAGTTACAGTCCAACTACACACATTAATCGAAATCCTAATAACAGGCGAGAATGTGTAATAATAAACCCATAATCTGAACATGAATATTGATGCATCTATAACCCAATGTATGAGATCTCGAGATACAATTATATATAATAATTATATACAGAGCGAACCATAAATCATTGCCCATAGGGATTTCCAATGTATTATTTATAGGGGTATAATGGGTTGGAGTCATGATTGTGATAGTAGTACTGGCTCTTCCACATCCCTATAAATACATGGTAAAGCCCTATGGGCAATGATTTAAGGTTCGCTCTGTATATATATATATATATATATATATATATATATATATATATATATATATACCGGTATATATATATATATATATATATATTATATATATATATATATATATATATATATATATATTTACAAAATACAAGGAAAACCAAATACAAATATGGAATTAAGGTAACTATGAACATTCCACTAGTCCACCATTTGCAAAAAAATATATACAAAATAAATAACTAAAACAAATAAAAAATATTAATAATAACTAAGAAATAAAAAATTAAATGAAAGGATAGACACGAGAAAACCATTCCCATATAACTAATAGTACAATACAATACAACACAATATATAACTAGACAAGCAATAAAGAAAAAAGTAACTGGTAAATGAAAAACACAAACATCTAGTCTCCCTCCTTCTGTTGCGCAGTAAACAAACTAAAAATAAGGAAAACAGAAAAAAAAATAATAATAATGTGAATATAATATAAGAAATATATAAAACACATGCACAAAAAACAAAAAACAAAGAAAATACAGAAAATTAAACCTTTTCCAAACATCCGTTATGCGATAGGAATAAAAGAACCCTGGAAAAAAAAACATGAACAAAATATTGGTGAAAAAAAGAAAACGAGAGATAAACATCGGAGAATTCGGGGAAACTATGTTGTCGTTAGTGATTTAAGGTGTCACTGGAGACTGGACAGCACCGATTTTTTGTTTTATTATTGTTTTTTTTTTCTTTTTCAAACATGTATTTCCACTCAGCCTTTTCAATATCAAAATGGCTATTTATCACTTTATTCGTGCTAAAACTAGACAATTTTATATAGCTTACGAAGGACCTCTAGTCATCTTAAGTGAAATGCATTTGAATGATCTCTCTGACTACCTCACTCCCTTTCTAAGTTGAATAAGATGTAATAATAGACAGAATACAACAACGAATGTGTAATGGTATTCTGAAACGGTAAATTAATACGAGGACGAACTTCATAAATTAGCCTTACTCATTGACACAGTTTATAATAGACAGTTCATTATTATTGTTATTATTATTATTATTATTAAAATAACCGAATTATCAAAGACCCCCACAACGAATAAAAGGAAGAACTCAGAAGAAAGGGAAGTTAAAACAAACCAACTACGGAGCCAGAATCAACAGAGAAAACGAAATAGGAGAGAAGGATTATCTAAAATAAAAACACCAACAACGAAAGCAGAAACTACGAATACTAAAATCAACATGATGCCCAGGATACCCAAATTGCCACACATCATCAACAGAAGAGACGGAGAGAAACATACCAGACCAGACCTGCACGCGAAGAAGGAAAACACATCTCCAACATCGAAGGATAACAATCAACCAAAAACATGTGTTATTATTTATTATTTATAAGAACTAACAAAACCAAATCTACACTTCTCATCAAACAACTACATTCTCTACAACCGCTATTAACACCAGACGAGACGCCAGAATTGCCACCATCACCCCGGAGATACCCGTAACACCAGGAAAGACCATCACCAAAACACCACCACACCACGAGGCTCGCAGAAAGAAGATAGTGTTCAGTCAGGGACAAAAGGACCGACATCGCCACCTTAAGAGAGGACAATTGCGCCCTCCGACGAAACCTAAATAAGGCAAGCAATTCTAGGGCTTGATGAACTGGCATGTCAGCAATCTAGCCCTACAATTACCCGCCCATTCAAACAGAGTATTGAAGCCATGGTGAATATCTCTTAAAGGTCTAAGGAGCTCTTTTCCCTATTGAGGAATTATTATTGTCACATACCATTGTATACATAACCATAATAAGATCCCTAATTGGCTGCACCTTTTAGTACTAGAAGTATAAACTCGCGGACATGTCCCCACCTTACTTCTCTTACTTAATCCGCATTCTAAAAACTACCGAGATACTTGCCATGGTAATATCCTTCGACTAGTTTTAGGGCTTTGCGAGATACCGTTACATCTGCACTCTGCATATAGAAGTCCTTAGTGCATCTGTCCAACGCCATGGTAGCAGACATTTGCAATTAAAAGGTCTAAACACCATCCCCGAGTTCTTTGAACCTCTTATAACGGTCAGTGGCAGACCGAGCGAATTACTACAGGTCATGATCTTGCTAGCTCCTCGTGTGAGCCCGATACATTGTCACTGTGGCATGACACTAGAGATATGGTATTAAAGACCCTAAGTCAAGAGTACCGAAACGAACTTCATCAACGATTAGCATAACAATCAGGATAGACGAGTAACTCTAGCCCCATACATGTCCGGCTAAAACTACTCGCGTTCGTCCGATGATAGTGCCCGATGTCATGACATTAAGGAACTATCATTTAAGATCCAAAACCAGCTAATCCACCTGTAATCAACCTATCTACACGGCAGGCCAACCTGGACGGCCCAACGGAGAACCAGAAGATCCTCTAGCTGTTACCTCAACTCATCCCATGCTCCAGTTTCAAGTGTGCATTCAGGAGTAAATATTGAAAACTCACAATATAGACTATACCAAGAAATAAGGTATAAACAAGCTAAAAACGACCATAAGCATTGACTCTGCCTAAATTTTCACCAGTGCGAAGGTGCCTAAATAAGTTAGAGTCCAGTAAGATCAACTCTATCTCATAATTCTCACGAGTGTATCCTAGTGAATATCGAAACGACATAGTTCCACTGTTCGCCTTGATAATAATAATACAGGTTCTTATGAGAGTTCCTGACTTTATTTTGTGAGTTTACTTCGAGGTAAAATACAGCCATTGTATTCCTGGTCTCATTGCAGATCCTCGCCGTGCTAAGAAAGTTTATATTTTGTTAACTATTGATCCATGAATAACTATTAGTATTGTTAACCATAGGAGTAGATAAATAAATACTGTTCATAAATACATTCAGTGTTATATGTATCCTTTATTTCTTCTATGCATGTGTTGTGTGATTTTGACTTCTCCAGTTTAGTAGAACATACCTAATTCAATCTCAAAACCTGGTAAAAACCCTGGTATAACAATTATTATTATTACTAAAATTATCATAATTGTTATTTTTAATCTACCAGGTAAGTGAATATGTATCCGAAATATATCGTGCAAAATCCATAGACTTTGTTGTGAATGATCTAAAATAATACAAGCAGGCTGAACAAATTACCTCTTTCCATTATGACTTGAATTAATAAAGTACCATATGTAATTACACAAATGTTGGTGGTCTATAAATATTACAAAGGATTATAACAATACAGAGATAAATGCGTTATCAAAAGTTAGTTGTTTTGCACTTTATTTCAGATTCACAGGGGCACATTAAAAACATAAATAAAAAACCTAATATAAAATAAAATAATAATACAAAAATAAATATATACATAAATAATATAGCTTACACAAAAATCCGAAGTTCTGGTCTGGAAACTGTTGAATTAAACTTTCATAAGAATTGATTTACCCAAAAGATATTCTACCTTCAATCTTGTCGTTGATTCGAGTGCAATATACGATACTCGAAGTGTTGGTGACTATTCTATCTAGCTATTAATAAGGGGAGATGGGCTGGTCTTTCCGGTCCCGCGTCTTCCTCATGTTTAGCCCCATTTGTTTTCAGATTTTAAGGTATTTGCCCCATAAGTTTGTCGATTTTAAGACCTTTCGCCCCATTTTGTTGTCAAATTTAAAACCTTTTGTGCCATTAAGGTGTCGATTTTTTCCTGGCGAGCGATAGCGAGCCTGTAATTTTAGAAGGAACCGGTAAATTGTTTCTACCGAAAAATGTACAGATTTATCTTGAAAAGGGGTCTAGGGGTGTTATTTTAAGCTTGATGGAGGTCTAGGGAGGAAAATAAACAACAAATATATGTGAAGGAGATAAATACGACCATCCCCCCTTAATAAATCAACATGTCTATATATCTACCTACATATCTATCAATAAACATGTCTATATATCTACCTACATATCTATCAATAAACATGTCTATATATCTACCTACATATCTATCAATAAACATGTCTATATATCTACCTACATATCTATCAATAAACATGTCTATATATCTACCTACATATCTATCAATAAACATGTCTATATATCTACCTACATATCTATCAATAAACATGTCTATATATCTACCTACATATCTATCAATAAACATGTCTATATATCTACCTACATATCTATCAATAAACATGTCTATATATCTACCTACATATCTATCAATAAACATGTCTATATATCTACCTACATATCTATCAATAAACATGTCTATATATATACCTACATATCTATCAATAAACATGTCTATATATCTACCTACATATCTATCAATAAACATGTCTATATATCTACCTACATATCTATCAATAAACATGTCTATATATCTACCTACATATCTATCAATAAACATGTCTATATATCTACCTACATATCTATCAATAAACATGTCTATATATCTACCTACATATCTATCAATCTGTGTGTATGCTTATCAATCTGAGCCGCTGTTGATAATGTCCCTGCCTACCGTACAGCAGACTCGCGTTCAATTGATCACTTGGGAGTTTCATTCTATAAGGAAGTTGGAGCTGTAGACATCGATATATATCAAAATTACCCGCTAAAATATGGTCTTGATACATTCATAAATACACAAAACTCAATTCAATATACCTTTTATCCATCAAAACCGACTTTATTATTGTATTTCTATTTTATATCAATGTTTATGACTCACACCTCCTTATTGCTTGAAAGTCGCAAGTGGTCAATTCCAGCTCAGGTTGTAAAGTTTTCCTGAGATATAGCCGGCGATTACCGTCTGCCCTTGAGCAAGGCAGATGGGTAATTGTCTCTGGTTGATACATTTGCTCAGGCGCTTTTGAATTCTCGAAGGAGGAGATACTGGCGCTACAGTATATAAGTAACCGGACGATTATTATTATTCACCCCTTCTCTACGTCTATTTGACATTATTCTGGCTACAATTACATGTTTTATTTAGTTTCAAAAAGGGCCTCCAGCAATTAACAGGCTTCGACCTATCTCACTTGACCGTTTTTACAACCACATATCCTTCTTAATCCTATAAATACGATAGCATACAATTAAAAGGACGTTGCCGGTACATAAGCGGCAAACTATTTATCTATCTACGCACCTATCAATCTACCTATATATCTATTTACCTACACATCTATCAATCTCCCTACAAACTTACCTGTATTATTACCTTCCTATCTATCAATCTATCAATTATTCTATCCACCAATGTCTCCAAATACTAAAGAAAGTCCAGAGCACATGTTGAGAATATTGTGCCCCCCATGCAAAAGACCACTGACAGAAATATAAACCAGTGGCATATAAAGTTGGTGAAAAGTGTCGCTCAATTTACCCAATCTTCGGAAAATCGAGGAAGGGAGGATGAGTTTGGAGGAAGGGGAATAAATAAATAAATAATAAATCGTATATATATATATCTATTGCCGGACGCCTTACTCCCCTTACGAGGGTGGCCATACACAGAATGCCCCCAAGCGGACCTATTCCCTATGAGAGGGACAACCCGAGCCAGTTTAGTGAAGGACTTAGAGGATTGACCACTCAATTAAGGATCCGTCCGACTCCGAGGCCCTCTGTGTATCTTGTTAGCACTATTTTTCTACAGTGGTGTTCGGCTAATCCATCCACTAACCTGCCTTACCCTTAGGTAAACAGTACGAATTTGTATCAGGTTTACTCCCCTAGACAGGTTGCCAACCAAGGCTGACGAGTCCCATCCACCCAGATATTTATAAGGTCTCCCCTAGATGAGTTGCCGACCAAGGCTAACGAGTCCCATCCACCCAACTTATATATATATATATATATATATATATATATATACATATATATATATATATACATATATATATATATATATATATATATTATAATACAATGTGTATAACGACATTGTATTAAGATAATTCCACAAAATGTAGGACTATTAGACCAGAAACCTAATACTTGTCCATATGATTAGATTGGCAAACCTGATGCTTACAAAATGTACTGCATCTGTACACGAAGAAATTTTATAAGACCTACTGTACATCATAGTGATTATATATATATATATATATATATATATATATATATATATATATATATGTCTATACATACAGTATATATATATATATATATATATATATATATATATATATATATATATATATATATATATATATATATATATATATATATAACAAGAAATACAGCAATATAAACAATTAACTGTCAAACGTCAAACAAAAACTAAACCAGGCCAACAGCGAGGTAGATATTTAATTGTGTTAATAGCGACGATATATCTAAAAATCACCATTAATATACAGTCAGTCGGTGATTAAATGGTCGACCTGGATTGTCAGTGAAATGGATAGTAAGAGAGAGAGAGAGAGAGAGTGTGTGAGTGAGCGAGTGAGGTTAGTGTAGGGTTTGACCTCAAGCCTTCTTAAAATTCAGCCTCATTAAACAATTCAAATTATTACCCAACTTTTGTTTTCTCTCTCTCTGTCTTGTTTTTCTTTTCTTTTTTTACACTTGGAAATTCATGGTTACAATTATTAATTCTTGTTCTGAACTATCATAGTATTATTAGACTAAAGGATTACATATGACTAGTGATCCTATCTTAAAGTCTTACCATGTTTTTTTTTTTAGTGGTTTTCCCTCTCTCTCTCTCTCTCGCTCTCTCTCTAACACACACACACACACACACATAAACCCTTCCTCCTCTTTAACACACACACGCACACACACAAAATATGACGACATCTCCTCCCCAAGCATCCACTCCTCACCATTGAAAGCCAAGGCAATTACTAGACCAGAATATGCCAAACCATATGTATGCTCATTTGGGCACACTACACTGTGTGTAATGCTTAAAGTGACAAAAGTATTAACATATTTTGTCAGTCTCTTTTATGTCAGTCTCTTTCCCTCTCTCTCTCTCTCTCTCTCTCTCTCTCTCTCTCTCTCTCTCTCTCTCTCTCTCTCTCTCACACACACAACCCCCCCCCTCTCTATCTCTCTCTTTCTCTCTCTCTCACACACACACAAACACAAACCGTCTCTCTCTTTCTAACACACACACACAAACACCTCTCTCTCTCTCTCTCTCTCTCTCTCTCTCTCTCTCTCTCTCTCTCACACACACACACACACACACACCCACATGAGGAGAGATTAAAGAAATTAGATTTACCATTTCTAAGGGATAGGAGGGAGAGAGGTGATATGATTATGATGTATACATGTGTGAGAGGACTCGAGAAGGTGGACAAAAAGGATTATATTGTGAAGGATAATGGTAGAACTAGAGGACATTATATATAAGCTAATGAAAGGAAGATGTAAAGGAGATGTGAGAAAGTATAGTTTCCCTTATAGAACCATCAATAAATGGAATCAGAAGATGAACTGGTGTGCGCAAAAATAAATCATATTTTTAACCCTTCTTTGGTGGCGCGCAACTTATGTCGTGTGAAATAAATATGGACTAAGTGGTGGTTCACAACTTATGTCGTGTGCCATTTTCACCATGTATTGTTGCTGAGAGAGAGAGATAAGTTGTGGGAGGAGAGTAGCAAGCGTATGACTGCTCCAGACCACCGCGGCGGACCTACTGACATGAATCCCACCCTCCCCCACCCTCACGCACTCGCTACACAGGGAATTATGTAGGGAAACTACCTAACTACATGGTTTTTGCACTCGTGTTGCGCGATAGTTGCAAGAGAACCAGCGGTCGTACAAGGATGGTTGGGGTGTCATTGGAAAGCTCTGTTTATGCCCTTTCAGGGATAGATACCTGTTTTACGCTCTGGGTCTTATTTAGGCATGAAAATTATCACGTAAACAACCCTATTTAGGGTAAAAACACCCCGCTGGGCGGTACATATAAATTACCGCCTAGGCCACTCGTAAGGTGTTAAGGCAAAGATAGATAATTGTAACCCAGGAAGCTGGACAATACGAGCCTAAAAAGCTCGACTCCTGTATAGTACAATTAGGTAAGTACACACACACACACATCAATAACCAGTCCCTACCGTTTTTTTTTTTTTTTTTTTTTTTTTTTTTTTTTTTTCTGTATTCCAACTTACTTCCTCTCGGGCATAGGCTGAGAGCCTTAACATTCACCGCTTTACAATGAACAGTGAAGCCTGTGAGGTCTTGTTCCAGTCTAGGGAGTGAGACATGTGAAGCACGTAGAGTACAACGAGCACCTGCCATCTTGCCTTCACATGAGGCACGGTGCTCACTCATGGCCCGAAACGACCCCATCTCTGAAGCCACCTCGTTCCCGTGCTTCACTGTCTCACCCCCTACACTCGGACTCTCACACTTACACACACACAACGCCACCTGTTGAGCAGTATATAACCCAAAGCTTGTGATGGGTGGGTTGTAGGACGCTAGGATATCTTATTGTCAGCATAAATAACCCGATAAAGACTACGGCCCCGCACACCATATCTCGACGGCCGTATATATTTGATAGTAAGGCATATATACTGTATATATATGGTATCTAGCCAAAAAACCTCTCCAACAATTTCTCTTCCTCGTCTTTCCCTCACCTTTCCCACTCTGATGGCACAACCATCACTTCTTCCTGTGACAAAGCTAAACTCTTCGCTCAAACTTTTGCTAGAAACTCCACCTTGGATGATTCCGGTGCTATTCCTCCCTCTCCGCCCTCCTCTCTCTTACTTATGCCTAATATCCTAATCTCTTCTAAAGATGTACTTTCTACCCTCTCTGGGCTTAACACTAATAAGGCGTACGGTCGGTCCGTACGGTGTGCCTCCTGTTATTCTCAAAAACTGTGCTTCCGTGCTGACTCCCTGCCTAGGCAAACTCTTTCGTCTCTGTCTATCCTCTAACGTCTTCCCTTCATGCTGGTAGTTTGCTCACATTCAACCTGTCCCAAAGAAGGGTGACCGCTCTCAACCCTCCAACTATCATCCAATTGCTCTCATCTCTTGTCTTTCTAAAGTTTTTGAAACTATTCTTGCTTCCAAATTTCTTAAGCATTTCTCTTCTCATAATCTGCTCTCAGATTGCCAGTATGGCTTCCTTTAAGGGTTGCTCTACTGGTGATCTTCTTTCGTATCTTACTACCTCTTGGTCATCCAACTTTCGGGACTTCGGTGAGACTTTTTCTATTGCACTAGACATATCGAAAGCCTTCGATAGAGTCTGGCATAAATCTTTAATTTCTAAACTACCCTCCTTCGGTTTCTATCCCTCCATCTGTGCCATTGTCTCTAATTTCCTTTCCGGCCGTTCCATAGCCGCGGTTGGACGACCATTGTTCACTTCCTCACCCTATAAACTCCGGTGTTCCTCAGGGCTCTGTCCTATCTCCTATTCTCTTTCTAATTTTTATAAATGATCTCCTTAACTGTACCTTAATTCCCATCCATTCAGAGCAGACGACTCAACCTTACACTACTCCATTAGTTTTTCAGAACGCCCCAGCCAGCAATGCCTCAACGACAAACGTAATGAAGCCATAGAACTCTTAAATTCTGATCTAAATACTATTTCCAATTGGGGCAGAGATAACCTTGTTAACTTTAATGCTTCCAAAACCCAATTTCTCCATCTATCTACCCGTCAGGATCTCCCAGCGGACTATCCCTTATTCTTCAACAATACAAAAATCAACCCTTCATCTTCTCTCAATATTCTTGGTGTCCCTTTTTCTTCTGCTCTCATTTGGAAGGACCATATTACCAGTCTTGCTAAGGCAGCCTCCCAGAAGCTGGGTGTGCTCAACCGCCTTAGGGGGTTCTTTTCCCCTGCACAGCTTCTTGCTCTGTACAGGGCCATAGTGCGCCCTTGTATTGAGTATTGTTCACATGTGTGGGGAGGTTCCTCTCACACCGCTCTCCTAGACAAAGTTGAAAGGAAGACCTTTCGTATCATTAACTCCCGTCCACTCACCAACTCTGCAATCTCTCTCTCTCCGTCGCAATGTTGCATCTCTCTCGCTATTCTATCGCTACTATAATAATCAGTGTTCCTCAGAGCTATCCCAGTGCATACCACCTCCTTTACGTAGGGCACGTGGTACCCGTCTTGCAACTCAATCCCACCCCTACTCTGTGCAACTCTCCAACCCAAGAGTGAAACGTTACTCTCAAACTTTCTTCTACTCAACAGCTGAGCTCTGGAACTCTCTCCCAGAATCAGTCTTTCCCTCTTCCTATGACTTAAATTGATTCAAACTCCGTGTGTCCAGGCATTTTGGCTCGAACGTCCAGGCATTTTGGCCCTGTCACTCTTTCAACTATGGGGGAGGCACTCGCTATAGGCAGTTATGCCTTTTGCCTCCCTCAATCACATAGAAAAAAAAAAAAAATATATATATATATATGAATGTTTTATACTGACAGGTAGATGGATTGGGTGGAGGAGAAAACACAGGGTAGAGCTATGAATCTCTATTCTCTAAAGTTTCGGGTTATGTTATGTACCCATCTTCAGAGTGTGTACATAACATAACCCGAAACGTTACAGAGTAAAGATTCACAGCTCTTCCCTGGGTTTTCTCCTCCACCCAATCCATAATATATATATATCATAGACTCCTTTAAAGAAGGACTGGAACGTCACGACCTCGGGGTTTTTAACTTGAGTCTGAAGGATTAACTTGAGTCCTGGGCTAAAATGACTTCTAGAAGGGCTAGAGACACGATCTCGGGGTCCAAATAGGGGTTTTTGAGGACGGCGAGTTCACTAGCGACATTTTCAACACCACCTGGGGTAATCTTCAAGGTCAAAAGGTCATATTTCAAGGTCAAATTAGTGAATTTTGGTAATTTTTGCCCGTTTTTTGTGTCTAACTTATAAACGGTGAGAGATGGCTGATTGTAATAAGAGGCAAGTTTTTAGAGCTGTCTAAATTTGATATTTATTATCCATAGACTCCTATAAAGAAGGACTGAAACCTCCCATGCTCGGGGTTCGTAACTTGAGTATGAAGGATTAACTTGAATCCGGGGCTAAAATGATTTCTAGAAGGGCTAGAGACACGATCTCGGGGTCCAAATAGGGTTTTTTGAGGACGGCGAGTTCACTAGCGACAATTTCAACACCACCTGGGGTCATCTTCAAGGTCAAAAGGTCATATTTCAAGGTCAAATTAGTGAATTTTGGTAATTTTTGCCCGTTTTTTGTGTCTAACTCGTAAACGGTGAGAGATGGCTGATTGTAATAAGAGGCAAGTTTGTAGAGCTTTCAAAATTTTATATTTATTATCAAATATCGTATTACATAAATATTATATGCATATCACAACACTATGTCTATTACAACTATGTCTATATCTATCACTAGTTGGAGAGATATCGCTAGTTGGAGAGCTTTTCTTGCCTCCTGAGGCATCCCACAGCCTTTTCTTTGTCACTTACATTGAGGACATGAGCTTTCAATAGAATGTTAGCTAAAGTAGTACATGCAGCATTACTACTAGATACAGGTGCATCTACAAAGGATAACAGCTCAGCAAAATGAAAGCGGCAACGCATTTTAGTCTTGACATGCAAATTATAGGCATTATGTAAAAAAAAAACGGTTGACATAGTCGGCACACTCAGTCCACCTCTATTCAAATTATCTAGCAAATCAGATGACACCTCGTTACCATCATCATCAATGATCTCCATACTAGTGATATCACCATATTTATGAACAAGGTGTCCGGCCAAATAAACAACTTTATGCTTAACCCTTTCACGCATTTATGACGCAGAGGTTGCCAGATTAGCAATAAGAAATAGAGTTCTCTCACTCTTATAATTACCTCTCCAAAATTAGTGTTCTGCCCACAGCTAACTCAAAGACAACTGCAGAGGTTGAAGTAACTAAACTAAAGGTTTCTAAATACCCCTGATGGTAACAAAGGCTTTAAAGTATCCCCAATAGGCTCAAAATCGCGTCATATGTCTGAGAGGGTTAAGGGTATCATCAGACCTCAAGAGTTCCTGAGTGTCTTGAGGAGTGATCTCGTTAATGAGTTCACTTCGCTCATCTGGATTTATGGAAGTAGTACAATTCTTGTCGCAATAAAGCACACGAGATCAAGATTCTGACATAATGTCATGCTTAATGAGTGTCTGCAAATTTGCAATTTTAGCTGCAGCCATAATGTCAACTACGTCAATGTAGAAGTTTCCGTCGCTTCTTTGCCTGGCTTGGCCGAAAAACTTTTCCAAGGCTTCATCCGCGAATATAGCAGGAAGAACGTAGTCAATGTCTTTCTCTGCCATAAGCAATTTGGCAGCATCCACATTATTACGTGTGGACACAGTGAAGGCTTCAGCAGTTTGCTGAGTTAGCTTCAGCTTACGACCACCACCTCCTTGACATGCGCAGGTAGATATAATTTGGCAGGCCTCCTCCAGCCTAGTGAAACTTGTACAGTTTGCTGTCCAAGGCTGTCTGGATTCGTCGCGCAGATGGATACCAAAATTCACTAATTTGACCTTGAAATATGACCTTTTGACCTTGAAGATGACCCCAGGTGGTGTTGAAAATATCGCTAGTGAACTCGCCGTCCTCAAAAAACCCTATTTGGACCCCGAGATCGTGTCTCTACCCCTTCTAGAAGTCATTTTAGCCCAGGACTCAAGTTAATCCTTCATACTCAAGTTACAAACCCCGAACATGGGAGCTTTCAGTTCTTCTTTAAAGGAGTCTATGGATAATAAATATCAAATGTGGACAGCTCTACAAACTTGCCTCTTATTACAATCAGCCAGCTCTCACCGTTTATGAGTTAGACACAAAACACGGGCAAACATTACCAAAATTCACTAATTTGACCTTGAAATAAGACCTTTTGATCTTGAAGATGACCCCAGGTGGTGTTGAAAATGACGCTAGTGAACTCACCGTCCTCAAAAACCCCTATTTGGACCCCGAAATCGTGTCTCTAGCCCTTCTAGAAGTCATTTTAGCCCAAGACTCAAGTTAATCCTTCAGACTCAAGTTACAAACCCCGAGCTATTGAATGCTTAAATACAGGAGCATTAGTAGTTTAGTACGTATCAAATATTAATACACAATGTTACTGCGTACGTTCAATAGTCATGTAACATACACGAATTCACTCATACACTTACATAATACATACACTCACACAAACACATACTCACACAAATACATACAACTGGCTGATCCCTAAATAACACACTGGTAAAATGCATTAAATTGTTTAAAACAAAACAAATAATAATAACAATAATTAAAACAGCAATTAAAACAGTTTAACTCATTCAGTATACGATGATACGTTACTTATTGCTATTCAGTGTATTATTAGCCAACTATATTCAGTATTATATTCGTTTATCGTTAACCCCTACTGTACCGGCGACGTCGTTTAAATTTGATTGTAGCTATATTTCGGCGATTGTTTACAGTTTAGGAAGGATATGTGGTGTTAAAAGAATTAAGTGAGATATTTCGAAGCCTGATAATTGCTGGAAACCCTTTTTAAACTGAATATATTCGTCTGATGGAAGTCAAAATAAAGTTAAAAGAATGGCGCCGGTAGAGAAGGGGTTAACCAGAATATATTGATATAACACGTCAGAAGGCTAAAAAGTGTTTAAGTTGTTCACATGCACAAATTTGAACACATCAACCGAGTATTACTCATTTATGCCTACGATGTTATAACAGTTGAAGACAAAATGTTTAACCCCTTCAGTAAATCAACTTTATTTCCGGTAGATATAATAACAATTGAAAGGTGCGATGGGTTAGAATTTACTACTCTGATGTATAAAAGTCATACAGGAGCCGAACAAATTCGTGTGTTGTTATAGAAAAGGAAATTACATAGAAGTTGGATTTTTGTCTATATGAATAAAGGAGACAAAAGGCAAAGCAGCTTGTAACAAGTCTCTCCCCCAAAGTTGAAACAGTGACAGAAAACCAAAATCAAGGTACGTTATAGTTAATATGTCTGGACACATGGAGCTTGAAACAGTTTAAGTCATCAGATGAGGGAAAGACAGATTGAGATAGAGAGTACCAAAGCTTACTTGTGGAGTAAAGGAAAGTAGACATTTTACTGAAAGGATTAACATGTAAAGAGAAGTACAGATAAACAAAATTCACTACAAAATCAAAGGTTTAAATAAAGTATGAAACGGGTAAAAAAAGCGTACAAAATAGTTTAGCCTACAATGGAATATCGGTAATGAAAAACACCACCAATATAAGGATAAGAAGGTATATCAAAATTAATAATCAATGGTAAAACTCAATATACACAACTATACTTTGTTTCTTTCCAGTTGCCGGTAAATTGTTATGTCTTCCTCTTCGATTTCTTACCAATTATAAATACTGTGTCATGATATATGTTATTAATTATGAAAGCGTGGTATTGATATGATAAAGAAACATAGTACTTTCACATGTTTCCATTATTTGCGGAGAAAAAAAAAATGGTATTGATATGATAAAGAAACATAGTAGTTTCACATTTTTCCATTATTTGCGGAGAAAAAAAAATACTCAGGGATTCAATTTACCGTCAGTTGAGATGTAACCGAATTTAGATGCTATTCACCCATTTCACTTTTTTGATATTTCCAGCTTAATACTTGATATGCAAAAGAACAATGAAAGCGACCCAAACCAATCGAACATTCCATAGAGAAATTCAAAACTGGAAAAGCCCCCTTTATGGCCGATCGTCCGTCATTTGTCAAGAGTAGTGACAGCTGCCAGGGAGAGCTTTATCTTTTTGTTGTTTTTCCTCGGCCTTTTGTGCATGATGGCTAAACGATATTTGTTAAGGTAAAGAAGGGAGGGAAGGGGGGACGATTATGTAAAGCAACAGCCACCACCCCTTGCTGCCGACCCAGTTTATCCTTGTTTTGGAAATTCCCTAGCCTCTCCTCCAAGTACGGTATATACACACAAATGTTCGTATAGTATTATAGACACAAGGTTTCTATTCTCTCTCTCTCTCTCTCTCTCTCTCTCTCTCTCTCTCTCTCTCTCTCTCTCTCTCTCTCTCTCTCTCTCTCTTGTAGACTGCGTTTGTAAATGAATAACTTTATTTTATCCTCCCCTCAGTTACTAACCCATATGTCCCCTACTAACTTCCTAGTCCTGCCACGGACATTAGTTCCAGGGCAGTAGTTCCCTTTCCAATGTTCCCTTACCCACTCTAAACCACTGTTTGGACACTTGATCCTCAGTGTTTTGAAGGACAAGCAGCCTATAAGGGTCACTAGAACTGTTGTTGCTTGATTTCCTTGCTTGATTTCCTTTGTAGATTGAGAGGCCAACTATTTTAAGTATCTAAAGTACAAACTGGGTTAGACAACGTACAGGGAAATACAATTACTACACACAATTTAAATTGAAGCCAGGATTGAAAACAAAAATGAAAATGTGCATTGTAGGATTATGTGAATATTTCCTCATGTAATATCTAGTCTAACGTGAAGAATAATTATCTCAAAGTTTGTTGACAATTATTCAATAGAGCAAGGTAACTACAGATTACAAGGACAGTTAGTCACATGAATTTGTATACACGCCATGATATGATGCAGGTAAGTATAATTAGTATGATTAACTTGCAAGGTTACTTTGCTATCAAATCGTGAATAAATCATATTAATTTAATATATACTGTATTTAAACTTCTAATACAATCATATAATACTCTTCCTCGTCTTTCCCTCCCCTTTCCCACTCTGATGGCACAACCATCACTTCTTCCTCTGACAAAGCTAAACTCTTCGCTCAAACTTTTGCTAGAAACTCCACCTTGGATGATTCCGGTGCTATTCCTCCCTCTCCGCCCTCCTCTCTCTTACTTATGCCTAATATCCTAATCTCTTCTAAAGATGTACTTTCTACCCTCTCTGGGCTTAACACTAATAAGGCATACGGTCCGGACGGTGTTCCTCCTGTTGTTCTCAAAACTGTGCTTCCGTGCTGACTCCCTGCCTAGGCAAACTCTTTCGTCTCTGTCTATCCTCTAACGTCTTCCCTTCATGCTGGAAGTTTGCTCACATTCAACCTGTCCCAAAGAAGGGTGACCGCTCTCAACCCTCCAACTATCGTCCAATTGCTCTTATCTCTTGTCTTTCTAAAGTTTTTAAAACTATTCTTGCTTCCAAATTTCTTAAGCATTTCTCTTCTCATATTCTGCTCTCAGATCGCCAGTATGGCTTCCTTAAGGGTCGCTCTACTGGTGATCTTCTTTCATATCTTACTAACTCTTGGTCATCCTCCTTTCAGGACTTCGGTGAGACTTTTTCTATTGCACTAGACATATCGAAAGCCTTCGATAGAGTCTGGCATAAATCTTTAATTTCTAAACTACCCTCCTTCGGTTTCTATCCCTCCATCTGTGCCTTTGTCTCTAATTTCCTTTCCGGCCGTTCCATAGCCGCGGTTGTGGACGGCCATTGTTCACTTCCTCACCCTATAAACTCCGGTGTTCCTCAGTGCTCTGTCCTATCTCCTATTCTCTTTCTAATTTTTATAAATTATCTCCTTAACTGTACCTTAATTCCCATCCATTCATACGCAGACGACTCAACCTTACACTACTCCATTAGTTTTTCAGAACGCCACAACCAGCAATCCCTCAACGACAAACGTAATGAAGCCATAGAACTCTTAAATTCTGATCTAAATACTATTTCCAATTGGGGGCAGAGAAAACCTTGTTAACTTCAATGCCTTCCAAAACCCAATTTCTCCATCTATCTACCCGTCAGGATCTCCCAGCGGACTATCCCTTATTCTTCAACAATACAAAATTCAACCCTTCATCTTCTCTCAATATTCTTGGTGTCTCTTTTTCTTCTGCTCTCATTTGGAAGGACCATATTACCAGTCTTGCTAAGGCAGCCTCCCAGAAGCTGGGTGTGCTCAACCGCCTTAGGGGGTTCTTTTCTCCTGCACAGCTTGTTGCTCTGTACAGGGGCATAGTGCGCCCTTGTATTGAGTATTGTTCACATGTGTGGGGAGGTTCCTCTCACACCGCTCTCCTAGACAAAGTTGAAAGGAAGGCCTTTCGTATCATTAACTCCCGTCCACTCACCAACTCTCTGCAATCTCTCTCTCTCCGCCGCAATGTTGCATCTCTCTCGCTATTCTATCGCTACTATAATAATCAGTGTTCCTCAGAGCTATCCCAGTGCATACCACCTCCTTTACGTAGGCACGTGGTACCCGTCTTGCAACTCCAATCCCACCCCTAATCTGTGCAACTCTCCAACCCAAGAGTGAAACGTTACTCTCAAACTTTCTTCTACTCAACAGCTGAGTTCTGGAACTCTCTCCCAGAATCAGTCTTTCCCTCTTCCTATGACTTAAATTGCTTCAAACTCCGTGTGTCCAGGCATTTTGGCTCGAACGTCCCTTGATTTTGGCCCTGTCACTCTTTCAACTATGGGGGAGGCACTCGCTATAGGCAGTTATGCCTTTTGCCTCCCTCAATCACATAGAAAAAAAGAAAAAAAAAATACCATTTGTCGTTTCATTAAAAATATAAGAGACGGTACACTTATTCATTTGGGCAACTGTACATAGTATTCTGCACAGCTTTGAAATCAGCCTAGAGTACGAGACAATCAATTTTTCTTTATATAGAGCACCCTTTCTAGAGTACGGTACACTGCATGTATTTTCCCAGATATTAACTATCTCTCTCCTGTAAACCCTAGTAACAGTGTGTGTGAGAGAGAATGAGAGTGAGTGTAAGTAAAGGAGGGGGAGGGAGGGAATGGTCCATCGCATAAAATAAAATATATTTGGAAATACAAATAGTAGCATTACTTCGTATCTTTCAGATGCTGATAAATTCACTCTTTCTCTTCTCTCTCTCTCATTATTGGAAGCCCTCCCACCTAATGATACCTCCGAGTGTCTCCTTCCCAACAGACTGCATATCATTAAAATAATTTGGCCATTATGTTGTCTACTTTTAATTATGATTTTACTGTTACCCGTTTCTTTTGACGCTGGTTATATATACCTGTATATTGTTTTTATCCCTAGCTGATTCGACGAGATGTGATGTATTCTCTCTCTCTCTCTCTCTCTCTCTCTCTCTCTCTCTCTCTCTCTCTCTCTCTCTCTCTCGCTGTCTATCCTTTCCTGTTTTCACATAGGATCGGTAGTTTTAGTTACAAGTAGCCTCGTAAGGATTACCATATATGTTGTTGCTTGTTTTCCTTTGTTGATACCTATAAGACAAACTCTCTCTATTTATCTATCTGTTTATCTACATATCTCTCTCTGTCTCTCTCTCTCTCTCTCTCTCTCTCTCTCTCTCCTAAACAGAATTTGTGCAAATTGTACGGTTCGAGTAAATACAATGAGTCACGTATTTGAAAAGTTGGGAATTGGCCACACTGGAATGGCAACGTAGATGTAAACACTAGGTGAAAAATATGTTAAAGTAAACATTAATGTGTGTATGTGTGTGTGTGTGTGTGTGTGTGTGTGTGTGTGGGAGGTTTACTGTGAGTGTGTGGGTGTATCTGTGTGTGGTACTGTGTGTGTGTGGGTGTTGGTGTGTGTGTGTGTGTGTGTGGGTGTGTGTGTGTGTGTGTGTGTGTGTGTGTGTGTAGATGAAAAATGGATGTATTAATGTAAAAATTACGCCTTCATGTAATTATGAAGGGCGTTATTTATTATTATGTTCTATATATTAACCGAAAAGTACTAGTTACCGAGGTCTCTCTCTCTCTCTCTCTCTCTCTCTCTCTCTCTCTCTCTCTCTCTCTCATACACGTTATTGGTCCCCTTCTATAGATATCCCACACACTATCATCAAGACTTTCAGCGACCTTTTGATTTTCGCTGGACAATATTTCCCACGACATTTATTTTATTTTATTTTTTGTTCAGGGAATTTATTTGGTTTTCCTTTTAGCAGGAGTGACATTAATGCGCACTAGGGTATCTATTATTTTGTGTGTGTGTGTGTGTACTTACTCTAGTTGTACTTACTCTAGTTGTATTGCGGGAGTGAGCATGCTCGTTATTTCCCGCCTCCTATATGTGTAGGTGTTATATGTATCGTTGGAATGGCTGTGGATGTGTGTGTAGTCTGTATATTTAGCCAATTGGCGACATCGGAAACGAAGGCTTAGGGTGGATCTGTTTGGTACCATTCTCACTATAGACGGTACCGTCTCGCCCGAAGGCTTAGGTAGCCATCAACTTAGGTGAACCATATGATACCCATCTCGCCTTGTACCATTTTTGCCAACCCCAGATGGGACGTCACAACGTCGTCCACTTATTCCAGGTACCTATTTACAGCTAGGTGAACTGAGGCTAACACATGAAAGGAGACAAGCCCAATTTTGTCTCCGCCCGGTCTGGGATTGAACCCCCGACCCCTCGTGTGTGAGACGAGAGCTCTACCTACTAGGCTACGGGCTGTGTGTGTGTGTGTGTGTGTGTGTGTGTGTGTGTGTGTGTGTGTGTGTGTGTGTGTGTGTGTGTGTGTGTGTGTGTGTGTGTGTGTGTGTGTGTGTGTGACAGAGAGAGAGAGAGAGATTTATTGACATAACACTTGAGTAGTATATTGTTTGTAA
>CM064572.1:42714962-42811584 GCA_032716605.1 Paralithodes platypus
CCCGCTAATTACATTGGTCCATTTAGAATGCCTTAAACCGTTTAGGAACTACTCTTTGCTTTCTGTCGCTGAGCCAATTTTCTAATCCAAATGCATCACATCCGTCTTGTATTTTCCATGCGCATTTTAGTTTTTATCAGTAAACGTTTGTGGGGAACTTTCGTCAAAGGCCTTTTGAAAATCAAGGTAAATAATATCTACAGCTTTACTCCTCATCGTAGGAGGTTGAGGATATCGTGGAAGAAGTCTAAGAGGTTGTGTTAAACAGGAACGTTGTTTTCACGAAAGCCGTGTTGAGTATCTGTAAGTATGTTAATTTCCTCTAAGAGATTTACGAGTCTGTCTCTTATGAGTGTTTCTAACATTTTACATACAACTGAGGTTAAGCTAATTGGACGATAGTTACTGGGTAGGGATTTGCTGCCTTTTTTTTAATATTGGTGTTACGTTGGCTAGCTCCCACTGATCAGGCATAGTTCCAGACTGCAAGGATTATTGAATAGCAATGTCAGTGGCTTGGAGAGCTCATCCTTAGCTTCCTTTAGGACTCTAGGTGAGATTGTATCAGGTCCAGGCGTTCTATTTACCTTGAGTTTATCTAAACAATTCAATTCTTCTTTCTCTGTAACGGTGATATTGCTTAGAACATCTGAATTATCAATCTGAATCGGCGATGGTGTAGGGATATCACTGAGGTCTTCCGTTGTAAAAACTGATGCAAAGAAGGTATTGAGGGCATTACTCATTTGTACTTCGTCTTTGGTGTATTCTCCATTTTCATCGACTAACGGTCCAACAGTTGAAGTAACTACTTTTTTCTTTCTGATATAACTATAGTCATGAATTAGATGGGCGAGGGAGAACTGACTGTGAGGCAGTAATAAAGAGATACTATGAACTGAAAATGTATCTATCAATCTATCTATCTACAGTATATTTTGCTAAATGTTCTAAATCTCTCAGTGGGGGTTCGAACCGCTGACCGTCAGACGATAGCCGACGCTTTAAATCAAAGATGCCGTGGTGTTGTTGATTAATCGTCGGCTATCGTCCTGACGGTCGGCGGTTCGAACCCCACTGAGATTAGAAACATATATATATATATTTATATAATATATATATATATAATATATATATATATATAGAGAGAGAGAGAGAGGAGCAACAAAAAAGTAGGAAGCGAATCAGTGAGTGAACCGAAATGGCCAACGCACACAATTCGGGGGCTATGAAATGGAAGTACACACACACACAGTATTAAGCGAGGATGCTTTCTGGACCCCCGTCTCCCTCAGTTTAGCCCAATTAATTTCAGATCTGAAGACGTTCGCCCATTAGTTGGGCGATTTAAGATCTTTCGTCCCATTTCATTGTCAATTTTAAAACCTGTCGTGCCATTTTGGTCTCGATGTTTTCCTGGCGAGCGATAGCGAGCCTGCATTTTAAAAGGTATCGGCCTTTGGCCTGACTTTTTCTCCCGAAAAATGTACAAATTAATCTTGAAGGGGGATCTAGGGGATTTTCTTTTACGCTTGATGCAGGTCTAGCGAGGGAACTAAAAAGAAATTAATAATTAAGTAAAAACCAAAAAATATACTCCACCCCTAAGGGACACACACACACACACACACACACACACACACACAACACACAACACACACACACACACCACCAAGCCGGGTGTATGAATGGAAGTAAGGACGGAGACTGTAGTAAGTGATACACACACAAACACACACACACACACACACACACACACACACACACACACACACACACACACACCCAAGATTAGGAATTGGAAGTAAGGACGGGGAGACTGTATTAAGTGATACACACACACACACACACACACACACACACACACACACACACACACACACACACACACACACACACACATAAATAGACAATACAATATTATAAGAGATTAACAAGGAAGGATGAAGAAACAAAGTTTAGCACAAGAACAATAAAAGAAAACAAATGAATGAGAGAGTGAGTTCATCAATTACATAATCAAGTGTCAGAGCAAATTACTAGAGGAACTTAAGTTATACAACGACGCCTGCAAGTAGAAAGCTTATATCTGTTGAAAAATTACTGTTTACATATAGTTTAATTAGCTCTTAGAATATTGATGACGCATTTCTGTTTTAGCTTTGTGGCTAACATTGGCGATTGTATTCATATTGGAAGGTTATATGGAAGTCAGAGGTTTAGTCTTTACCCTTATAATTCCACAGATCATTCCTAAATTGTTAAAATCGCCTAATTAACCAGAATAAACTGTCAAATGATCATAATCTTCAGAGAAATATTAGCTCGGTAACGATAATATTTAATAATATAATATAGTAATATAATAGTATAAATACAATAATATAATATAATAATAATAATAATACATAATAATAATAATGATCATAATCTTATAATACGAATGAATGCCCCAGGAGTGTAAGAAGAACACAGGAAGTTGAATTAAAGACCAGGAAATGTGTGAGGAAATTTCTGAACCAAAGGGGAGATACGTCGTTTTTCTGGTCCCCCTTCTTCCTCATGTTTAGCCCCATTAGTATTCAGCTTATAAGACGTTCGACCTATTAGTTTGGCGATTTTAAGACCTTTCGCCCAATTTGTTTGTCAATAGTAAGGCATTTTGTGTCATTTAAGTGTTGATTTTGTCCTGCTGAGCGATAGCGAGCCTGTATTTTAAGAGGAACTGGCCTTCGGCCGGAA
Organism: Paralithodes platypus; assembly: GCA_032716605.1. Classification (NCBI taxonomy): domain Eukaryota; kingdom Metazoa; phylum Arthropoda; class Malacostraca; order Decapoda; family Lithodidae; genus Paralithodes; species Paralithodes platypus. The sequence continues at coordinate 42,717,705 of CM064572.1, forward strand.
CATTTTTCTATCGCAAAAAGTATAAATTGATCTTGTAGGAGGGTCTTGGGCGTGTGTTTTTAAGCTTGATTCAGGTCTAGGGAGGAAACTAAACAACTGGTAAAAGATACATAAAATAGCAATAAATACGTCCATCCCCCTTAAAGTTGAAATGCGTCGAGAAAGAAAGAAAATTATAATTACGTCCCGAAGAAAAAAGAAGAATGGTTAAAGTGGGTCTGATGGAAGTTAAAAAAAAAAAACAAAAATATCGGGTACATCAAGTAATGGCAAAAGTTTACAGCAGAAATCAATTGAGAGGGAGATATTTTTTTGTTTACATAGATACACTGGCCACACAGACTTTACGATCCCAGCGATGCAGACTTATCCTAATAGAGATAGCAACCTACTGTAGATGTGTGTGAATGTGTGTGGTTTTTATTGTTTTTATTTTTGGAGGGGGGGGGGGTATTGTTCATGTGTTTTCCTGTGCTCGTCTCGAGTCGGCCACCCAAATCGAAAAAAGTAAAACAAAAGAGGGATATGTGCCTGAGTATATAGATAGATATTATACACATAACCACAATTTACCTTTAGTATTACTAAACCATTCAGACCAGTCCTTTTCATCATATTCTGGCAACTATTAGACGGTTTTATTCAGCTTACTAATTATAAGGGCTGCAGACTATCTCAATTATAAGGGCTGCAGACTATCTCAATTACATTTTTTAGCTACCATATATCCTTCCAAAGCTTCATATAATCGTGTTAATATAGTTAGAATAATACTGAAAAGATGTCGCCAGTATAGAAGGGGCCAAACCTAAGTTCCTCAATTCCAACATATCCATTCCAAATGTACTTGATTCCCAGATTGAAAATCGAGGCTGTCAAGTTTCCCGGACCCCTGAGTTTTAAGGATGTATGTGGCAGTAAGCTATTGAGATAAATTGACAGCCTAGAAGTTGGAAATATAAGTAGGGGGATTGCTTCTTGTTTTGTTGGAAAAGGAAAACAAGAGAGAGAGAGAGAGAGAATTTAAAAACAAAAATTAACGTAATGGAAAACGACAGTAAAATTAGTAGAGAGGAAATTAATACAAAATGAATACCGAATAATAATAAAATTGAGGGGATACTGACGAAAATAAAACGCAGTACTTAATTTAGTACCAGAGCGAATAGGGAAGCGGAGAATTTATCAAGGGTAACATAGTATAACAAATAATAAATGCAGATCAACTGAGGTAAAAATACATGCAATACATTAGAAGGGCGAAGGGGACAGAAGAGGAGGAATAACGCAGACACAGTGACATGCAAAACATATAATGACAGAGGACAGAGTGACAAGCAAAACATAAAGCCAGAGAACAGAATAATAGACCCAAACTTTGCGGAATATGTAAAGGAAAAACGAGTCATAATTACACACCTCGAGGTTTATAAGATAAAGAGGAAAGGGTGACGAAAATATATATAAATTGTGAAGAAATGGTAGCTAAAAGAAGGGAACTACGATTCATAATTACACACCTTGAGGCTATTAACCCCTTCTGTACCGGCGACGTCTATTTAGATTTATTCTAGCTATATTTAGACGATGTTGTGCAGTTTAAGAAGGATATACATTATGGTAGCTAAATTGATTAGTAGAGATAGTGCATAGATTATTATTTGGTAGACGTCCTTCCTCAGCTGAACACAGTCATATAATAGTTGCCAGATTATAATGGAAAGAACGTCACTGGTACTGAACGAGTCAAGTATAAAATAAACGTTACAGAGGCGACAGTAAGGACAAATGATCGACGATATAACTCCGTACTTGAAAGACCTATAATGGCAAAGGTTTATAAAGGGCCTCGATTAACTCCTATATATCGCAATCGGCTTTCAGAAAATGCTGAATTTTAGTATACACTAGACGATTTAGTACAAAATATATAATATATCGCCATTAAGAGGTTAACTGGTAGATTAAGTTGTTGAATAAAAGACTAAATTAACCCTCCAGCTATCCTGTAGACTCGGGGGTCGACGTTTAGCATTCAGAAATAAAGTTTTCTCAATCTCATAATTACCTCTCCAAAACTAGTTTTCTGCCCACAGCTCACTCAAAGACAACTGCAGAGGTTGATATAACTAAACTAAAGGTCTGTAAACATCCCTGACGGTCACAAAGGCTTTTAAGTATCCCGGAAAGGGCGCAAATCGTGTCCTATGCGTGAAACGGTTAAATCCTCCAGCCTGCAGAAAACAATATACAGTATGCAAATCAGTAGGAAAGGTAATCAAGGAGTACACTATTTTATTCAGATAATCAAAGAGCTCCTTTAATCAAGTGACTAGAGAATTAGTACATAGGCGTACAAAGGCAATCAGCAACAACAGGTCTAGTGACCCTTCTAGGCGGCTTGTCCTCTAAAACACTGAGGATCGGTGTCCAAACAGTGGTTTAGAGTGGGTAAGGGAACATTGGAAGCCCTGGAACTAATGTCCGTGGCAGGATTAGGAAGTTAGTAGGGGACAGATGGGTTAGTAACTGAGGGAAGGATAAAATAAAGTTTTTAATTTACGAACGCAGTCAGTCGTGGTTTGATGCGAGATATTTGTCTAGGCGAAGTTTATATGAATCAACGGTGCTGCAGTCTATAACATCTCGGGGAAGCCCATTCCATAAGTTGACAACTCGATTGAAGAAGAAATTCTTAGCTTCATGTGAGTTAAAAGATTTACCAATAATTTTCCAACCGTTTCCCCTCGTGTAATTAGATTGGTCGATAGTGAAGTACTTACTACAGTTCATATTGTCGATGCCTTTGATGATTTTGAACACTTGAATTAAGTCGCCTCTGATTTTGCACGGTGTTAAAGGAAATACATTTTAATTCTCTAAGACGCTCCTCGTATGGTTTGTTCTTTAGGCTAGGTATCATTTTGGTAACTCTACGTTGAACTCGTTCTAGCTTGTCTATATCTTTTTGGTAATAAGGGCACCAGGATTGAACACAGTATTCCAGAAGAGGGCGGACTAAGGAATTGTAAAGGGTTAGGATAACGTCTTTGGATTTATGCTCAAATGACCTGCCTATATAGCCAATTATTTTGTTTGCCTTCTTAACAACTTCTGAATATTGTTGACTCAGTTTTAGGTTACTCGATATTGTTACTCCCAGATCGGTTTCTCTGTTTACATTCTTAGCTGAGTGCCATTCATCAAATAGTTTGCTTTCTCATTTCGGTATCCGATATGTAGTACTTTACATTTATCCACATTGAAACTCATTTGCCAAATTTGGGCCCAACATGACAACTTATCTAGATGGTGTTGCATATCGTCAACTTGTTCTTTTAGAGTACGCTATTTGCAATTTTTGTATCGTCAGCAAATTTTTAGATTGTACAGGTGAGACCCTCATCTATGTCATTGATGTAATTAGAAAGATAATTGGTCCTAGTACCGATCCCTGGGGTACCCCGCTAATTACATTGGTCCATTTAGATGCCTTACCGTTTATGACTATCGTTGCTTTCTGTCGCTGAGCAAATTTTCTATCCAATTCAGAACACCGTCTTGTATTCCATGCGCTTTTAGTGTAGCAGTAAACTTTTGTGGGGAACTTTGTCAAAGGCCTTTTGAAAATCAAGGTATATAAAATCTACAGCTTTACTCTCATCGTAGAGGTTGAGGATATCGTGGAAGAAGTCTAGAGGTTTGTTAAAGAGGGACGGTTTTTGCGAAAGCCGTGTTGAGTATCTGTGAGTATGTTATTTTCCAGTAAGTGATTTACGAGTCTGTCTCTTATGAGTGTTTCTAACATTTTACATACACTGAGGTTTAGCTAATTGGACGATAGTTAACTGGGTAGGGATTTGCTGCCTTTTTTTAATATTGGTGTTACGTTGGCTAGCTCCACTGATCAGGAATAGTTCCAGACTGCATGGATTTATTGAATAGCAAAGTCAGTGGCTTGGAGAGCTCATCCTTAGCTTCCTTTAGGACTCTAGGTGAGATTGGAGCAGGTCCAGGCGTTTATTTACCTTGAGTTTATCTAAACAATTCAATTCTCTCTCTGTAACGGTGATATTGCTTAGAACATCTGAATTATCAATCTGAAGCGGCGATGGTGTAGGGATATCACTGAGGTCTTCCGTTGTAAAAACTGATGCAAAGAAGGTATTGAGGGCATTACTCATTTGTACATCGTCTTTGGTGTAATCTCCATTTTTGTCGTCTAACGGTTCACCAGTTGAAGTAACTACTTTTTTCTTTCTGATATAACTATAGTCATGAATTAGATGGGCGAGGGAGAACTGCTGTGAGGAAGTATAGAAAAGAGATACTATGAACTGAAAATGTAATCTATCAATCTATATCTCTTATATATATATAAATATAATATATATATATATATATATTTATATATGTAATATATATATATTGAGTTTATATATCCACGTGAGCCACTAAATGTTCTAATCTCTCAGTGGGGTTCGAACGCGGCCGTCAGGACGATAGCCGACGCTTTAATCAAAGACTGCGGTGTTGTTGATTAAAGTCGGCTATCGTCCTGACGGTCGGCGGTTGAAAGGAGATTAGAAACACATATATATATATATCATTAATATATAAATATATATATATAGAGTACAAGGAGTACAAAGGAAATCAAGCAACAACAGATCTAGTGACCCTTCTAGGTTGCTTTTCCTCCAAAACACTGAGGATCAAGTGTCCCAACAGTGGTTTAGAGTGGGTAAGGGAACATTGGAAAGGGAATTACTCCCCTGGAACTAATGTCCGTGGCAGGATTAGGAAGTTAGTAGGGGACAGATGGGTTAGTAACTGAGGGGGGATAAAATAAGTTATTCATTTACAAACGCAGTCAGTCGCGGGTTTGATGCCGAGATAGTTGTCGAGGTGGAGTTTAAATGAATCAACAGTGATGCAGTCTATAACGTTTCGGGGAAGCCCATTCCACAAGTTGACAACTCGATTGAAGAAGAAATTCTTAGATTCGTGTGAGTTAAAAGATTTACCAATAATTTTGCAACCGTTTCCCCGCGTGTAATTAGATTGGTCGATAGTGAAGTACTTACTACAGTTCATATTGTCGATGCCTTTGATGATTTGAAACACTTGAATTAAGTCACCTCTTAATCTGCGCTGGGTTAAAGGAAATAGATTTAATTCTCTAAGACGCTCTTCGTATGGTTTGTTCTTTAGGCTAGGTATCATTTTGGTAAACTCTACGTTGAACTCGTTCTAGCTTGTTTATTCTTTTTGGTAATAAGGGCACCAGGATTGAACGCAGTATTCCAGAAGAGGGCGGACTAAGGAATTGTAAAGGGTTAGGATAACTTCTTTGGATTTATGCTCAAATGACCTGCCTATAAAGCCAATTATTTTGTTTGCCTTCTTAACAACTTCTGAACATTGTTGACTCGGTTTTAGGTTACTCGATATTGTTACTCCCAGATCGGTTTCTCTGTTTACATTCTGAAGCTGAGTGCCATTCATCGAATAGTTTGCTTTCTCATTTAGGTATCCGATATGTAGTACTTTACATTTATCCGCATTGAAACGCATTTGCCAAATTTGGGCCCAACATGACAATTTATCTAGATTGTGTTGCATATCGTCAACTTGTTCTTTTGAGAGTACGCTATTTGCAATTTTTGTATCGTCAGCAAATTTTGAGATTGTACAGGTGAGACCCTCATCTATGTCGTTGATGTAAATTAGAAAGAGAATTGGTCCTAGTACCGATCCCTGGGTACCCCGCTACTTACATTGGTCCATTTAGATGCCTTACCGTTTATGACTACTCTTTGCTTTCTGTCGCTGAGCCAATTTTCTATCCATTTCAACACACCGTCTTGTATTCCATGCGCTTTTAGTTTTAGCAGTAAACGTTTGTGGGGAACTTTGTCAAAGGCCTTTTGAAAATCAAGGTATATAATATCTACAGCTTTACTCTCATCGTAGAGGTTGAGGATATTGTGGAAGAAGTCTAAGAGGTTTGTTAAACAGGAACGTTTTTTACGAAAGCCGTGTTGAGTATCTTTAAGTAAGTTATTTTCCTCTAAGTGATTTACGAGTCTGTCTCGTATGACCGTTTCTAGCATTTTACATACAACTGAGGTTAAGCTAATTGGACGATAGTTACATGGTAGGGATTTGCTGCCTTTTTTGAATATCGGTGTTACGTTGGCTAGCTTCCACTGATCGGGCATAGTTCCAGACTGCAAGGATTTATTGAATAGTAATGTCAGTGGTTTAGAGAGCTCATCCTTAGCTTCCTTTAGAACTCTAGGCGAGATTGTATCAGGTCCAGGCGTTTTATTTACCTTGAGTTTATCTAAACAATTCAATACTTCTCTCTCTGTAACGGTGATATTGCTTAGAACATCTGAATTATCAATCTGAATCGGCGATGGTGTAGGGATATCACTGAGGTCTTCTGTTGTAAAAACTGATGCAAAGAAGGTATTGAGGGCATTACTCATTTGTTCTTCGTCTTTGGTGTATTCTCCATTTTCATCGACTAACGGTCCATCATCGACTAACGGTCCAGAGAGAGAGAGAGAGAGAGAAACCAGCAAAAAGTAGGAAGCGAATCAAGTGAGTGAACCGAAATGGCCAACGCACACAATTCGGGTCATTACATGAGTACACACACAACACAAAAGGGAGACGTATTAAGCGAGGACTGGTGGGCTTTCTAGACTCCCGTCTCCCTCATGTTTAGCCGCATTAATTTTCAGATCTTAGACGTTCGGGCCCATTAGTTCGATTTTAAGATCTTTCGTCCCATTTCGTTGTCAATTTTAAACCTGTCGTGCCATTTAGGTGTCGATGTTTTTCCTGCGAACGAGACGAACCTGTATTTTAAAGGTATCGCCTTTGGGCCTGACTTTTTCTACCGAAAAATGTACAAATTAATCTTGAAGGGGGATCTAGGGATGTTTCTTTTACCGCTTGATGCAGGTCTAGCGAGGGAACTAAAAAGAAAATTAATATAATGACCAAAAAATATCCATTACTCCCCTTAAGGGACACACACACACACACACACACACACACACATAACACACACACACACACCCAAGCCGGGGTGTAGGAATTGGAAGTAAGGACGGGGAGACTGTATTAGTGATAACACAGACACACACACACACACATAACTAGAGACAATAAAATATTATACAGATTAACAAGGAAGGGACGTTGAAGAAAACAATAAAGGTTTAGCACAAGATTTAATAAAGGAAAAAAAAATGAATGAGAGAGATAGGAGTTCAAAAGGTCAATTACATAATCAGAAGTGTCAGAGCAATTACTAAGGAAAAACTTAAGTTATACAACGACGCCTGCAAGTAGAAAGGTTATTATAATGTTGAAAAATTACTGTTTACATATATTAGCCCTTAGAATATACGATAAACGCATTTCTGTTTTGCTTTGTGGCTAACATTGGACGATTGTATTCATATTGGGAAGGTTTATGGAAGTCAGAGGTTTAGTCTTTACCCTTATCATTCCCATAGATCCTTCCAAAATTATATAAAATCGCCTAATGATAACCAGAATAAACTGTCAAAATGATTCATAATCTTCAGAGAAATATTAGCTCGGTAAAGAATAATATTAATAATAATAATAAATATTATTAAGTATCAATACAATAATAATAATAATAATAATAATAATAATAATAAATAATGACCATAATCTTAAGCTCGAATGAATGCCCCAGGAGTGTAAGAAGAAACACAGGAAGTTGAATTAAAGACCAGGAAATGAATGTGAGGAAATTATACTGGACCTAAGGGGAGATACGTCGTTTTTCTGGTCGCCCTTCTTCCTCATGTTTAGCCCCATTAGTATCAGAGCATAAGATGTTCGATCTATTAATTTGGCGATTTTAAGACCTTTCGCCCAATTTGTTTTTCAATAAGGCATTTTGTGTCATTTAAGTGTTGATGTTGTCCTGGTGAGCGATAGCCAGCCTGTAATTAAGAGGAACCGGCCTTCGGCCGGTAACATTTTTTCTATCGCAAAAAGTATAAATTTATCTTGTAGGAGGGTCTTGGGCGTGTGTGTTTTTAAGCTTGATTCAGGTCTAGGGAGGAAACTAAACAACTGGTAAGAAGATATATAATAGCAAATAAATACGCCCGTCCCCCTTAAAGTTGAAATGAGTCGAGAAAAAAGAAAATATTTACACTCCCGAAGAAAAAGAATGGTTAAAGTGGGTCTGATGGAATTAAAAAAAAAAAAAAAAAAAATCGGGGTATATCAAGAATAAGCAAAAGTTGAACAGCAGGAAATCAATTGATGGGAGATATATTTTTTGTTTACATAGATACACCCACACAGATCTTACGATCCCTGCGAGGTGGGCAGGACTTAATCCTAATAGGGATAGCAACCCTAAGAGAAAGTGAAAGGAAAGGATAGCATAGATGAAGGCTCTCTCCCCACCCTCCGCTACCTCCGGCAATGTTCCGTACATGAAAATAGTTAGAAGTGAATAACCTTGCAGGGCTTGGAAATCACCTGAAGGAATTAATAGTATAGTTAGAAATGCAAAGGAAAAGGCATACACACCTTCACTTTTCTTTTCTTTTTTTCCCTGCTCTCTTCAACTGAAAACGTTTTCATTTTTGCCAGGTTCTCTTGTCAGTGATCAGCTTCTACTGCAGACCAACTTTTCTGTGATAATGTGTCTAACCTTTTTTTAAATGTGTATATTGAGTCACTGTCAATAAATTCATTAGGGAGCTTATTCCACTCACTAATAATACTGTGGGTGAAGCAATGTTTAGTTATGTCTAGGTTCGCTTTCCTGCCTTAGTTTTAATTTGTTTCCTCTTGTGGAACTGTCTTTGGCTATCTTAAATATATTATTGAAATTTACGTTACTAAATCCAATTAGTATCTTAAAACACTCTATCAGATGTCCCCTTCTTATCCGTTTCTTAAGCGAAAACAGATCAAGTTCTCTTAATCTCTCATTTTATGGTTATTTATAAGGGAAGGGGCCTACTTTGTTGCTCTAAGCTAAACGGATTCGAATTTGTCTATATCTTTTATTAAGTAGGGAGACCAAAACTGCACAGCATACTCCAGATGTGGCCTCACAATACTTATATATAGTTGTACAGCTATGTCTTTATTATGACAATGACATTTTTCTTTAATGAAACCTAGTGCTCTATTTGCTTTGATAGATGCTGCGGTGCATTTGGCTTGTAGATTTTAGATATTCGTTGATAAACACTCCTAGGTCTTTATCTGTGATACGCTCTTTATATTTTCTCTATTCATGTGGTATTCGTATTTGTTGTTTTGGGAGCCTATTTGTAGTATCTGGCATTTGTTTACGTTAAAGGGCATCTGCCAATTTTCTGACCTCAAAGATATCTTGTTTAAATCTGATTGCAGGCAACTTCTATCGCTTTCTGAGGTTATTGCATTTCCTAGCTTAGTATTATCGGCGAATTTGGAAATTATGTTATTGATGCCGTTGTCTAAATCATTAATATAAATTATGAATAATGGACCCAGTGTTGAACCCTGGGGACTCCTCTAGTCACTGGAGTCCATTCTGATTACACTCCATTAATAATTACTCTTTGCTTTCTTTTGTTTAACCTATTCCCTACCCAATTAAGTGTGTTGCCTTGTATTCCTAGGTTCTCAACCTTCTGAAGTAATTTATTATGAGGGACCTTGTCGAAGGCCTTCTGAATGTCCAAGTACACTATATCAAGACTTTTGGTAAAATCATTAATCTTAAATAGGCTGTCATAGAATTCGAGAGAGAGCGAGAGAGAGAGCCGATTAGTGATAAAACACAATACACATTGAAATGAGTAAGCTAGAGAGGAAAAACAGGGATAAATACATTATCTCCAACTAAGATTAATGATTAACCCATTCAGTATATCGTGAAGCTTTTCATCTTTTGTATTGTGGCTAACAATAAACGATTTCATTTAGCATAAGAGGAAGCTGTAGGATTCAAAGGGTTAATACAAATTTACCTTTTTATATTAAAACGAAAACAAATAATATTTGATGAATAGTGAAATAAATTATCTTTAAAGTAGTGTTGAGTGTGAACAGATTATTATTTCAGACGAAATTAATTGTAATTGTAAGAAGGTTCTCTTTTCTTTTTCATTGTTAGCACTCATTTTGATGACTGACTTGTATTAGTGTAACAAATATATAGGGGACATAATTATGCCGAAGGGTATCAGTTCCCTGTTACCATAAGGAATATAGGACTTGTGTATGATATACTATATGATATGATTGAAATATTGATATACTTTATGACAATACACTTAGTTTATACCTAATATAATCTAACTCAAACCGAATATACTGCCTAAGGAGACCCTCCCCCCTCGCACTCGCACGCACACACACACACACACACACACACACACACACACACAAAACACACGCATTTCTCTCTCTCTCTCTCAGTGAGGCAGCTTAGCACCGAATTTCAAAGGGATGGGGACATGCCGGATAAAAGCACCAAATTATGATCAGGCAATCTTCAGGGTCCCAGCTCTGATTCTATAACCGGTGCCAAGCGATACGACCACTCTTATGCTTCTACTATACATTTTTGTAATGTGAGCACTTACTAAAATCAAGGACAAATTTATACTCTTTCAGACCGTGCGTATATTTACCCAACATGGTGCAAAATTGCCATGTTTCTTATTTTGTGGTATTTTCTGAGTATGGTTGCTCATTATTTAGCCCATTAGGGGTGTTTATAATTAAATCACATGAAATAATCATACTGACAATTAAGTAGGAGAGCAAAGCATGAAGGTCAGTTCAAAGGTTTTAATGGAGGCATCTGCTAACAACTGACATTATAACATGGAAACATGCAGTGTTAATGTCTTAAATCCCTTCTCTGCACAAAATTCAATTACTGCATTTCACACTAAGCCGGCTAAGCTACTTCTCACATCGGCAGCTGCATAGTTCGGTGCACTTCCACCGCGCCTTCTTGCATGAGCATCGTCCTCCACACGTGGCGCTTCTGCAGCCACACTTGACCAGTTCGCTGCAGGCCTGGGATGCCACAGGCAGGTTGGACCACACAGGATGCCAGGTCTTCGTTGCACTCTCTAGAGTCCATCCAAAGCCCTCTGGGGTTGGAGGCTTCTGCTCCCAATAATCACTGGTTGCCCAGATTCCAGCTTGCTAGACTGCACGCAGTGTGTGCTGCAGAAGGGCTTCTTGCGTTGGGGGAATGTTCTCCATTGTCCTGTTCTTCTGGGAGAAGAGTTCCCTACGTGCCTCGTTCACAGAGTCCAAGTTGGTCTTCTTATTGTAGAAGATCACAGTGAAGCGCTCGAGCAACTGGAATTCCTTGCAGTTCACTGTCACAGCCATGTAAGGATGATTCATGAGGTTGTTGAAGGCTTCCGTCACCTCCACGTAGGCATTCCAAGCCTCCCATACTGATTTCTTCCCTTTGCCAAAGAAAGCGGAAGTTGCGTCGCAGACCGTGAAGCTGTGGAACATAGGCAGTGCCGTTGACCTATCTTTTCCCAGAGCATGGCATATGGCATTGATATCCAGGTACATGTAGTTCTTTCCAGTTCCAAAGGCTACCCAGATAGCTGCCATCTGATGCTGGCTGGTCAGGGAATGATACTTTCCTATCAGTATGACAACGACCATCTCCAGGTGGAGTCTGCCGAACATGACAACATACTGGTCTTCACCATGTGTGGTAGGCCAGTGCCACTGAATGAACTTGGCAAGCGCATACAGCGGAGCATCCAATGCTATTATTGGAATCTGTCCAGGGTTCAGGAACTGTGTAGATTCACGGATGACATCCATTTCATGCTTGATCATTGCAGGTGTGGCTGCCTTCTCATTGAAGAGAGGCATAAGTTGAGTGATGGCAGCTTCTACTTCTTGAGCAAGACTGTCTTGAAACGAGACATGGTAGGCGGACCACGCTATACAATCTCCCTTGACCACCTCTTCTTTTGCCAAGAGCTGACTGGCGTGTTCCAGCCATTTCTATTCTTGTTCGCATGCCTTCTTCAGATAGCCATGTACAGCTTTGATGTCACGGGTTGGCTTGGGCACAGCCACCGACGCCTTGGGAAGTGCCACAGCTGGAACATTTGTGAAGCTGTGTGGCAGCTGGTGGGCCCTCCTGACATCAATGTTATTCCTTCTTGGATCTGGCCCCTGTTTGATGCAGTTGGCGACTGGAAGAGACTGATGCCTGTTCCATGGAAAGAACCTTTGGCGGTTGTGCTTGAGGGGTTGTAATCAAGGTTGTCTAAGGCCCCCACGGTGAAGAGACCTTGGCGGAGCTGGACAAGACATACTACACCTTTCATCTTCATGTTCTCACAGACGGCAGTGGCGACTTCATTCTCCACTTGCAGGACCCTGTCATAGCTGACACTGATGCCCAGTTCATACATCTTTGTGACCAGCTGTTTGGACCTTGTCTGTGTATGCACATTGAGGCCGATGTACAGCGGAAGGGGTGGTTCACACTCTGATGAATGACGTGATCTGGCAACTTGGGGCCCTTGTGTGTCACTTGGGGCCCTCTACTCACGTTTCTTGGTCTTCTTGCAGTTCTAAAGGATGACCTTTGAAGCTGTGAGACAGGCCTGTGAATCCGTGGCATCCTGGTTATTCAGATCAGCCCCTTTCATCAGCATGGTTATCAGGGATTTGAGTTGGGTCGGGACAGCCTTCTGCTGGCAGTCACTGGGGAAGGTACCATCAAAGTTGAACCCGCTTGAGCTGAAGATTTCATTTTGTACAATCCTGGCAGCCTTCGGATCGTTTGGATCGTTCGCATCATTTGGATCGTTTGGATCGTTCGGATCGTTTGGCGCCGGTTCTAGAATTGAAGCTTGGATTCTGAGGAATACCTGGACAAAATTTGGTGCTTTGATCCGGCATGTCCCCATCAACTACTTAAGCTGCCACACTTCTCTCTCACACACGCACAAACTTTCTCTCTTACAATGACACTCGCACGCACACAGAAGCAGACACAAAAATAGTCATATACAAACTCGCGCAAACATAGATAATAAAAACACAGACACAGGGTACCACACCACGTCTTCCAACTCTCTCTCTCTCTCTCCTTCCCAGTAATCCCACCACTCCTCCTCACCACCACCACCACCACCACCAAGGCTCTCTCATCATTTCCTTACAATCATGGCCCCTCATGCTCACACTCTACTTCTTCACCTAATTGATTTACCTCTTTTAGTTAAATTTGAGCCGCGTGTTATATTCTTTCGTGTTTCCTTTATTCAGGTTAGCATATATTATATATATTTTCATATACTTTCACACACATATATATATATATATATATACGGGTATTTATGCCTCACTCTCCCCCTGTTTTCTTGTATTACCCTGAAGATGTCTTGAGAGAATAGACGAAAGCTTGGTATTCCATTGTTTCAATTTTCCTAGCGAGTTTTACTACATAATTTGATCACACGTATTTGTGATTTTACCTCCAAATATATATATATATATATATATATATATATATAGAGAGAGAGAGAGAGCGAGAGATATAGCTAGCTAGATATATAGATAGATACATAAATATTTAATAGATATAGAGGCAGGGACCCCGATCTGTAATAGCATACATTAGATACTCCATCAATTGTAATTGTTACTGCCACCTTGTGTTAGTGCAGCTTGAGCTGTGGTCAATTCCAACAATGTATAGATAAACATTGGCAGAGAGATAACTAAATAGATGGCAGATAAATAGATAGATACATAAATAGATAATATATATGTATAATTATATATATATATATATATATATATATATATATATATATATATATATATCTACTGTATATATATATATATTTTTTTTTTTGGCATGACAATTTATTATTCTATTGCTGCTTATTGTGTGTCTTTTATCTGAGTGTTATTATAACGCAATCGGCAAGAGTGTCCTGGCCCAACATAGTTAAATTATAAATTGAACAGAACTGAAATGGCCGTAGCAATTTCTATGTTGTAGTGAAGTGGTTAACGTTACTAGCTACGAATCTAGAGCTCCGCGTTCGAACCCTGGTACCAAGGAGTACAAAGTAGTACAAAGGAAATCAAGCAACAACAGGTCTAGTGACCCTTCTAGGCTGCTTGTCCTCCAAAACACTGAGGATCAAGTGTCCAAACAGTGGTTTAGAGTGGGTAAGGGAACATTGGAAAGGGAACTACTGCCCTGGAACTAATGTCCGTGGCAGGATTAGGAAGTTAGTAGGGGACAGATGGGTTAGTAACTGAGGGGGGGAAAAAACTAAAGTTATTCATTTACAAACGCAGTCAGTCGCGGGTTTGATGCGAGATATTTGTCTAAGCGGAGTTTAAATGAATCAACGGTGCTGCAGTCTATAACGTCTCGGGGAAGCCCATTCCACAAGTTAACAACTCGATTGAAGAAGAAATTCTTAGATTCGTGTGAGTTAAAAGATTTACCAATAATTTTGCAACCGTTTCCCCGCGTGTAATTAGATTGGTCGATAGTGAAGTACTTACTACAGTTCATATTGTCGATGCCTTTGATGATTTTGAACACTTGAATTAAGTCACCTCTTAATCTGCGCTGGGTTAAAGGAAATAGATTTAATTCTCTAAGACGCTCTTCGCTCTTCGTATAGTTTGTTCTTTAGGCTAGGTATCATTTTGGTAACTCTACGTTGGACTCGTTCTAGCTTGTTTATATCTTTTTGATAATAAGGGCACCAGGATTGAACGCAGTATTCCAGAAGAGGGCGGACTAAAGAATTGTAAAGGGTTAGGATAACTTCTTTGGATTTATGCTCAAATGACCTACCTATAAAGCCAATTATTTTGTTTGCCTTCTTAACAACTTCTGAACATTGTTGACTCGGTTTTAGGTTATTCGATATTGTTACTCCCAGATCGGTTTCTCTGTTTACATTCTTAAGCTGAGTGCCATTCATCGAATAGTTTGCTTTCTCATTTAGGTATCCGATATGTAGTACTTTACATTTATCCGCATTGAAACTCATTTGCCATATTTGGGCCCAACATAACAATTTATCTAGATTGTGTTGCATATCGTCAACTTGTTCTTTTGAGAGTACGCTTTTTGCAATTTTTGTATCGTCAGCAAATTTTGAGATTTTATGTCGTTGATGTAAATTAGAAAGAAAATTGGTCCTAGTACCGATCCCTGGGGTACCCCGCTACTTATATTGGTCCATTTAGATGCCTTACCGTTTATGACTATCTTTGCTTTCTGTCGCTGAGCCAATTTTCTATCCATTTCAACACACCGTCTTGTATTCCATGCGCTTTTAGTTTTAGCAGTAAACGTTTGTGGGGAACTTTGTCAAAGGCCTTTTGAAAATCAAGGTATATAATATCTACAGCTTTACTCTCATCGTAGAGGTTGAGGATATCGTGGAAGAAGTCCAAGAGGTTTGTTAAACAGGAACGTTTTTTACGAAAGCTGTGTTGACTATCTTTAAGTAAGTTATTTGCCTCTAAGTGATTTACGAGTCTGTCTCTTATGACCGTTTCTAGCATTTTACATACAATTAAGGATTACTGGGTAGGGATTTGCTGCCTTTTTTGAATATCCGTGTTACGTTGGCTAGCTTCCACTGATCAGGCATAGTCCCAGACTGTAAGGATTCATTGAATAACAATGTCAGTGGTTTGGAGAGCTCATCCTTAGCTTCCTTTAGAACTCTAGGCGAGATTGTATCGGGTCCAGGCGTTTTATTTACCTTGAGTTTATCTAAACAATTCAATACTTCTCTCTCTGTAACGGTGATATTGCTTAGAACATCTGAATTATCAATCTGAATCGGCGATGGTGTAGGGATATCACTGAGGTCTTCGGTTGTAAACACTGATGCAAAGAAGGTATTGAGGGCATTACTCATTTGTACTTCGTCTTTGGTGTATTCTCCATTTTCATCGACTAACGGTCCAACAGTTGAAGTAACTACTTTTTTCTTTCTGATATAACTATAGAATTCTTTCTGGTTTGTTTTACTTTGATTCGCAACATGTAACTCCAGGGTCTTTTTACTTTGCTTAATTAACTTTTTGGCTTTGCGTCGTAGCTCTGCAAATTTTATCCGTTCTTCGTCATTTTGTGAGGATTTTAATCTATCATTAGCAAATTTTTTAGCAAGCAGACAGTCTGAAATATCTTTATTCCACCATTTGGGCTTATCATTATGGCCTGGACGCCGTATTTTCGATGGTATGCAGTCTTGCACTGCCTTAAGGTAAGTGGTTGTGAAACACTCCCAAGATGTATTTATGTCGTTATTGTTAGTCAGAAAGCTCCAGTCAGTTTCTTTAAGCTTTGATTTAAGTTTATGAAAATTTGCTTTCTTGAAATTAGGGACTTCTCAATGCTGCTATTTGATTTGTTACTAGTAAACTTTAAAGTGAAAGTTATCGTACGATGGTCGCTGTTACTGAATTCATCACCAACATTCAAATTCTCTATGAGTAACTAGCATCCCCTTTAGTTGTCTAGCTGGTCTGTCTCTAAGATTGAGGTCGGTTGATGATGAGGAGCTCGGATTAAGGGGGCCCACCTCGTTTTTTTCTCTCTCTTTCTCTCTCCATTTCTCTCTCTCTCTCTCTCTCTCTCTCTCTCTCTCTCTCTCTCTCTCTCTCTCTCTCTCTTTCGGTTGTATCCATTCGGCCCCATTCAGTCTACTCTTTTAAGAAGTTTATTCATTAGTTAGGTTTATTTGTGGTGTGAGTATCCATGGTTCGAATCCTTGGAGCACCACATGTATTCATTAGTTTCATTGATTTCGTTAGTTAGGTTTATTTGTAAGTTAATTGGTGGGTTGGTGATAATATGAAATGATTGCCTTAATTAGTACTCATTAGTTTAGACAACGACACAGAAGGTAACACCTTGCAAGAATAACAATTAGTAGACATAATAACGAAAAATGGAAATGAGGTCGTTATCAATATAAATGGATAATAGAGGGATACTGAAATATATCAACTGCAGATGGCGAATAAATATAATAACAACAGAGAGAGAAATTCCGGGGAAAAGACAAAAATTAAAAGGATAGAGTGCAAATGGAAATGTTGAATACAGATAAGAGCCTGGACTAAGACGACCACTAAGGCATAATAAGTAATGAGACTGGCAAAGGCTGGACGATGGTGATAGTGATAATAAAGTGGCTAACAAATAGTGGTAAAATATAATGACCAGGAAATACGAATAAAGGAGAGAAGTAGGACTAAAGTGGGTAGCAAATATAAGAATAGAGAAGAGTAGTGATCTCTAAGAAATGAGACAACGAGGTAGACATTTTCGGCCTTGATGATAATTATGAAATATAGTTTGTGACAAGTATGAGCTTAATAAATGCCCTCTGAGTATAAAAAAATGATGATAATTGAAACTGTTTTATACAAAAAAGTATAAAGAGTAAGATAAATTGAATTACGTTCTTATTGAATTATTTTTAATGTAACAGGAGTCGGTATAAAGCAAGACATGTAGTGTGCTGCGAAACTAAAATGTAGAAACTACACACACATGCCGGACAATATTTTTATTGTAACGGTGTCGACTCTATCTGGAATCCTAATCAGGTGTGAGTAAATTAATGCACAGGAGTGAACAAAAAGCAGACAGGCATTTCGAACGAACTTAATAAGTAATAAACAATTAATTAAAATAAATTATTAAATAAATAAATTAAAATAAATTATTAAAATTATCTAATGTATTCTACTGCAGATATGTGTCCATGTATTTACATCTATTAAATCTATCTATCTACCTATTTATCTATCTATCTATCTTTCTATCCTTCCCCTCCCGCCAAAACAAGAAATATATATATATATATTATGTTAAAATAGCTACTATCATTCTTTCAACTTCGGGGTAGACACTTGTTACAGGCACCTTTGCCCTTTGTCCCCTGCATGTACATAGCAATCAAATATATATACATATATCTATCTATCAGCTATACATCATTCTCTTAACCTACCTATTCGTTATGTCTATCTATCCAAATATGAAGTGTACCATGTATCCTGATAATCCATCTACCTTGTTTATTTCCCTACGTTTTCATGTATTCATCCCTGTACCTCCAATTACTATATACATGGAGGGTCACCCATAGCTACAGTTTGACTAATACAACTTGGCAGGGATATTTCCAGTTGATGGGGTATCTAATGTATTCTACTACAGACCCCTACACTGCTATCTGTTTGTCAGTCTATCTATCTATTTATATATCTATCTATCTACCTATCTATCTATCTATTTGTCTGTCTGTATGTCTATCTATCTATATGTCTGTCTGTATGTCTGTCTATTTATCTATCTATCTATCTATCTTAATATCAATCTATCTATCAATCTATATATCTATCTATATATATCCATTCATCCATCTGTCCGTCCGTCCGTCTTTCTGTCTGCCTGTCTATCTATCTATCTATCTATCTATCGGCTTTGTATCTTGCTGACAACTGACTTATGAGTTTCATTAATATCTCTCTCTCTCTCTCTCTCTCTCTCTCTCTCTCTCTATATATATATATATATATATATATATATATATATATATATATATATATATATATACAGGTATATATCAATTTGTATATGTATCTATCAATATCTATGTATTTATCTATCTGTTCATCTATTCCTCTCTGTGCCTCTATTGCTATATAAATGATGGGTTGACCATTACAGCAGTAATACAAGTTGGCAGGACCATTTCCACCTGAAGGAGTATTTTGTATATCCAACCATCGTCCTTAAATGTCACCAGGAATCCGTCTATCTATATGTCTGTCTATCTATCTATATATCTAACTATCTACCTATCATTCCCTATATCTATCTATATATCTATCTATCTATCTGTCTGTCTGTCTGTCTGTCTGTCTGTCTGTTTGTCTGTCTATCTATCAAACTTTACATTTATCTCGTTATATACCTATATATAACTTATTCCTTCTATCTATCGAGCTTTACATGGATTTGCCTGTATATTTATCTATCTACCTATCTATTTATCTATTTATCTATTTATCTAGTTTCTTCTACCAATGATATGTTGACCATTGCTACAGGTACAACAGGACAGGAACAATACCAATTGATGGAGTGTATAATATATTCCCCTACTCGCCCTACATGTATCTAGGTATCTATCTAACCTGCTATCTATATAGGCCTATATCTCTTATCTATCTATATACCTACCGAGCTATCTACGTATATTTCTATCTATTTATCTATTTATCTATTAATCGAACTAATAATCTAAGAACCAATTTCTTCATCAATTTAGCTATCTTACGATTTATGTATCCATCTAGCTACTTACCTGTCTATAAATGAGTGGGGTGATCATTGAAAGTAGAGTCATTTGTGAACATTCGTGGACCTCCTTTATGCTAATACAATTATCTGGATTGTTTTTTGGTTGGAACCTTCTTTTCAATAAATGGTATATTAGTTTTGTAGTTGATATATAGACAACTATATTAATAAATTCGTTTCTAGAGATACACTTCCATAATTAAAAATAGGTGATGCCCCTGAATTGATGGACGATGACTGGTCCTATCCAAAGTGAGGTTTGGCATCTTTTACCCAACCTTAGCTGTTTCTGTCTGTCTCTTTTACTGTCCTACTTTTCCTTATCGACGAGACAGAAACGGGCGAGAGAACGCGAAAGTGGTCCCGGACCTTGAGAGTAGGAACATTAAATGTTGTTTCTGTTCGGGCTCTGTCTCGTGTCGGCCACTCCCAGCAATGGAGTATGTGCCTGAGTACATACATACAGACTACATACCTAATACATTATGCACCACACCACATATGTGCCTTTATTTCTATCTCACCACCAATTAAGCTGTCTAACTATCCACAAATCTATCTATTTATCATATAGATCTACTTACCTACCTGTTAATATACCTATCTATCTACGTTTCTATAATTGAGTGAGGTTATCGTTGAAGGTACACCAGGGCGGGAACATTACCAATTGATGGAGTATCTAATCTATTCTCCTATCGAGTCTCTCTTATTAGATTGTCTAGCTCACGTAATGGCAGCCACGTCTCTACAACTTCTATCTACTCGTCTATCTATCTGGCTTTCAATCTGGCTATCTATTAATCTATCTACATTCACGTTCTGTCTACCCTCCATTGCGTAGTTCATCTTTCTCTCTCTCTCTCTCTCTCTCTCTCTCTCTCTCTCTCTCTCTATGTGTATGAGTGCGCACGTATACGTGCCGCACGTACACGCAAAGCTTCTGTTCCTTAATTACGTAGTACAGGTACGCATTTTTTAGAGAAATATTGAAATTAATGAAATAGATACCCAATACTATATTATATAATACACAAAAACTGCTACACATACAGTATAGAATAATGTCAAAAAACACTATTACATAATTATAACCTGGTAGACTCTAGACATTTGTCTTAGTGAAACACATAATTGTACTCACCGTCTTGAACTTAAATCACTGACAAATAGATACCCAATAACATATAATAAAAAATGCTCACAAATGAAATACTCTGATATCAATCAAACACATAATCATGAATGCATCCTGGTAGACTCTAGACCAATCTTTTAGTGAAACACAAAATGTTACTCACTCTCTTGAATCATAGTAATTTGTTCTTGGTGTTACTGCAATACTTCTATGCCACTTTGTACCAACATTTACCTGCAATGCAAAGCATAAAATACAGTAATACCTTCTCTGACAAAATGATGCAAGTAAATAATGCCAATATTACGAACAATTCAGGGCTTGTAAGACTCGAATAGACAGGAATTTTACCCAATACTCGAGTAAATTAAATGTGGGTGGCGAGTTCCATAGAGTTTTAAACTAGGGATCGTAGGTAAACCAATGTTCATATAAATAGTATGATAACCGTAATAACTATGATTAAAAGACCATAAGAAAACTTTGAGTGAATCATAATGGTTATGTATTAAAAAAAATAGCTCAATGTAGAATTATGTTAAGGGTGTTTCTGTTGCAGAAGACATACTACAGTAGTTTCCAGGAAAACGTAATCAAATGCAGATTGCAAATACTATTAATAGAATAATGATATATATAACAAACACATGGAAGGCAGACAAACAGGAAGGTGTCACGAAATAAAAGGAAACATAAATTAGATTAGTAATAGTATAACTTAATCAATACAATAATTGAATCCATCAAAAAGCTAAAATTAATAAGCTATACTTACTGACAATGAAATATTGTCTGTGGAATATATCATAAGAGGAAAACAAATATAACAAACAGTGAAGCTATTTGTAATATTTATCTAGTACGGCATTTATGTACGATACATACATCAAACAATAATAATTAAATTAATTTATAAGTAAAACACATGTACACATACAGTACATTCAACTAGTCTATTTTGTCCGAGCGGACTGTAAATTGAATCCCATAGCACCTGATTTATCTATAGTTAATGGAAAACTATGAATGTACTATGTATCTGCATCATATCAATACCAGGTTTTCGTAATTAGCACTATATTTGACTACTAGAACTTAGAAATAGCTGGGGAATGAAGGTGGAGTCATGTCAATTTACCCTCAACTGGAAATAAACAAGGTATAGTAGCTTACAATATACACGACAAATACACTAGTTTACCCAAATAGCATTTAGGCCTAAACAGATTACCGAGGGGTATTCGTGAATATTTAACTATGGTGGCCCACCTCGTGTGTTCTCTCTCTCTCCCTCTGTCCCTGGGTTGTATCCATTCGGTCCCATTCAGCCTACTTTTTACGTTTATCCCCATCCAGGTGTCGATTTTCTTCTGGCGAGCGATACCGAGCATATTTTAAAATATTTTTGACAGCAGACTGAATTTGTAAATTTTTTGATAGAAAAATGTCTCCGGCGAAGCCGGATTTCTCCACACAATGCTGGCTCACTATCGCTCTCCCGGCAGAAATCGACACCTTGATTGGGATAAACGTCTTTAAACAGAAGGCTGAATGGGGCCGAATAGATACAAGCCAGAGAAAGAGAGAAAAGAAGAGAAAAACAGCAGTTGACCCCTCTTAAACTAGTAACAGCGGTAGCAAACACACAGGACAATGGCAGCACTAACATGGTTGTAAGAATATGCAAATATTAGAAAACATTACTTAACAACTACTCTAAATGGAAATAATGAGCATTCAAAATCAAGTTCATAAACAGAAGAAAACACAAATTAATAATACAAACATAATTAATCATCATGCTAATGCTAGTATATACTACTACTACTAATAATAATAATAATGATAATAATAATAATAATAATAATAATAATAACAATAATAATAATACAAAACTAGAAAACGGCAATAAATCGGGTGTCATTTTAAAATATAATATTACGTTATATATTGGAGACACGCAGGAATTACCTAACACTTTAACTGACAAGTGAGTGATGGAAAACAGATTTTAGTTAGCAACAGGCAAGAGAGGGCGGGGATACTATATTATATATAAATACAAAAGGGTGAGGGATGGTCCTGTCTAGAGTGAGGTTTGGCATCATCTACCCAACCTGAGTCGTTTCTGTCTGTCTCTTTTCCTTTACTATTTGTCCTACTTAGGGGGCAGAGGGCTAGGAATCCTCCTCCCCTTGTGAATTTCACCTACTAGAGGAGACAGAAAGGGGCGAGGGAATGCGAAAATGGTACCGGACCCTGATAATTGTAATTTAAAATGTTTATGTTCGGGCTCTGTCTCCAGTCGGTCACCCCAAGCTATGGGGTATTGTGCCTGAGTATATACATATACATATACTGAGTATAGTATATACATTGTCCTACTTAGGGGGCAGAGGGCTAGGAATCCTCCTCCCCTTGTGAATTTCACCTACTAGAGGAGACAGAAAGGGGCGAGGGAATGCGAAAATGGTACCGGACCCTGATAATTGTAATTTAAAATGTTGTTTATGTTCGGGCTCTGTCTAGAGTCGGTCACCCCAAGCTATGAGGTATTGTGCCTGAGTATATACATATACACAAACATATTGAAGGGATATATGGTAGCTAACATAATTAATTGGGATAGTCTGTAGCCGTTTAATGGGTAGATTTCCTTCATAGGCTGAATAAAATCATATAATAATAGCCAGAATATATGAAAAGAATGGCACTGGTACCGCACAAGTAAATATGAACATTTGTTTAATTGAGATTTATAATTTATACAAGTCTATGGAATTCACCACCCACATTACACTTACTCAACCGTAGTGTTCGTCCTATCGGAGTAGTCTTAGTGAGCATATATATATATATATATATATATATATTTATTTTTTTGTTTGTTTTTGCTAAATAGCCGATCGGATGTCATGGACATCCAATACTGATTTAGTCCTATGTTAATCCATTCCCGAAATGTGTAGAGAGGTGTAATTACATGGGCATATTTGGTGTGAGGCTATTTTGGTCCGTAGTTGTTTTCGTCTGCAGCCGATTAGGTCTGTGGCCTATATGGACAATTGACCACTTACGACTTTCAGGCAATAAGGAAGTATGAGCCGTGAACAACGATATTAAACAGAAATGCAATAATAATGTACGTTTCTGATGGAAGTATGGTATGCTGAATTGGGTTTTATGTATTTATATTGTGACGCCTACCAGCGTTGGCAGAATCACCTCCCGTTAGCCTCTAGCGCTCGCCAGGGCAGTGAAATGGGCTACATTTATCAGAGAAGGTTGTTCTTTCTTTCATAGTACTTGCATTGTTACAGACAGTCCTGTGGTGGTCTTTATTTTCGTCTGTGACAACGGGAAGCATTTTATATCATGAGTAGAACATAAGATGCATTGTAGTGTAGTTGAGAGAGAGAGAGCGAGCGGGCAGCGAGGGGGTAGTGAGTGTTGCTTCCCTCCCGCCTCCTCCCTCCCGGAGGAGTCTCCCGCCCGTGTGCTTTTCTCTCGGTTTTGATTGGCTGGTGGTTCCTGGCGCCTTCTGGAGGCCTGCTGCCTGGTGACGTAGTGGTCTGTGATTGGCTGACCACCATGCCTTTGTGAGATCCTGGGGGTCCCGAGGAGCTACTCTCTTTAGAGCAGGCTAGGGACGCACATGACTAACATCCTTTTTACCACTGTCTCCCATATCTCCACCATTCTGATACTGTCTCTCTTCCTCAACTTCTTCTCTTCCATTCCTCTTATCTTTAAACGTCACAACACTCCCTTTGGGTTCTGCACATGATTTCATAGCGGCCCATCGTATTATGTGCGTTGCGCTCTGAGATATTTACATGTACTTAGAATAGGTTTGAGGGTTCTTAGTTAGTAGAGGTTAAGAACTCGGTGTGTGTCTCCATTATTGATTTAGTGCTCTGCTGGGTTATTTAATGCTAGACTGGGATAAGGCTTCGGTTGTCGTCGTCAGCGATGTGTGTACAGTTCGCTTATACCTACACGACTTCGACGGTTTCTGTGGTAGCCTAGGTTGCCTTTTTGGTTGTGCCTTTTGCGATTGCAGCATCGTGTGGTAAGAGGGCATTAGCCTACTTCCTTGTCACACAGTGCTGCCTCTTTGCTTGACTTTAGAGGGATCGCCAAGGTAGAACCAGATACTTGAGATCTGGATCTACCAAGAGAGCATTCCCGTCATTTAACGAAAATTTAATCATACCGCCTTAAGGACAACGCTAAGCTATGAGCCAGTCTTGCTCAGCCACAGTTTCCTAACCTTGATATCCCAGCTAAACTTTATTCACCTAGCAGACACTAGTTAGGATATGAGCTCTTTATGATATGTATGCATTATTATTCACGGCATTTATGAGTCTAGGTTGTTGTTGAGTTGCACAACCATAGTAGACTTTTTCGTTGATGAGGAAGCATTTCTTTTAGTGTCGAGCATTACTGCCGTTGCGCATTTATAATATTCTCGTGTCAGTTAACATTATATGTCCTATCGTTTTTGTGTACTCCGTATACACGTGTGGTGTCCTGCCTCCTGCCTTTCTATAATTTAAGATACGAGCATCTTATGAGCATCAGACTTTCTTCAGAAGTTTCCAGGTCTATGCTGTAGGACTAGACTTCACTTTCTTTCAGATAGGAGTGAAGAGTTTATTGTTGTTTAGAGTAACTATATTGAAGCATCTTTTTATTGTATTATATCTTGCATTGATTTAATTGATCTTTCCAAAGCTTCCCTTCTGTGCATTTTAACGTAACTTGCATCTTGATTGTTATCAGGCTATACCAGTGTGGGTTAGCCTGGAGTAGAGTACATTTATGCCCAGTTAAGCATACCCCGTTATCTCAGATTAACTCTGGAGGGTATAGGTGTTTTTTGTTAGCCGGCATATAAGTTCAAGGGTTTGGATCTAGCGTACCGTTGTTGCATAATGCCCTATTACTAGTCCAACCATTAAGTGCCCTTGTTTTATTCGTAGCCCCGGTCGTAACAATATATATTATGTAGTACGCCCATATTTTAGCTGTAAATGATGTTAATTATCGTTGTCTACAGCTCCAACTTCCTTATAGAACGAAACTCGCAAGTCGGCAAATAATCTAATCCCTATTGGCCAGTGCCCATTTTCGTCCGCGACTGTTTTAGTTCATGAAGTTCATGTTTCAGTTCGTCCGGGGCCGTTTTGGTAGAGCCCGCGACAGATTCACTGTGTGGCTGATTCGGAGCAATAGATAACCCCTTCAGCATGATGACGTAATTTTCATCATAACGATTTTCTTTAGCTTACAATCCACCTTCAGGAATCAAAAGGGTAGATACGATG
The DNA here is from genome assembly GCA_032716605.1 of Paralithodes platypus. Taxonomy (NCBI): domain Eukaryota; kingdom Metazoa; phylum Arthropoda; class Malacostraca; order Decapoda; family Lithodidae; genus Paralithodes; species Paralithodes platypus. Next base: position 42,743,626 of record CM064572.1, read on the forward strand.
TCAATGCATAACGTAGGTCCTTCTTAAACTGCTGAAGATCATCTCATTTTAGTCAGAATCAATAATACAAAATGTGTCATCGTGCTGAAGGAGTTAATAGTTAATAGCTAAATAAAAGTGGAATTAAATAAATAAATTAATACAAATATAATATATTCATAAATACAAACCTAAACGACGAACATAAATGTATAATAAAATAATGTTCACCTCATAGATAAGAGAGAGGCATCTACATAGAAAAACTACAGTACATCAGTGTTGCCAATTTACCTACTTCTCCGTTACGCCTGGAGGTATTTACTTCGATCTAGAGGCAATTGTTTACATCAAGCACATGCATTCTAGAGATATTCTGGTGATTTTAACCATTTTAGTGTGATATTCGCTTGATCTAGAGGTATTTACTTCGATCTGGAGGATGTTGTTTATGTCAAGCTCATGAATTCTAGCGATATTCTGGAAATTTGAGCTATTATAGTGTGATATTTGAGCCATTATAGTGTGATATTTGAGCCATTATAGTGTGATATTTGAGCCATTATAGTGTGATATTTGACCCGTTATAGTGTGATATTTGAGCCATTATAGTGTGATATTTGAGCCGTTATAGTGTGATATTTGAGCCATTATAGTGTGATATTTGAGCCGTTATAGTGTGATATTTGAGCCAATATAGTGTGATATTTGAGCCGTTATAGTGTGATATTTGAGCCATTATAGTGTGATATTTGAGCCATTATAGTGTGATATTTGAGCCGTTATAGTGTGATATTTGAGCCATTATAGTGTGATATTTGAGCCGTTATAGTGTGATATTTGAGCCATTATAGTGTGATATTTGAGCCGTTATAGTGTGATATTTGAGCCATTATAGTGTGATATTTGAGCCATTATAGTGTGATATTTGAGCCGTTATAGTGTGATATTTGAGCCGTTATAGTGTGATATTTGAGCCGTTATAGTGTGATATTTTAGAGATCGTGGAATTAGTCTAACGATTATTGGCTGGCTTTCATATACTAACTAACTATCTATCTATCTATATATATACTCTGGCACATTTGGGGGTGAGGAAACTCGAGACAGAGCCCGAACAGGGATAACACAACACAAACCAAAAACAAAACACAAATTCATACCCTGAGTACACCAAGCGGACAGGAAAGCGATGGGAAAGTATATTTTGCCGGCAAGAGTCAAAGTCCCCTTCCCCTCTCCCTCGACTATATACCGCTCCGATGAACTAACACCCCTCTCGATAAAGCCAGTATCACACGGGAGCTTTTATAGTCAAGATTCCTTGATCAACATTTTCTGGCAACATTTCTGGATACTTTTTGCACTGCGATCGGAAACTAGATTAATGATGGATGAATTTAGGTAGCAGAAATATATTAAATGTTGACCTCATAAGCTGCCAGACCAGTGTTGAGGATATATGTTGAGGGAAAAAGAGCTTATGTGATACCGGGTTAAGTCTTTGTTTTTACCCTTTAATCTATTTTGGCTTTGAATCTTTGTATTAACAGCCACCATGTCGATATCTGAAGTAGATTAGTTTACATAAAATGTAATTTAATATTCAACTTATGTTATGCTGACTTTAAACCACACATAACCTAGTCCCAGACCCACCCTAACGTAACCTAGCCTATTATAACCAAACCTAAATTTACCTAATGTAATCAAATAATATCTAACCTAACCTAGACAAGTCCCCCGTCTGTCCCATTCCCTCTCTCTTCACTATATTTATGTATTTATATATGCAATGCAACTATATTTACCCCCGTAATTCTACTAAATATAGTTGCAAAAAATCCAACTTCCTTATAGCCCAAAACTCTCAAACGGTTAATTAACAACTTGCGAGTTTCATTCTATAAGGAAGTTATAGCTATATACATAGATATTTAGCAGAGTAGCCAACAATAATACGGTTTTAGTACATATATTAAACATAAAACCAAATTCAACATACTATTTATCCATCAGAAACCTACATAATATTACATGTATTTGTGTATATATCGATGTTTTGAGGCCGAGTTTCCTTATAGCCTGAAACTCGCAAGTGTACAAAGGAGTACAAAGGAAATAAAGCAACAACAGATCTAGTGACCCTTCTAGGCTGCTTGTCCTCCAAAACACTGAGGATCAAGTGTCCAAACAGTGGTTTAGAGTGGGTAAGGGAACATTGGAAAGGGAACTACTGCCCTGCCACTCACGTGGCAGGACTAGGAAGTTAGTAGGGGACATATGGGTTAGTAACTGAGGGGAGGATAAAGTTATTCATTTACAAACGCAGTCAGTCGCGGGTTTGATGTGAGATATTTGTCTAGGCGGAATTTAAATGAATCAACGGTGCTGCAGTCTATAACGTCTCGGGGAAGCCCATTCCACAAGTTAACAACTCGATTGAAGAAGAAATTCTTAGATTCGTGTGAGTTAAAAGATTTACCAATAATTTTGCAACCGTTTCCCCGCGTGTAATTAGATTGGTCGATAGTGAAGTACTTACTACAGTTCATATTGTCGATGCCTTTGATGATTTTGAACACTTGAATTAAGTCACCTCTTAATCTGCGCTGGGTTAAAGGAAATAGATTTAATTCTCTAAGACGCTCTTCGTATGGTTTGTTCTTTAGGCTAGGTATCATTTTGGTAACTCTACGTTGAACTCGTTCTAGCTTGTTTATGTCTTTTTGGTAATAAGGGCACCAGCATTGAACGCAGTATTCCAGAAGAGGGCGGACTAAGGAATTGTAAAGGGTTAGGATTACGTCTTTGGATTTATGCTCAAATGATCTGCCTATAAAGCCAATTATTTTGTTTGCCTTCTTAACAACTTCTGAACATTGTTGACTCGGTTTTAGGTTACTCGATATTGTTACTCCCAGATCGGTTTCTCGGTTTACATTCTTAAGCGGAGTGCCATTCATCGAATAGTTTGCTTTCTCATTTAGGTATCCGATATGTAGTACTTTACATTTATCCGCATTGAAACTCATTTGCCAAATTTGGGCCCAATGTGACAATTTATCTAGATTGTGTTGCATATCGTCAACTTGATCTTTTGAGAGTACGCTATTTGCAATTTTTGTATCGTCAGCAAATTTTGAGATTGTACAGGTGAGACCCTCATCTATGTCGTTGATGTAAATTAGAAAGAGAATTGGTCCTAGTAGCGATCCCTGGGGTACCCCGCTACTTACATTGGTCCATTTAGATGCCTTACCGTTTATGACTACTCTTTGCTTTCTGTCGCTGAGCCAATTTTCTATCCATTTCAACACGCCGTCTTGTAATCCATGCGCTTTTAGTTTTAGCAGTAAACGTTTGTGGGGGAACTTTGTCAAAGGCCTTTTGTAAATCAAGGTATATAATATCTACAGCTTTACTCTCATCGTAGAGGTTGAGGATATCGTGGAAGAAGCCCAAGAGGTTTGTTAAACAGGAACGTTTTTTACGAAAGCCGTGTTGAGTATCTTTAAGTATGTTATTTTCCTCTAAGTGATTTACGAGTCTGTCTCTTATGACCGTTTCTAGCATTTTACATACAACTGAGGTTAAGCTAATTGGATGACAGTTACTGGGTAGGGATTTGCTGCCTTTTTTTAATATCGGTGTTACGTTGGCTATCTTCCACTGATCAGGCATAGTTCCAGACTGCAAGGATTTATTGAATAGTAATGTCAGTGGTTTGGAGAGCTCATCCTTAGCTTCCTTTAGAACTCTAGGCGAGATTGTATCAGGTCCAGGCGTTTTATTTACCTTGAGTTTATCTAAACAATTCAATACTTCTCTCTCTGTAACGGTGATATTGCTTAGAACATCTGAATTATCAATCTGAATCGGCGATGGTGTAGGGATATCACTGAGGTCTTCTGTTGTAAAAACTGATGCAAAGAAAGTATTGAGGGCATTACTCATTTGTACTTCGTCTTTGGTGTATTCTCCATTTTCATCGACTAACGGTCCAACAGTTGAAGTAACTACTTTTTTCTTTCTGATATAACTATAGAATTTTTTCGGGTTTGTTTTACTTTGATTCGCAATATGTAACTCTAGGGTCTTTTTACTTTGCTTAATTAACTTTTTGGCTTTGCGTCGTAGCTCTACAAATTTCACCCGTTCTTCGTCATTTTGTGAGGATTTTAATCTATCATTAGCAAATTTTTTAGCAAGCAGGCAGTTTGAAATATCTTTATTCCACCATTTGGGCTTATTATTATGGCCTGGACGCCGTATTTTCGATGGTATGCAGTCTTGCACTGCTTTTAGGTAAGTGGTTTCGAATAACTTCCAAGATGTATTTATGTCGTTATTGTTAATTAAAAAGCTCCAGTCAGTTTCTTTAAACATAGCTCTAAGTTTATGAAAGTTTGCTTTCTTGAAATTAGAGACTTTTTCGATGCTACTATTTGGTTCGTTACTAGTAAACTTTAAAGTGAAAGTTATCGTACGATGGTCGCTGTTACTGAATTCATCACCAACATTCAAATTCTCTATTAATTCTTCTTTTGTTGCAAGTACAATGTCAAGAACGTTATTACCACGGGTCGGTGTTCGAACAAATTGATAAAGCGAACTCTCTTGCAAGTTCGTATACAAGTCATGTCCGGAGTGTGAAGTAAGAGTATCGCCCCACTTGGTCAGAGGTAAATTAAAGTCGCCAAAAAATACGGTATCTTGTAAGTTACTTACATCTGCAATTTGTTCATAAATTTCTCGGTCAGTTTGCACTGAGTGAGCTGGAGGTCTGTATATTAATGCAAGTATTATTTTTGTACCTTTATTATTCTTTATTAGCACAAAAGATGTGGCAACGTTCACAATTTGAGGTTTTGACAAGAGGGTCGGGTTAAGACTTTCTTTGATATAAAATAAAACGCCACCTCCATTTTTATTTATTCGGCTTTTCTCAAACATTACATAACCGGGAAGTGAATACTCTGCTAAAAAGTCTCTATCTACTGTATTGAGCCAAGATTCTGTTATACCAATCACATCATAATTTTCAGTAAACACTAGTTCCTCTAAATCTGAAAATTTATTGCGTATGCTACGAGCGTTTGCATAGAAAACCTTTAAAGTTGCGGTTTTAGAACTCACAGAACGTTCTTTAATCAAATTTTGGTTCTGATCGGATCTACATTTACATTCATGGCTGACGTCGGTCCTCGGTCGTTATCCCTGGCGGTTTTGAATTGGGGTCGTGTTGGTGGAGCTTTATCCAAATTCGCGGTTCTTGACAGAGTAGCATTTAATTCCTTCGCAGGTTGCCGCCCTCGCTGTCTTTGGTCCTCCTTCCTGGTTGTCCTGTGCTGAGTCGATTTCTTCTCCGAAAATCCTTCACCGCATCGTTGAGAAGACGCCCAAAACGTGCTGCTCCCACCTGGTTCAGATCAACTCCATCGTCCGAAAACAAATAGTCATCGTAGTAGAAATTGTCCCAGGTGTCGACGAATCCCACATTTTCCTTCCTGCAGAGGTTTGCTAGACAACGATTTGTGCTGGTGGCTATATTGTAAAATCGGGCTAAGCATGAGGAAGAAGGGGCCAGAAAAACGACCCATCTTCCCTTAATGTCGATGATTACGGCTCCAACTTCCTAAAACTCGCAAGTGGTCAATTAATCAACTCGATTAATTGGGGAGATGTGTCGTTTTTATGGACCCCTTTCTCCCTCGTGTTTAACCCAATTAGTTTTGAGATTTTAAGACGTTTGGCTCATTAGTTTGGCGATTTTAAGACCTTTCGCCCCATTTGTTTGTCAATATTAAGACCTTTCATGCTATTTAGGTTTCGATCTTTTTCCTGGCGAACAATAGTGAGCCTGTAATTTTGGAAGAACCGGCCTTTTGCCTGGTCAATTAACGGGGGATGGTTCACTTTTTGGTCGATTTCTTCATATATTCACTATTTTTCTAGTTTCCTCCCTAGACCTCCATCAAACTTAGACCAAAAAAAACATGTATTAGATCCCCCGTGTAAATTAATTTGTATATTTATCGGTAAAAAAAATCCAGGCAAAAGGCCGGTTCTTCCAAAATTACAGGCTCACTATTGTTCGCCAGGAAAAAGATCGAAACCTAAATAGCATGAAAGGTCTTAATATTGACAAACAAATGGGGCGAAAGGTCTTAAAATCGCCAAACTAATGAGCCAAACGTCTTAAAATCTCAAAACTAATTGGGTTAAAGACGAGGGAGAAAGGGGTCCATAAAAACGACCCATCTCCCCAATTAATCGAGTTGATTAATTGACCACTTGCGAGTTTTAGGAAGTTGGAGCCGTAATCATCGACATTAAGGGGAGATGGGTCGTTTTTCTGGCCCCTTCTTCCTCATGCTTAGCCCAATTAGTTTTAAGACGTTCGGCCCATTAGTTTGGCAATGTTAAGACCTTTCGCCCCTTTCATTTGTAAGTATTAAGACTTTTCGTGTCATTTAGGTGTCGATTTTTACCTGGCGAGCAATAGCAAGCCTGTAATTTAAAAAGGAACCGGGCTCTGGCGGAGACATGTTTCCACCGAAAAATGTACTAATATATCCTGATGGGGATCCTGAAGTTGGTTTCTTTTCTTCTAAAGTTTGATGGAGGTCAAGGGAGGAAACTAGAAAAATAAATAATAAATTAAGAAATTGACCGAAAAACGAACAATCCCCCCTTACAAAAATGCAATAATAGTGTAGGCGTCTGATGGATTAGAAAGTATGTTGAATTGTTGATAATATGAATATATAAATGTACTACGGCCGTCTTATAGCTGGTAACTCAGCTTAAGGGGGTGGGATTTATAGTTTGGCCTGTTTATTTATGTGTGTATCTATTTTTTAGTTTCCTCGCTAGACCTCCATCAAGGTGAATAACACCCCCCTAGATCCCCTTTCAAGATAAATTTTTATTTTTTTCGGCAGAAAAAACGCCCTCGCCGAAGGCCGGTTCCCTCTAAAACTACAGGCTGGCTATCGCTCGCCACGAAAAAATCGACGCCTAAATGGCTCGAAAGGGCTTAATATTGACAAAGAAAGGGGACAAAAGGTCTCAAAATCGCCAAACTAAAGGAACACACGACTTAAAATCTCAAAACTATTATGCTAAACATGAGGGAGAAGGGGGTCCAGAAAAAGCGACTACCTCCCCCTAAATATCCATGTCTACAGCTCCAACTTCCTTATAGCCTGAAACTTGCAAGCGGATAATTGCCTTACCCCTCATTTTGTCATATTTTATCTGGTCGTTCTACTATTTATTGAGCGAGGGCTGTAGGGGAGAGATCTGATGTATTGAGCGAGGGCTGTAGGGGAGAGATCTGATTATTGAGCGAGGGCTGTAGGGGAGAGATCTGATTATTGAGCGAGGGCTGTAGGGGAGAGATCTGATTATTGAGCGAGGGCTGTAGGGGAGAGATCTGATTATTGAGCGAGGGCTGTAGGGGAGAGATCTGATTATTGAGCGAGGGCTGTAGGGGAGAGATCTGATTATTGAGCGAGGGCTGTAGGGGAGAGATCTGATTATTGAGCGAGGGCTGTAGGGGAGAGATCTGATTATTGAGCGAGGGCTGTAGGGGAGAGATCTGATTATTGAGCGAGGGCTGTAGGGGAGAGATCTGATTATTGAGCGAGGGCTGTAGGGGAGAGATCTGATTCACGTTAGGACGGTTCCGATGTAAAATGTGTGTATGAGTGATAGAACGCATGAATATTAACAAACAACTGATACATACATACATACATACATACCGATACATACATACACACATACATACATACAGTCATACTGGTACATACATAACTACAGACAACTGATACATATTTAAACAACATGAATTTTAACACATTTTAGAACATTTGACTAATCTGGAATTCATTATTGACCAAAAGTGTCAATTATTACACAAAACAACTATTAAATATTAATGATGTGTGAATTGTTCCAGGCTCAGTGTTTTATAATGCACACATCCATTATATAATGCATTATTGTAGCCAACATTGTTGATATAATTATAGGAGGTAATTTAATATCTATATATAGTAGTTGTATGTATGTATGTATGTATGTATGTATGTATGTATGTATGTATGTATGTACTCAGGCACATACACCCTAGCTGGGGGTGAGACATAGCCCGAACAGAAACGACATTTAAAGTTCCAGTTCTTAGGGTCCGGGACCACTTTTGCGTTCCCTCACTCCTTACTCTGTCTCGTCTAGTAGGTGTATTTTACCAGGGGAGGAGGATTCCTAGCCACCTGCCCCCGAAGGAAAAAGTAGGACAGTAAAAGAGACCGACAGTAAATTACAATATCAATATACAGTACAGTATTTTATAGAGTTGGAGACACTATAGTTTCTTCAAACAGTAGTGATAGTGATACAATATGGAAAGTTATCAGTGTTATAACTGACCTATCCCCAAAGTTAACCTACAATAATGCCTAGATCACTATTCAATTGATAAACATTACGTGAACTTACTATATATTTAAGTCACACTTGCTTTCCAGTAGTTTATTATAATGCATATTTAATGATATCCTCGTGTTCCTTTTATCTTACTGTTTAACTTACCTCCTTCCTATACTTGTGTTCCGTCATTTATTACTCGCACATATCACTCTTCCCGCTTCCTTCCTGTTCTAGTTCCTGGTCTTCATTTCAAAATATTTTCACCAGTTTATTAATCTCTCTCTATCTCTCTCTCTCCTCCTTCTACTGTTTGTCTCTTTGCTTGTTCCTTTCATCGAGTGTTTTACATATCCTTCCAGCAACTACTATCATATACAATCCAACTTCCATTTTTTTTCTTCGTAGCTACTTTCATAATTCATCATGTGTTCCGTATAAGTTAAAACATAGGATTCTTGTCGTAACTGTCCGTGGTTCGATCCTGGGTGAGAGTAAAACATTCATTCATGCAACTCCCGCGTATACAGTATATATATATATATATATATATATATATATATATATATACCCGGTATACAGTTTATTTATCTTTTTTATCTCTAAAGCTATTATTTTCGCGTCTCTCCATTGGTTTCTCTTCCCACAAACATTTCTTACTTTGATGTTGTATCTTCTGTTTATCGTCTCGACATTCGTTTCTGTGTTCACTTTCTTTCTTGCAGTAATTTATCTTAACATTTGTATATGTTGCATTTACTAGTTTCTCTTTCCCTCAAACATTTCTTGGTTAAATATTGTTTACTCATACATCTGCTTGGACTATTTTATCTGTATCTTTTTCATGATAAAATATATACTTTTAAGTGTAACTTTCACAATAAGATTTTCATTTTTATTGAACTGTTTCTCTACCCCCATACTTTAATAATTATAGCATTCGACTATGTGTTCAATATGATCATTCCTACCTACTATAAATATTTCCTATAATCAGACCGGTTTTGTATTGCATTTACCCTATCAGCATTATTATCCCTTATTTCCACTTCATCCAAGCTATATTTAGACGATTGTTTTCATCTTCGGAAAGCCCTCTACCAATCAAGGAGGTAATGTACATCACATTTAACTTCCTCATTTATACAATTCCGTCCTAAAATTATAAGTGTTTACTGATATTCAGAATATAAACAATAAATGTGTCCTCAAATCCTAAAGGGGTAAAGTGTGAAAAACCTAAAATAAATATAAATGTAGATATTTTGACTTTCACAGTAAACTACTGGTTTACAATTATTTTTAAATAATACTCTCTCTTTCTCTCTGTCTCTCTCGCAAACGCACTCTCAAACACACACACACACTCTCTCTCGTGTATTTTATGAGGAAAATAAAAGGCAATTATCCTCTTGCAAACTCATCCCAACTCTCTATATCTCTCTTCTCTCTTTCTCTCTTCCGTGTATTTTATATGGAAATTAAAGACAATTATCCACTTCTTGCAAACTCTCTCACTCTCTCTCTCTCTCTCTCTCTCTCTCTCTCTCTCTCACACTCGATCTCGCGCTCTCTCTCTCTCTCTCTCTTTCACTCACACACTCTCTCTCTCTCTCTCAGGCGAGGTTGGCAGTATTGGAATCACTGAATCTCGGATTTCAGCAAGTTTCAGCCAATTGGGTTTCTTTTCTCCAGGGTTTCACGGGCATTTAATGGGGGTAGTGGCTGTATTTTAGTCTATTAATTCACTTTTTTTTTTTTTAATTTTTTTTTTTTTTTTTTTTAGTTTCCTCGCTAGACCTCCATCAAGCTTTAAAAAAACACCCCCAAGACCCCCCTTCAAGATAAATTTGTATATTTTTCGGTAGGAACATGTCCCTTCGGCTTCAGGCTCGCTATCGCTCGCCAGGACAAAATCGACACCTACATGTCACGAAATGTCTTAACATTGACAACGAAACAGGGCAAAAGGTGTTAAAATTGCCAAACTAATTGGCCAAACGTCTTATAATCCAAACAGAAATGGGGCTTCACACGAGGGAGAAAGGCGACCAGAAATACGGCCCATCTCCCCTCAACCCTCGCATGTCTCTGTGCTTGGAGGCGCTGGAGACACACTGGCAATTTAGGTGGGGTGTCACAAGTTCCCAGTAAAATATATATACGTTGTTTGTGTGTTTATTGTTCCATTATATCCGGATTCACCGTACAATAAATCTCTCTCTCTCTCTCTCTCTCTCTCTCTCTCTCTCTCTCTCTCTCTCTCTCTCTCATATATATATATATATATATATATATATATATATATATATATATATATATATATATATATATATATTGTCACAATGACCAGGGTCTGTAGGGTCTTTTATGAGTAGCTAGACTCGACTGGTGCCAGATTTATTAGAGAAGATGTGCCAAGTCTATTAGAAAAACCTGGTATTGTGAGTTTCACTCCGATACCCTTCCAATTACACATGACTAGTTTTGCCGAACCTCTAAGCATTTTTGTCTCAATAAACAGTTGTGTAGAATGAGCCCATAGAGTGTTATTAGTTTCGTCTAACCAGTTGTTAGTTAGTGGCAACGTGTAGTTTGCAAGCTAGAGGTGGCTGGCGAGGGAGGTGTTGAATGATTGTCACTCTTGCCTCGCGGGAGGTAATGTTGCTATGCAACATGAGTTTCATTAATTATGGGATTATTGCAAGTTCAGTTGTGTTACAATATAAAGATGTACTTTATTTTATCTGCCACACTGTTTTAGTTAATTTGTTAACACAGGAATACTTTAGTATAAGTTATTCTTGTGAAGTGTCTTAGTCTTATCATATCGTGTGGTGATATATTGCAACCTCTTCGTTTGATGCTGGCCTCCGCATTGCTCTGCAACACCAGGCCCCCTCACTCTCTGCTCGGCGGTCAGACTAGATGGGTGTTATCCTTTCTTTCTTGTGACCCATCAGTCGGCCCCCTTTTGTTTGTCCTTGCTTGCACAATTATTAACGTAACGTAATTAACAGAGAATCCTAGACATTGATTTCTTCTTTTAACTATCCTTTTCTTCTGATCAGCATTTTATTATCTTTCCCTTTGTTTTATATATTCAGTACCTCCGGTGGCTACTTCGGAATCCGTGATAGAGGCTGGGAGGCTTGTCGGGGTCCTTAATGCTAAGCACCGTTAATCCCATACAGTCCACACACACACACATCCATAATCCCTACATAATCCCATACAGTCCACACACACACACATCCATAATCCCTACATAATCCCATACAGTCCACACACACACACACATCCATAATCCCTACATAATCCCATACAGTCCACACACACACACACATCCATAATCCCTACATAATCCCATACAGTCCACACACACACACATCCATAATCCCTACATAATCCCATACAGTCCACACACACACACATCCATAATCCCTACATAATCCCATACAGTCCACACACACACACATCCATAATCCCTACATAATCCCATACAGTCCACACACACACACACACACATCCATAATCCCTACATAATCCCATACAGTCCACACACACACACATCCATAATCCCTACATAATCCCATACAGTCCACACACACACACACACATCCATAATCCCTACATATTTTCCCCGTGTTTGTGCTTAGGACCCGGTAGCAACCTTGACGGTTCTGCCCCAGCAATTGTGTGTTCCCTATCTCTGGTTTCGAACTGAGGCAACGGAGTGTTTAATATTAATTAGGAATCCCGCTTCAGTCTGGACCCCCCCCCCCCCATAGTTAACTGAGTGTGGGAGGTGGACTCTAAGAGTTCATTGTTTCGGGCGGTATCTCACTGGGGAGGCCCAGGTTGAAGCAGGATATATTGGTGTGATATTACTGGTCCCTTTGCTCAGTCTTTCTTCTACTCAACTAGTGAACTCTGGAACTTTCTCCCTCAATCAATCTTTCCAATCTCCTATGACTGAAACTGCTTTAAACTCCGCGTGTCCAGGCATTTTGGCCACAGCATCCCTTGAATTTGGCTCCCTGTCACTCTTTTGGCTTTGGGGGAGACACTTGTTAAAAGCAACTTGCCATTGTGTCTCCAGCATACACATAGAAAACAAATAGTATCTCAATTAACCCTCGGACTTCCATATATCCTTCCTAATCTGAATAAACTTGTCTAATGTTAGCCAGAACGCGTCATGATCTTCAATGGGTTTACTGCCACGACCACCATCCTGAACACACCCTTAACCCTTCAAGATCCCTTAAATAACAGGCTCTCTATTGCTCGCCACGAAAAATATCGACATTTAAATGACACGAAAAATCCTAATATTGAGAACGAAATGGGACAAAAATATTTAAATTGACAAAATAATGAGCCGAACGTCATAATATCTGAACACTAATGGGGTTAAACATGAAGAAGAAGGAGGACCAGAAAAACGATCCATCTCCCTTAATCTGTATAGCATAGTCTAATGATAGCCAGAATGAACTGCCATAATGCGTCACAGTCTTGAAAGGGTTAAGCCAATTACAATGTGAAAGGAACAATGCATTAACCCTTGCAGTACCGGTGACGTAGTTTTGTATTGGATTTCAGCTACATTTAGACGATTTTACGAAGCTTAGAAAGGATATGTGATAGCTAAAAAGATGAATTGAGAGTCTGTAACATTTTCATTGATAGACGTCCTTCCTAAGCTGAATAAAATGGTGTAGTAGTTGTCAGAATATAACAAACAGGATGTCACCGATACAGAAATGGTTATCTCAGCAGCATCAGCTAAACCTTTCCTGAAAAGGTTCTCAACATACCAACTGCGCAAAACTGTGCAAACAAGAGGTCAAGTTGAGAGAGGGAAGGGGATAGTGGCGTGCCCCCCCCCCCCCCCCCCCTTAAAAATGTAGGATATGGGAGTGGCGGATATGCAGTGTGGAGAGATGCCACTACTTTCTATATGTCATCCAATGTTGTGACATTTCCCGGCACTGGCATGGTACTTGAAGCTTTGTATTTATTTATTTTTATTTTGTTTTATTATATTTTTGTTTTTTTGTTTTTTGTACACACGTTTAAATATCTTGCTTTCCGACAGGCTTGTCGCAGTTCCTGGGGTAATATCCATGTACAGTAAAGGCGGTGTTATACGAGCGATCTTTCCGTCAACTTTTACGAGCAATTATAGTCTGACAGCTATGAAATTTAAGTTTTGAATATATCAAACTAGCTAACATAATTTATTTTGGATCCCAATGCGAAAAAGCCTCAAAATAGTACGAGCAAAAAATTGCTCATCGAAAATTACCGGAAAATGCGCTCGTGTGACACTGGCTTAAGTCTAGATTCTCGGGTTATCTCAAAACGGGAAATAATAATTATATCCCCCACAACCAGCCCCCACGCACGCCCAACCAACACACAAGAGCATCCCTAAAGTCCTAAAGTCCCTACCGAAAACAATAGTTAGTTAGTTAAGGGGAGATGGGCCGTTTGTCTAGTCCCCTTTCTCCCTCATGCTTATCCGCATTATTTTTTTAGATTTTAGGACGTTCGGCCTATTAGTTTGTCGATTTTGTTTCTTTTTCACTATTAAGACCTTTCGTGCCATTTATGAGTCGATTTTTTTCTGTCGAGTGAAAGCAAGCCTGTAATTTTAAGAGTAATCGGCCTTTGGCCGCGAAATTTTTCTCCCGAAATATGTACAAATTTAAATTCTAGGGTTTGTTTTTTTACAGGTTGATGGAGGTCTAGGGAGGAAATTTAAAAATAATATATAGATAAAACAAAAAGTTAATACATACGCACATCTCCCCTTAAAATATGATTTCAGAGGCTGTCAACCCTATTGGATTATTCAGCCAGCACACTGAAAGTCAAGAATAGCGTCAGGACTGGAGCCCCTTTTCGAGAACTCCAGTCTCTTGTGCCACAATGCATTCCTGGACTTCAGATAATGTTCAGAATTCGAGTGAAAAGAAAAGCTCGGATAACTATTTTCAAATTCCGAAAATATAGGTTTTCCTCGAAACAATTGTCAGATTAAGTTCAAAATTCGGAGTATTAGTAAATGCTAATACAGGGGAAGAGGGTTGTAGGAACGCTAAAAGCAGTAACAAGAAATAGGGTGGTCAGTATGGAAGTGAAGAAGTCCTTGCATGACAGTGTGGTAATCCCGACACTGACTTACGGAAGCGAAGCATGGACGTTGGTTGAGAGACTCAGACCAAGAGTGAGAGCAGTGGAAATGAATTACTTAAGGAGTGCGTGCGGAGTTACATGGAGGGATAGACAGACTAATGAGGAAGTAAGAAGGAGGTGTGGTGTGGAGGTAGATGTGCTGGAAAGTGTGAAAAGGAACAACTTGAGATGGTTCGGCCATATGGAACGTATGGAAAGCGAGAGAATGACTAAGAGGGTGTATGAGAGCGAGGTGGAGGGACAGAGGGGGAGAGGTAGACCGAATATGAGGTGGAAGGATGGAGTGAGGAAGTACATGAACGAAGGTGGTGCTGGTTGGGAGGAGGGGCGTCGACTGACTGGGGACAGAGGTGCATGGGGGCGGTTCGTTCGTGGCCACCCCTTCGGGGATCACGGCGTCAGGCAATAGATAGATAGATAGTAAATGCTTTCTGGAAATCCATTATCAGATTATTGTCACCTGTCGAACAAAATCAAACATTTTCAAAATTCGAGTAACTGTAAATAGACTCGGAGCTTTTTATCAGATTAAATTCGGATTTCTCGGAGTTTGTGATAACATTTATTTTTACAAATGTTGTGACGGAGTTTTGAATGATTTAACTCATAGTACATAATTGTCATATAAACGAAGACCAGACCGCATTTTATATACAATGGTCTGGTTATTGTTAGCTGATTTAAAAAAAATATATATATATATTGTGGGAGTACGAGGGCAAATCAAAATATATTTTGCCCCTTTGATTAATCAAGATCCTTTCAAAGTTGCATACCATCGCCAAATGAGAATACAAGTAAAATATGAGATGGCGTCATATATCCTCAAGTATGAAGGATTCAATTTAATGTTGTTGCCAATATTAAGATCTGTTCATGCAATTTAGGTGATAGCGAGCCTGTATTATAAGAGGAAGTGGGTTTCGTCCGGGACTAAAACAAATAAATTAATATATGAAATAATAGACTAACATACCAGCCACTGTCCCCTTAATGTCACAAATGAATGGGACCACCCAGTCTCTCTCTCTCTCTCTCTCTCTCTCTCTCTCTCTCTCTCTCTCTCTCTCTCTCTCTCTCTCTCTCTCTCTCTCTCTCTCTCTCTCTCTCTCTCTTTCACCCGTGCTACCGCCAGACGCTGCAGACGCTCTGTCAACGCTCTCACGATATCGATCATAATTTGAGTATTAACTACTCATCCTCTTCATTCTTGTGCATGAAAGGTGGTTAAGAGCACGTTTAACCATCCTGTAGCTTAGTAAGTAACACTGCACGATATTTCGCTGTGTATTGACTGATAAACTTTGTGTTTATCACAAGACTCCTGCTCGGACAGGGCGCCACTAGCGCCATCTATTGTTTTGTTTTGCTTTGTAAACAAACGCTCTCTTATTACTATTTTATATAAAATCGTAGCCCCTAATTTTACCCATTTCCTACTGTAGTAAGTATCTATTTAACTGCCTTGTATGTAAGTAAAGCTTTGCATATTAATTTGCTAATAAACAATATTGTTTACTAACTAACCTGCCTACAGGGACTAACGCCGACGCCATTTTGTAAACAAACCTTTTTGGGGGATTATACATATTAAATTCCAGCAAATTTTGTACCAAATTTAAGTGCATTCATTTATCTTTTCCCCTTAGATATATTCTTGACTTTTTCTCCTCAGACTGATTTTACTTTTAAGCTAAGGGTGGTATTTGTACAAACTAACCTAGCCTAACCCAACCTGCCAAGCTTTTGACCTAACCCAAACCTAGCCTAGCCTATAGCCAGCCAATCTGTTTTATTATTAACTCTTGTAGATATTGTATTTAGTATCCTACTGTAGCTATACAGTATATATCTGTAATTTTAGTTGTTGCTTGCACGATCTTGTAATAACCTTTGACTGATACACTTTTTTTGATCTAAAAAGAGTAGGCTACTGCTTTACTAGGCTACAGTGACACCAGGGCCATCTGTTGACACAGTATATTAACCCCTTGTGTGCAGTCACACTTTATTTTTATATAATCTCTATTTGGTGAATTGTATATTTAGTTACATATTCTGTTATACATATATTTGTTTAAGGTTAGGTTATCACACCTGGTAGCCTATTTCTGCGAATTTCAATTTTATTATTTTCGGTTAGGCTATTCAACGCTGGTAGCCTATTATTGCGTATTTCAATTTAAAAAAAAAAACTTTTGGTTAGGCTATCGCCCCTGGAAGCCTAATTCTGCGTATCTCAACATTTTTGTTTTCGGTTAGGCTATCACCCCTGATAACCTATTTCTGCGTATTTCAGCATATTTGTTTTCGGTTGAAGTGATTGAAGTGTTTTTAAAGTGAGTGAAGTGTTTTTAAAGTGAGTGAATTGTTTTTTAAGTGAGTGAAGTGATCTAAAGAAAGTGACTGTCACCATGCCTCGCGCTTGTGCGAACTGCGCCGGTAGGTTTGGTGAGTCCATGTTTGCTACTATCGAACTTCAAGTCTGCCGGCTCTGCCAGCAACGAGAGAATTTTACAGTGAAATTAGATGAAGCCTACAACAAGATCAACGTCCTCACCATGAAGCTGGAATCACTCCAAGAGTTTGTAACACTCAACGATGGAGTACCACAAACTTCAATTGTCACCGCAACTCCAGCAGCCACCAACGCCCCAACGTCAACTGCCAACAATTCAACGCCTACAGTAGCCACTTCAGCTGATGTTTCCGATACTCAAGATACAAATAGCGACTCTCTTCCCCCTCAAGACAACTTCCGTGTCGTGAGGAACAACATTTGCCCCAAGACCAGGAAACACATACCGATTACCGAGTGTCAAAACCGTTTCCAGATACTCGCAGACTCAGATGACGAAGAGGAAATAGAAGAAGTCCGGCTCGTGGGAGACTCGATGATACGTGGTCAGCTCACAGAGTTTTGCGCCAGGGCACCTAAGACCAGGAAGCGTTTTTGTATCCCTGGTGGTGGTGTGGATGACGTAGTTGCAGCAGTTGACGAAGTATCAAAGCTGGCCCCTGCTAATACAATGTACGTCATCCACGTTGGATCCAACAATGTACAGCGAACCCGGTCGGAAGATTTGCTTTTAAAGTACCAGCAGCTGATCAAGTCATTTAAGGAGAAGTCATCAAGGATCATCGTCTCAGTAATCGTCCCCCGGCTCGGTGTAGAGAGCCGATTTTACAACATAGCCACCAGCACAAATCGTTGTCTAGCAAACCTCTGCAGGAAGGAGAACGTGGGATTCGTCGACACCTGGGACAATTTCTACTACGATGACTATTTGTTTTCGGACGATGGAGTTCATCTGAACCAGGTGGGAGCAGCACGTTTTGGGCGTCTTCTCAACGATGCGGTGAAGGATTTTCGGAGAAGAAATCGACTCAGCACAGGACAACCAGGAAGGAGGACCGAAGACAGCGAGGACCGCAACCTACAAAGGAATTAAATACTAATCCGTCAAGAACCGCGAATTTGGATAAAGCTCCACCAACACGACCCAAATTCAAAACCGTCAGGGATAACGACCGAGGACCGAGGACAGCCATGAATGTAAATGTAGATCCGACCAGAACCAAAAATTCGATGAAAGAACGTTCTGCGAGTTCTAAAACCGCAACTTTAAAGGTTTTCTATGCAAACGCTCGTAGCATACGCAATACATTTTCAGATTTAGAGGAACTAGTGTTTACAGAAAATTATGATGTGATTGGCATAACAGAATCTTGGCTCAATACAGAAGATAGAGACTTTTTAGCAGAGTATTCACTTCCCGGTTATGTAATGTTTGAGAACAGCCGAATAAATAAAAATGGAGGTGGCGTTTTATTTTATATCAAAGAAAGTCTTAACCCGACCCTCGTGTCAAAACCTCAAATTGTGAACGTCGACACATCTTTTGTGCTAATAAAGAATAATAAAGGTACAAAATAATACTTGCGTTAATATACAGACCTCCAGCTCAATCAGTGCAAACTGACCGAGAAATTTACGAACAAATTGCAGATGTAAGTAACTCACAAGATACCGTAATTTTTGGCGACTTTAATTTACCTGTGACCAAGTGGGGCGATACTCTTACTTCACACTCCGGACATGACTTGTATACGAACTTGCAAGAGAGTTCGCTTTATCAATTTGTTCGAACGCCGACCCGTGGTAATAACGTTCTTGACATTGTACTTGCAACAAAAGAAGAATTGATAGAGAATTTGAATGTTGGTGATGAATTCAGTAACAGCGACCATCGTACGATAACTTTCACTTTAAAGTTTACTAGTAACGAACCAAATAGTAGCATCGAAAAAGTCCCTAATTTCAAGAAAGCAAACTTCCATAAACTTAGAGCTATGTTTAAAGAAACTGACTGGAGCTTTTTAATTAACAATAACGACATAAATACATCTTGGAAGTTATTCGAAACCACTTACCTAAAAGCAGTGCAAGACTGCATACCATCGAAAATACGGCGTCCAGGCCATAATAATAAGCCCAAATGGTGGAATAAAGATATTTCAAACTGCCTGCTTGCTAAAAAATTTGCTAATGATAGATTAAAATCCTCACAAAATGACGAAGAACGGGTGAAATTTGTAGAGCTACGACGCAAAGCCAAAAAAGTTAATTAAGCAAAGTAAAAAGACCTTAGAGTTACATATTGCGAATCAAAGTAAAACAAACCCGAAAGAATTCTATAGTTATATCAGAAAGAAAAAAGTAGTTACTTCAACTGTTGGACCGTTAGTCGATGAAAAAGGAGAATACACCAAAGACGAAGTACAAATGAGTAATGCCCTCAATACCTTCTTTGCATCAGTTTTTACAACAGAAGACCTCAGTGATATCCCTACACCATCGCAGATTCAGATTGATAATTCAGATGTTCTAAACAATATCACCGTTACAGAGAGAGAAGTATTGAATTGTTTAGATAAACTCAAGGTAAATAAAACTCCAGGACCTGATACAATCTCGCCTAGAGTTCTAAAGGAAGCTAAGAATGAGCTCTCCAAACCACTGACATTACTATTCAATAAATCCTTGCAGTCTGGAACTATGCCTGATCAGTGGAAGCTAGCCAACGTAACACCGATATTCAAAAAAGGCAGCAAATCCCTACCCAGTAACTATCGTCCAATTAGCTTAACCTCAGTTGTATGTAAAATGTTAGAAACGGTCATACGAGACAGACTCGTAAATCACTTAGAGGAAAATAACATACTTAAAGATACTCAACACGGCTTTCGTAAAAAACGTTCCTGTTTAACAAACCTCTTAGACTTCTTCCACGATATCCTCAACCTCTACGATGAGAGTAAAGCTGTAGATATTATATACCTTGATTTTCAAAAGGCCTTTGACAAAGTTCCCCACAAACGTTTACTGCTAAAACTAAAAGCGCATGGAATACAAGACTGTGTGTTGAAATGGATAGAAAATTGGCTCAGCAACAGAAAGCAAAGGGTAGTCATAAACGGTAAGGCATCTAAATGGACCAATGTAAGTAGCGGGGTACCCCAGGGATCGGTACTAGGACCAATTCTCTTTCTAATTTACATCAACGACATAGATGAGGGTCTCACCTGCACAATCTCAAAATTTGCTGACGATACAAAAATTGCAAATAGCGTACTCTCAAAAGAACAAGTTGACGATATGCAACACAATCTAGATAAATTGTCATGTTGGGCCCAAATTTGGCAAATGAGTTTCAATGCGGATAAATGTAAAGTACTACATGTCGGATACCTAAATGAGAAAGCAAACTATTCGATGAATGGCACTCAGCTTAAGAATGTAAACAGAGAAACTGATCTGGGAGTAACAATATCGAGTAACCTAAAACCGAGTCAACAATGTTCAGAAGTTGTTAAGAAGGCAAACAAAATAATTGGCTTTATAGGCAGGTCATTTGAGCATAAATCCAAAGAAGTTATCCTAACCCTTTACAATTCCTTAGTCCGCCCTCTTCTGGAATACTGCGTTCAATCCTGGTGCCCTTATTACCAAAAAGATATAAACAAGCTAGAACGAGTTCAACGTAGAGTTACCAAAATGATACCTAGCCTAAGGAACAAACCATACGAAGAGCGTCTTAGAGAATTAAATCTATTTCCTTTAACCCAGCGCAGATTAAGAGGCGACTTAATTCAAGTGTTCAAAATCATCAAAGGCATCGACAATATGAACTGTAGTAAGTACTTCACTATCGACCAATCTAATTACACGCGGGGAAACGGTTGCAAAATTATTGGTAAATCTTTTAACTCGCATGAATCTAAGAATTTCTTCTTCAATCGAGTTGTCAACTTGTGGAATGGGCTTCCCCGAGACGTTATAGACTGCAGCACCGTTGATTCATTTAAATTCCGCCTAGACAAATATCTCGCATCAAACCCGCGACTGACTGCGTTTGTAAATGAATAACTTTATCCTCCCCTCAGTTACTAACCCATATGTCCCCTACTAACTTCCTAGTCCTGCCACGTTAGTGGCAGGGCAGTAGTTCCCTTTCCAATGTTCCCTTACCCACTCTAAACCACTGTTTGGACACTTGATCCTCAGTGTTTTGGAGGACAAGCAGCCTAGAAGGGTCACTAGACCTGTTGTTGCTTGATTTCCTTTGTACTCCTTTGTACTCTCTCTCTCTCTCTCTCTCTCTCTCTCTCTCTCTCACCGATTGCCACTTTTCTAGGGTGAACGGGCTTGTACAAGGGCCTGTGATCACTACAACCCAACAACGATCACTCTCCATTTTCACGTCATTTTTACTAGGGTCAGCCGTTCATTCTGTCGCTTTTTTCATTCTGTCGCTTTCATTCTGTCGGGTTCTGAAGGGTTAAACCCTTTTTGTACCGGCGACGTCTTTTTCATCCTATTCTGGCAACTACTAGACGATTGTATTCAGCTTGGGAAGGACGTTTACCCATTCAAAGGCTACAGACTATCTCAATTAATGCAGGTATAGGCGTTGACATAAAACCCCTTCTGTACCGGAGACGTCTTTATTCATTCTATTCTGGCAACGACTAAACGATTGTATTCAGCTTAGGAAGGACGTCTACCAATTTAAAGGTTACAGACTATCTCAATTAATCCTTTTAGCTACCATATATCCTTCCAATGCTTTATGCAATCCTCTAAATGTAGCTGAAATAAAATAAAAAAAAACGTCACTGGTACAGAAAGGGTTAAACACATTGTTTCTATACCTGTTATAATAAATAAAGTTAATATGAAATTGACTACAGTACTTGCGAGTTTCAGGCTATAAGGAAGTTGGAGCTGCAGACATTCATATTTAGTAGAATTACTTTCTATAAGGGGCAGGGGGATAGGAATCCTCCTCCCCTTGTAAAATTCTTCTACTCAACGAGACAGAAAAAGCGGCGAGGGAACGAGAAAGTGGTCCCGGACCCTGAGAATAGGAACTTTATATATCGTTTCTGTGGGCCACCCCCAGCAATGGGGTATGTGCCTGAGTACATACATACATACATACATACATACATACATACGTACACACAAACAGACATACATTGTTGTCTATATTACGGTTGTAGTACATTCATTAGTACACAAAACCCAATTCACCAAAAATGTTATCCATCATAAACCTACATTATTATTGCATTTCTGTTTAACCCCTTCTGTACCGGTGATATCCTTTTCGCTATATTCTGGCAACAATTAGATGATTTGTTCAGCTTAAGAAGGACGTCTACCGAGTAAAATGCTACAGTCTATCTCAATTAATCCATTTAGCTACATCATTCTAAACCTTCATACATTCGCTTAAATATAGCTTAAGTCAAATAAAAAGACGTCGCCGGTACAGAAGGGGTTAATAGCAATGTTTACGGTTCCAACTTCCTTATAGCTTGAAACTTGCAAGTGGTCGATTGCTATATTACCATCTACAGATTTGTGGGGCGAAACGTCTTCCCTTCAGTATTCGAGGGTGCCCAGCTTCATATTATGTTGGCTAGAGTTACACAGTTTTATTCAGCTTAGAAGGAATATACTGAAGGGGAGATGGGTCGTTTTCCTCATATTTAGCCCTATTAGTTTTCAAATGCTAAGACGTTCGGCCTATTATATTGGCGATTTTAAGAACCTCCGCCCCATTTCTTTGCCAATAATAAGACTTTCGTGTAATTTAGGTGTCGATTTTTCTTGGCGAGCGATAGCTTAATATTGGTGTTTATCCTACATTTGTCCTAAAACTCGAAACGGAAAGACAAACCATTTGACACAGAAAGTATCCTGATACTTATGACCGAATAGTTATGATTTTATACAAGCTAGAGCCATAATGATTCCACCTCTCTAACCCCCCCACCCCCACACACACTCAGACACACAATCAAATGCTAAGCAATCTTGGTTTACTCACGCCTGTTCTACTGCTGTCCGCAATAAGGAGGAAGCATTCAACCGGTACCGACGCCTTAAAACTCAAGACCCTCATTCTTCCTATGTTTCTGCCCGGAATCAAGCCAAATCTGTTCTTCGACTTGCCAAACACTCTTTCATCAATAATAAATGCACTGAACTATCCAACTCTAGCTCTTCCCAAGCTTTCTGGCATCTAGCCAAAAACCTCTCCAACAATTTCTCTTCCTCGTCTTTCGCTCCCCTTTTCCACTCTGATGGCAAAACCATCACTTCTTTCTCTGACAAAGCTAAACTCTTCGCTCAAATTTTTGCTAGAAACTCCACCTTGGATGATTCCGGTGCTATTCCTCCTTCTCCACCCTCCTCTCTCTTACTTATGCCTAATATCCTAATCTCTTCTAAAGGTGTACTTTCTACCCTCTCTGGGATTAATACTAATAAGGCGTACAGTCCAGACGGTGTTCCTCCTGTTGTTCTCAAAAACTGTGCTTCCGTGCTGACTCCCTGGCTAGGCAAACTCTTTCGTCTCTGTCTATCCTCTAACGTCTTCCCTTCATGCTGGAAATTTGCTCACATTCAACCTGTCCCAAAGAAGGGTGACCGCTCTCAACCCTCCAACTATCGTCCAATTGCTCTCATCTTTTGTCTTTCTAAAGTTTTAGAAACTATTCTTGCTTCCAAATTTCTTAAGCATTTCTCTTCTCATAATCTGCTCTCAGATCGCCAGTATGGCTTCCTTAAGGGTCGCTCTACTGGTGATCTTCTTTCATATCTTACTAACTCTTGGTCATCCTCCTTTCGGGAATTCGGTGAGACTTTTTCTATTGCACTAGACATATCGAAAGCCTTCGATAGAGTCTGGCACAAATCTTTAATTTCTAAACTACCCTCCTTCGGTTTCTCTCCCTCCATCTGTGCCTTTGTCTCTAATTTCCTTTCCGGCCGTTCCATAGCCGCGGTTGTGGACGGCCATTGTTCACTTCCTCACCCTATAAACTCCAGTGTCCCTCAGGGTTCTGTCCTATCTCCTATTCTCTTTCTAATTTTTATAAATGATCTAAACTGTACCTCAATTCCCATCCATTCATGCGCAGACAACTCAACCTTACACTACTCCATTAGTTTTTCAGAACGCCCCAGCCAGCAATCCCTCAACGACAAACGTAATGAAGCCATAGAACTCTTAAATTCTGATCTAAATACGATCTCCAATTGGGGCAGAGAAAACCTTGTTACCTTTAATGCTTCCAAAACCCAATTTCTCCATCTATCTACCCGTAAGGAATTCCCAGCGGACTATCCCTTATTCTTCAACAATACAAAAATCAATCCTTCATCTTCTCTCAATATTCTTGGTGTCTCTTTTTCTTCTGCTCTCAGTTGGAAGGACCATATTACCAGTCTTGCTAAGGCAGCCTCCCAGAAGCTGAGTGTGCTCAACCGTCTTAGGGGGTTCTTTTCCCATGCACAGCTTCTTGCTCTGTACAGGGGCATAGTGCGTCCATGTATTGAGTATTGTTCACATGTGTGGGGAGGTTCTTCTCACACCGCTCTCCTAGACAAAGTTGAAAGGAAGGCCTTTCGTATCATTAACTCCCATCCACTCACCAACTCTCTGCAATCTCTCTCTCTCTCCACCGCAATGTTGCATCTCTCTCGCTATTCTATCGCTACTATAATAATCAGTGTTCCTCAGAGCTTTCCCAGTGTATACCACCTCCTTTACGTAGGGCACGTGGTACCCGTCTTGCAACTCAATCCCAACCCTACTCTGTGCAACTCTCCAACCCAAGAGTGAAACGTTACTCTCAAACTTTCTTCTACTCAACAGCTGAGCTCTGGAACTCTCTCCCAGAATCAGTCTTTCCCTCTTCCTATGACTTAAATTGCTTCAAACTCTGTGTGTCCAGGCATTTTGGCTCGAACGTCCCTTGATTTTGGCCCAGTAACTCTTTCAACTATGGGGGAGGCACTCGCTATAGGCAGTTATGCCTTTTGCCTCCCTCAATCACATAAAAAAAAAAAAAAAAAAAAAAACACACACACACTCTCTCTCTCCACATGACGCCTGCCAGCCATCATCATCACTTCCCTTCAGAATATAACCCTTTCGGTGATGGAGGGGGGAGCGTGGGGGTGGGGGAGGGGGTTGCTATCCAATTTAACACTATCTGGTCCTACGTCTTGTGTATTTGCTTATTTTCTATCGAGTTCCCTTGCGTTTGCCATATTCTAGCAATGTCTCTCAGTTTGTCCCCTAGGCTAACAAAAAACACCTTCCCAGACCCCCTTCAAACTAAACAAAATGCCCACCCAGACCCCCTTCAAAATAAACAAAATGCCCACCCAGACCCCCTTCAAACTAAACAAAATGCCCACCCAGACCCCCTTCAAACTAAACAAAATGCCCACCCAGACCCCCTTCAAGTTAAGTCTGTATCATTAAGAGGTAGTGCTTGGTTTTTGGTCTAAATATTTATATATATTATTTAGTTTTCAGTTCCCACGCTGAAGCTCCATCAAGCTTAGAAAAACACCCCCTAAATCCCCTTTCAAGATAAATTTGCACATTTTTCGGTAGAAAAATATCCCGGCCGAAGGAAAGTTCCTTCTAAAATTAGAGGCTCGCAATCGCTCGCCAAGAAAAAATCAACACCTAAAAGGCACGAAAGGTCTTAATATTGACAACAAAAATAGGTGAAGGTCTCAAAATCGCCAAATTAACGGAACACCCGTCTTAAAACCTCGAAACTAATATGCTAAACATGAAGTAGAAAGGGGTCCAGAACAAGCGAGTACTACCTCCTTAACCTAAAAATGTGCAGCAGAAGGCCTATTTCTGTTAAGGGGGGTCACCAGCTTTTTTTATCTTCCTCTCCTTTTCTCCCTTTCTCTGGCTTGTATCCATTCGGCCCCATGCAGCCAACTGTTTTAAGACGTTTATCCCCATCCAGGTGTCGATTTCTTCCTGGCGAGCGATAGCGAGCCAGCATTATATGGAGACATCCGGCTTTGCCGGAGAAAATGTTCTATCGAAAAATGTACAAATTTAGCTTGCTGTCAAAACAAAAATATATATATGCTGGCTCGCTACGGCTCGCCATGAAAATATTGACACCTGGATGGGGGTAAGAGAAAGAGAATAAAAGCGAGGTGGGCTCCCTGAAGGTACAGGCTCGCTATCGCTCGCTCAGAAAAAAATATACACCTGAATGAGATGAAGCGTCTTATTTTCGCCAAACTACTGGGGTGAAACGTCTTTAAAACTCCAAACTAATGGAAAGAAACAGGGAAATCCAAAAAGACCCACCCTGGGACCAAAAAGGGTTAAGTTATCAAAGAGTCTCTATGTCTCTCTCTCTCACACTCTCACACTCTCTCTCTCTCCCCATGACGCCAGCCAGTCGTCATCATCATCATCAGCTGCACTTCCCTCCAGATGTTAACCCTTGCAGTACGCGGGGTGGCGGCTTTAAATGTGTAACACTATCTGGTCCGACGTTTTGGGAGTTATTATTATGTTTACTTCTTGTTAAGGGGAGATGGGCTATTTATTTTCTCATTTATGTATCTTTGTATTATATTTGTTTTTATTTTCCTCCCTAGACCTCCATCAAACTGTATAAAACACCCTCTAGACCACCCTTTAAGATAAATGTGTACATTTTTCGGTAGAAAAATGTCCTGGCTGATGGCCGATTACTCTTGAAATTACAGGCTCGCTATCACTCGCCCGGAAAAATTGACACCTAAATGGCACGAAAGGTCTTATTATTGACAAAGAAATGGGGCGTAGTCTTAAAATCGCCAAACTAAAGAGCCGAACTTCTTGTAATCCATTACCAACCCCAATGTACTCGAATAAATACCAGGCCGAATTTAACTAATCAATTACTAAAATGAGAGACATAAAACAATGCCTCTTTCTGAATCTATCTATCTATCTATCTATCTGTCTATTGCCTGACGCCGTGATCCCCGAAGGGGTGGCCACAAACGAACCGCCCCATGCACCTCTGTCCCCAGTCAGTCGACGCCCCTCCTCCCAACCAGCAATGCCTTCATCCATATGCTTCCTCACTCCATCCTTCCACCTCTCTTTCGGTCTGCCTCTCCCTCTCTGTCCTTCCACCTCGCTCTCGTACACCTTCTTAGTCATTCTCTCGCTTCCCATACGTTCCATATGGCCGAACCATCTCAAGTTGTTCCTTTTCACACTTTCCATTACATCTACCTGCACAACCACACCTCCTTCTTACTTCCTCATTCGTCTGTCTATCCCTCCATGTAACTCTGCACTCACTTTTCAAGTAACATATTTCCACCCCTCTCACTCTTGGTCTGAGTCTCTTCTCAAACGTCCATGCTTCGCTTCCGTAAGTCAGTGTCGGGATTTCCACACTGTCGTGCCAGGACTTCTTCACTTCCATACTGACCACCCTATTTCTTGTTACTGCTTTCAGCATTCCTACAACCCTCTTTCCCTGTTGCACCCTCTCCCACACTTCTTCATCCATAGTCAAATTTTTACTCAACCCACTGCCCAGATACTTAAATGAGCTGACAATCTCCATAGCCTGACCGTTCAAGTTCACCTCACACTCAGTGGCTTCACCCCTCTCGAAAACCATAATCTTGCTCTTCCCCGCATTTACCTTCAGATTCCGTTTTTCGCACACTGTTCCAAACAAATTTATCAGGCCCTGCAACTCCCATTCATTATCGCTCATCAGAACTGTATCAGCAAATAGTACAGGCAGCTTCCACTCATTTTCCTCCCTTATCAGCGATACACAAACATCCACTGCTCTTCCTTGTATTTCTTTCATGACTCCATCAATATATACAGTAAACAACCATGGGGACATCACACAACCCTGTTTCAACCCAACATACAGGTCAAAGAAGTCGCTCTGCTCATTCTCCACGTACTGCCGCCTTTGCACCCTCATACATACTCTTCACTGCTTTCAGCAACTTGCCATCTACTCTGTATTGTGACGCCTCCCGGCGCTAGCAGAATGGTTGCGTGGGGCATTGCAGCTCGCTAGCGCTCGCCAGGATGGGGGGATGGGCTACAGTTGTCCTAGAATGATCTGCTTTCTTTTATTAGTGTCGTGTTGCCACAGACAGTCTAGAAATGGTCTTTTTTTTTTGTCTGTGACCGCGCCTTGTATTTTATATTCGCTATAATATAAATGTTGCTTGTGTGAGAGGCGAGCGAGAGAGGGTGACGGGGTACACCTGGCAGTGGGGCGAGCTATCACGCGGCCCGCTTGGGCGCTGACGGCGTTGGCGGCCGGGTGGTCAACTAGTCCCTGCTCATCGCGGCCTCGTGTTTTTTGACCAGCTCAGAGCTGGCCTGACACGCGTATCGTCTACATCCTTTGCAATTCTGTCCCCCATACTCGCCACTTTGCATACTATTTCTCTCTCTCGACTTCTCCTTTCTCATTCTCTAATCTTTATTAAACTCAACATCCCTTCTGGTTTCAGCATAGACGTTCACCGTCGGCCAGTCGTATTGTACGCGAAGCTCTCAGATATTTCTATGTATTAGGCTTTAATGAGGTTTGGAGAGACGGACTTTTCCGTGTGTGTCCTCTCTCGGGAAGGTTGTAGACCGGTATATGTCTCCCTGGCAGGGTGTTGAGTGATTCTGCTTAGTTATTTAAAGCTAGACTAGGGGTAAGGTTACTGTATCGTTGTCTCCGATGTGTGCAGTGTTAGCTAAGCCCTGCACGACATCGACAGGTACTGTGGGAGCCTAAGTTGTCTTCGGGTGGGTTTACTTGCGAGCACAGCGCTGTGGTGTGAGAGGGCCATAGCCTATCCCTCACAACATAGTGCTGCCTCTTTGTGTTGACTTCTGAGGGATCGCCAGGATAGAACTAGGTACTAGAGACCTAGATTTATCAAGAGAGCATCCCCGTCATATAACGTAATCTTCATTATACCACCTTCGGACAACGTTAGGCTACGAGCCGCATGCTCACCCATTGTTGCCCTGCCTTGATACCCCAGCTAGACTTTATTAACCGAGCAGACACTGGTTAGAGATAAGCTCCATTATTATATGTATGCCACATTATTATTCACTACACTTTTGAGCCGAGGTTGTTGTTGAGTTGCACAACCCTAGTAGGCTGTTGCGTTGTGTCACGAAGCATTTCTTTAGTTGTCGAGCATTACTACCTTTGCGCAGTCTTTATTATTCGCCTGCCTATTATTACTATATGTCCTAGCATTTATTGTGGCCCGTATTCTGCATTATAATTGTTCAAGATTCTTTACGAACATCTTCCCAGCATCAGACTTATTTCAGAAGTTTCCAGTTGATGTTGCAGGACTAGCATTGCACTTTCTTTAATACAGGAGTGCCAGTTATTTGAGTATCTACCGTAACGTTAATTAATCACGTTACTTATCTTTTCTTTGTGTAACCTAACGAGTAATCTTTTACTGTTTGAGAATAGGCTGTTTCATCGAGCGTCAGCCTAGTGTGTGTGCACCAGTTACCGAGTCATAGGATACCTCGTTGTCCAGGCACGACTCAGGGCGGTAATGGTGTTTTGTTTTCCAGTGTTTAAGGCAGGGGTTGGATCTAGTGTTACCGTTGTTGCATTTTTGCCATTATCTAGTCCAATGTTGAAGAGCCCTGTGTCTTTGAGAACCTGGATCGTAACAGTATATTCTAAGTACTGTCCACATGCCAACTCCTCCAAGTCCATAAAGACAACATACAACTTTTGTTGCTTCTCCAGATATTTCTCCACAATTTAGGGTAAAGATCTGATCTACACATCCTCTTCCCTTCCGTTCTCACTCTCACTCTCTCAATCACTACCCTACTGTACACCTTCCCTACTACGCTTAGAAGACATATTCCTCGGTGGTTACCACACACTCCTCTTTCCCCTTTACCCTTATATAGGGGGACTATTATGCCAGTCTTCCAATCATTGGGTGCACTCCCCTTCTCCCATGCTAGTTTGCACATTTTCCATACCCATTCGATCACTATCACACCACCATACCTCAACATTTCCCCACACACTCCATCTGTTCCTGGTGCTTTCCCCAACTTCACTCTTTTCATGGCTTCCCACACTTCTGACCTCCTGATCCCCACCTCCGCCTCCACTACTTCTCTTCTTCTCCCTCCCATTACCCATCCAACTATGTTTGGTGGTGCTTCATTCCTTACATTAGGCAACTCGTTGAAGTACTTCCTCCATCTTACGACTCTCTCTTGCTTCTCGGCTAGCATTCTCCCATTCTTATCTTTCACACCCTTACTGTTTCCCTTGCTCCCTTCCCTAACTTTCTTGACTTCTTTCCAGAACAGTTTCTTACACTCCCTCCATTTTACACTCAGATTCCTTCCAAATTCCTCATCTACTCTTCTCTTACTTTCCTTCACTATTCTCTTCACCACTCTCTCTCCACGTACCTCGCTCGTTTCTGACTCTCCAAATCTTCATTCTCACTACTACCCAACCACTCTCTATATGCTTTCTTCTTGTCTTCCACAGCTGTTTTTACCTCTTCTGTCCACCAAGCTGTACCTTTCACTCTCCTCCCTCTTCTCCTTACTCCACACACCTCGTCACATGCTGCGCAGATCTCTTCCTTAAACACCTTGCTCATCTCCTCCACTTCCTCCATATCTTCCAAGTCGAGCCCATCTAGTCGTCTTTCTACTGCTCTCCTGTACTCTTCTCTGATTTCCTCCTCCTGTAGCCTCTCCACCCTCCTCGCCATTCCACCTTCCTCTCGCCTCCCTCTAGCTCTCCTCATCCACTTCTTTTGTATCCTAATTTTAGCTACTACTACATAATAATCAGACAGACCCCCTCCAATACCCCTATACACCCTAGCATCCAGCACAGATTCATTCATTCGTTCATCCACACACATATAATCAATCAGTGCCTTTCGTTCCACCACTGTCTTATCCTTATCCTTCATCTCACACACCACTTTCCATGTGTACCTGTGTATCATTCTATGTCGGAAGAAGGTGTTGGCTATCCACAGCCTCCACCCCACACATACGTCCACAAGTGCACTACCATTCCCATTCACCTCTGACGGTAACCCCCTGCACCCTCCCATCACTACATCAACTTTCCTATCACCCACTTTCCCATTCATATCTCAATCAGAAATATTCTTTCGTTCTTGTCAAACTTATCCAGGCACGACTCCACATTCCCCCAGAACTCCTCTTTCTTTCTTACAAGTTTATCCTCTGTCGGAGCATACACACACATAAGCACCCACGTTTGTATTCCTACTTTCATTCTCACCCACACAATCCCTGAACCCACAGACCCATAGTCTCTTATGCACTCCTTCCATTTGTTACTTACAAACAAACACGCACCTTCTCTCGCTGCTCCCTCACTCACTCCAGCACACACACCCATTCCACACTCCCACTCTCTCACATCTGTACCCCTCCATCTGGTCTGCGTCATTCCACATACATCCAGCCTGGCATTCACTAACACTTCCAGGACCTCTCTCTCATTTGTGTCATCATTCATGCCTCTCACATTCCATGTTGCTATTCTAAGATTGTCCGTAAGATTGTCCATAGTCGTTCAGGGTTCATCAACACAGGGTCCGTGTGCATCCGAGGCCGTTCGTTCGTTTTTCGTTGCTTAAGCATTTTTCACGGGTGGGGGTCGTAAGCCCACCAACCCAACCTCTTTAGTCGCCTCTTATGACACGCAGAAGGCACATGGGGCATATTCTAATCCCTTACCCCCAGGGGGGTATGAGTCCCATAATATTTCAGTCATACTTACAGAAGATTCTTTCTCACCTGCCCCTCTCACTCACTCTCAAGCAGTAAAGGAAAGAGGATCTCAAAATGACGTCTGCCTCATTCCCCCCCCCCCCTCCCCACACACACATACACAGACACTTCTCTCTCTCTCTCTCTCTCTCAAAAGTGAGTGCGCTAGGTATCAACACAGAGGTCACAAATTGGATAGAAAGTTGGCTAACAGGTAGACAACAACGAGTGGTAATCAATGGTGTTTCTTCTGAGTGGACTTCAGTCACTTCTGGAGTTCCACAGGGATCTGTCCTTGGCCCACTTCTGTTTATCATATGTGTCAATTACATCGATATTGGTCTGTTGAGTGTGATCTCCAAGTTTGCAGATGACATAAAGCTTGGAATGAATGTGAAAGACCCCAAAGGGCCAAAGGGGTTGAATAGCTCAGGATAGACCTCAACAGACTGGGTGAAAGGTCGGAAACATGGCAGATGCTTCTAAACTTGGAAAAGTGCAAGGTGATGCATATCGGCCAAGCAAACCCCTATTCAGGCTCTTCACTATTGGGAATATCTATGGAAGTGACTGACTTGGCAAAGGATTTGGGTTTTCTGATTAGCAGTGACCTAAAGTTTTCCAAGCAGTGCATTGAAGTAAAGAAGAAAGCTCAGAAATTATTGGGCTATATTAAGAGGCAATTTAAGTATAGCAATAAGGAAATAGTCCTCACACTTTACAACGGTCTAATACGGCCTCTACTGGAGTATGCTGTTCAATTCTGGTCTCCAGCACTCAGGAAAGATATAGAGCGACTGGAAAGAGTACAAGCTAGGGCTGCACAACTTATTCCATCGCTTAGATGAATTGGCTATTAGCACCGGTTGAGAGTTCTTGATATCTTCCTGTTGGAGACCCGCAGACTACGAGGTCAGCTCATTGAAGTTTTTAAAATACTTAATGGGTTTGACAATGTGGATTATAGCAAAATGTTTAGCCTCAATATAAATACAACATGCAACCATTGCTGGAAATTAGAATTGAAAAGGTTCAGCACTAGTATCTGTGGAAACGTTATCACATATAAGATCTGTTCTACCTGGAACAAAATTCCCTCCGAAGTTGTAAATAGTTCTTCAGTAGAGCAGTTCAAGAAGAGAGTAGATAGTATTTTGCACACTCTGTAAAGAGTGTAGTGCACTGAACAGTGTCTCTTCTTCCACTTCGAGTATGTCCTCGGAATGCACCGCAAGGTCTCTGAGATACTAACTGTTCCTTGTAACTCTCTCTCTCTCTTTATCTATCTTCTGCAATTTCTAGTAGAATAATGCGCCATATTGTTTGGATCGTAAGGTCTATATAGTTAGTGAATCTCTCTATCTCTCTCTCTCATTCAACCCTTACTTTAACTCTCTCCACTCAACTCACTCTCACTCTCTCTCTCTCCTATGCCCTTCCGGATTTTCCGTCTTTCCGTCACAGCTGCCAGGGAATCAGAATGCGTAAGTCGAGATTATACACCCGACCCCTGTTTACTCCACAAAATATCTCCCTTGATTATGGATTTTGTTAAGGGGAGATTGGTCGTTTTTCTGGACCCCTTTTTCGATCGTGTATAGCCCCATTAGTTTTGAGATTTTAAGAAGCTCGGCCCATTAGTTTGCTGATTTTAACACCTTTCGCTCCATTTTGTTGTCAATTTTAATAGCTATCGTGCCACTTAGGTGTCATTTTTTTTCTGGCGAGCGATAGTGAGCCTGTAATTTTCAAGGAACCAGCCTCCGGCCGGGATATTTTTCTACCGAAATATGAACAAACTTATCTTGAGGAAGGGTCTAGGGTGTGTTTTTATTTTTTTGTTATGGAGGTCTGGCGAGGAAACTAAAATATAAATGAATGAATAGACCAACAAAACAGCCACTAACCCCTTAAGAGGAATCATAATGCGTAAGTCGAGAATTATGCACCCGACGCCTGTTTACTCCACATACCTCCCTTGAGTATGGCTTTGTTAAATTTTATTCAGTTTAGGAAAGTTGTGTTGCTATATATTTCTCTTCATTATGGCTTTTGTTAGTTTTTTGTTCAGTTTAGGAAGGGTTTGTTACACCACATCTCCCTTTATTCTGGCAATCAGTAGAATATTTCTTTTTCAGTATAGGAAGCGTTAGTTAGTTTATATATCTCTTTATTCTGATTATCATTAGACGATTTTTGTCAGGAAGGGTTTGTTACTCCACATCTTCCTTGATTATGGTACTTGTTATGAAATTGTATTCAGTATATGACGGGTCTGCTATTATATATATCTCCCTTTGTTCTGGCTATCATTAAATTATTCTTCAGTTTAGGAAGGGGTTGTTACTATATATATATATATATATATATATATATATATATAATTGTTATGGTTATTATTCGACGATAATATTCAGGGGAGACGATTAATATGAAGGGTGTGCCTGGAAGTGTGGTGGGAGGGCTTGTGGCTTTGGCTCCGCTGCATGTCTGCCTGCCGAGATCGGAACCTCTCCGGGTGGTCAGGGGCCGGGGGAGTGCTGGAGCGACCTTGGTAACCCTGGTCTCTGGGTCTTCTCCTGGGTGACCTGGATGTGTGTGAGTTTGTGTTTTTTATCTGTTTATTTTTTGTTTTATGTTGTTGTGTTTCCCTGTTCTTGCTCTGTCTTGAGTCGGCTACCCCCAAAATGGGGATTGGGCCTGAGCATATAGATAGATAGATAGATAGAATATTCAGCTTAGGAATATTTCGTTACTATATATCTTCCTCTATTCTGGCCATCATTAGACGATTGTATTAATTTTTGGAAGGATTTGGAATGGTCACGGGGTTCATTGAGATATTTGATTCAGAGGATACATTGACTAATCTCCCGATCTTCTGGCTTTGATTAGACAAGTGTTTTAATCTTAGGAAAGATCCGTTATGGTTATGGGGTTGAGATATACGATGTGGACGATAGATTTAACCTGTCAGTACGATACTATCTTTCTTCATTAGATTGTAGTTTCCATTAGATGATTTTAGTTAGCTTAGGAATGAACTGTTTATTCGGTCAGAGAGCTAATTGTTCCGTTTACAACTATAATCCATTGAGGGCAGTCCAAAGTTGCGTAAAATTGTTCAATGTTATCTAGAACACTATCAGAAAAGCTTAATCTTAATGAAGAGGTAAATGTATTTGCCTAACATTTACAACAGCTATGCGTCTTTAACACTCAACAAGCGGCTAGTTTTGTAACGCTACTACCTGCCCAGCGGGTAGATTTACCCTAAACGAGCTTCATTCCATGCTCTTTCTCATGCATAAAGAAGAGCCAGAGCATAATACAATTATATATCTGTGAAAGGGCGATAATTGAGCTTTCCAATGACACCTGAATCATCCTTGTACGACCAAGGGTTCTCTTGCAATGATCGTGCAACACGAAGGGAAAATCCCTAAAATACAGTAATTTCGTAAATTTTTACTCTATATTGCGGGACCAGGGATGTGGTGGGATGTGATGTAACCGTCAGTGGCGGGACTGGGTCCATGCCGAACGGTCAGAGCCCACCCGCGCTCCTCCCACCGCTCGGACTCTCTCTCAAGAGCCGATTATGTGCTAAAAATCGCGTACGACTTAAGGCGGGCCCCGCTTTTTAGGCCTTGGTTCTCCAACCGACTTAAGGCCGGCGCCGCCAAAGAGGGGAAAAAGGTGTTAAAATCGCAATAACTAATGGGCCGAACATCTTAAAATCTCAGAACAAATGGGGCTAAAAATGAGGGAGAAGGAGTCCAAAAAAGCGGCTACCTCCCCATTCAATGGATCGATGAACTCTTTCCAGAATTATAAAAAAAAATATGTCTCCATTTTTGTTCTTCCTTCCCAAGCCAAGTAAAGCCAGTGTCACACGAGCGCTTTTTCCGGCAATTTTCGATGAGCAAGTTTTTTCTCGTGATATTTTGAGTCTTTTTCACATTGAGATCGGCAACTAGACTGAATTAAGATAGATTATGTTTGTTGTTGTTGTTGTGTATATTTTATACACATCAGGTAGATTATGTTAGGTGGCACCATGAAGGCAATATAACATTATAAACCCTAGCCAAGTAAAGGGCCCACTTCTTCTTCCTTGACCCTTACAATCACTATAGTCAATTAATTTTCAGCTGGCGGTAAATATAATCTCTTAGCGGCTGATGTCACCATACTTAAAGGACAAATAATTAATGGACATGGTTCACTTTTTGGTCGATTTATTTCATTTATTCATTATTTTTGTTTTCTAGTTTCCTCCCTATACCTTCATCAAACTTAAAAAAAAAAACATCCATTAGATCCCCCTTGTAGATTAATTTGTAAATTTTTCGGTAGAAAAATGTCCGGTTCTTCCAAAATTACAGGCTCACTATCATTCGCCAGGAAAACAATCGACACCTAAATGGCACGAAAGGTCTTAATATTGACAAAGAAATGGGGCGTAAAGTTTTTAAATAACCAAACTAAAGGGCCGAAAGTCTTAAATGTCTTTTTTCTGGCGAGTGATAGCAAGCCTGTAAGTTTAAGAGGAAACGGCGTGACATTTTTTTTACCGAAAATGTACAAATATATCTGAAAGTGGTTCATGGGTGTGTTTTTATTTTAAGCTTGCTGGAGGTCTAGCGAGACAACTATAGAGATACAAAAAGTAAATAAATAGACCAACTAAATAAACCCTACCTCCCTTAAATGCATCACCTATATTAACAATACAATCTACTCCGGTAATATTAACAACTTGTATTGTGCAACTCTTAAGGGGGGAATGGTTGTTTTTTTCTGGTCGCCTTTCTTCCTCATGATTAGCCCCATTAGTGTTGAGATTTTAGGACGTTAGTTACGATAGTTTGACGATTTTAAGACATTTCACCCATTTTCTTTGTCAATTATTATGTTCTATCCAACAACCAACCTTACTCCTAAAATCGATTAATGAAATATTACAAACACATGTGGCAGTCCGTGGATTCGAACCCAGGACCTTTATTATTATTATATTAGGACCATTCGTGCCATTTAGGTGTCGATTTTTCTGGCTAGCGATAGCCATAGAAAGAAACCGTCCCGAAAAATGTAAACATTTATCTAGAAGGGGGATCTAGGGTATGATTGTTAAAGCTTAGTGGAGGTCTAGCGAGGACACGAAACTAATAAATATATAAATTATTAAATAGACCATAACATTAACCATACCCCCGGTAACCTTTTCAATAAGGTGAATACATGAATTTCTGCACGTTAATATTGCTACGCTACCTCAAAAATATATCATTCAACCTAGGAAAGACCACTTGCATTCAAGACTTTAAATCGATCCCAAATATCCAATTGACACCGAAAATCGATTCATAAATTCAGTAAAATCCTCTAGAGATGGCTGAAAATCAAAATATTACAAACAAATAATAATAATAAAACATGAAATATAATACAGACATAAGTGCAGTCAATTAATCTCAACACATGTTTAATCCATAACAAGTCCACATATTGCTGTGGTACGGCTAGATATTGATGATTACGGCGGCTCTGTCTCGAGTCGGCCACCCCCAGCTAAAAATAAAGAAAAATATGGGAATGTGCCTGAGTATATAGGTAGCTAGATAGATAGATATATAGATTGATAGATAGACGACTCCAACTTCCTTATAACCCGAAACTCGCAAGTGGTCAATTAAGAGGAAAGGGGACAGGGTAGGATTGCACTTAATTGGATACGACAAGAAAGGACGGGACGGGACAAGACAGGACAGGATAGAACAGGACAGGCCAGGCCAGGACAGGACAGGATAGGACAGGACAGAGTAGGACAGCACAGGACAGGACAGGCCAGGACAGGACAGGCCAGGCCAGGACAGGACAGGACAGGACAGGACAGGACAGGACAGGACAGGACAGGACAGGACAGGCCAGGCCAGGACAGGACAGGACAGGCCAGGCCAGGACAGGACAGGACAGGATAGGACAGGACAGATTAGGACAGATTAGGACAGGACAGTACAGGACAGGACAGGACAGGCCAGTACAGGATAGGACAGGACAGGATAGGCCAGGGTGGGAAAGTGATCCTCGATGTATCTGAGAATATAGTAATTCATTTAAAAATGCAATCAGTCGCGGGTTTAAGGCAAGGTGTGTGGGTGTGAAAGATAATGTGTATGTATGCAAGTGTGTGTGTGAAGCAATCCCTCCCAGTTTTCATACTCTCTACAAACTTTGTCTAACTCCGTGTCTTTCACTCGCATTTTCTCCATCACAATAACTGTCTCTTTAAAATGACACTATTTCCATCACCTCACAAAACTCCTGCTCTCTCATTCACACTTTGTCATAAACTTAGACAGTCTCGCTTACTTTTATTTCACACAAGTTTCTGGATTTGGGTTTTTTATTTCATGTTCACTATTATCTGTCTCTTGTTCTGGAATTAATTTGTTTCTCTCACTGTGGCTTCATTTAAATCAGACAACATAATTATATGTACATATATTTCTTTATGATTTTTTTTTCTTTGATTATATGTTGGTACTAATCTTCATTTATCAATAATTATTATCGAATGAACTACCCGGTAAATCATCACAGGCTGCACAGCTACTACACCTACAGATCACCTACATCAAGAAACCAAAGTCCTCAAAGTCAAAGACCACTAAAACATGAGAGGCACTCAATTCCTGGCTGCAGTCTCCACTAATCAACACCACCCACTACACTACATGGCAGTATACCCAGACACCAAGAAACATCAAAACAACACCCTGCACACGGTATCACACACAAATACTGTCATCTTTCCTCCTTGCCCACCCCAAACCAGCTTCCATAAGCACATCCATACTCATATCACTCGCCATTCCATCCAGTCACTCAAAGACAACAAGCAGCTGCAGGCACGACCTCCAGAAATCCATCCTTCTGAGTCCTCCCTTCCTTGCGAGCACAGAGTATACCTGGCCAGACTGAGATGTGGGCACCATCCAGCTTGTCTGAGCTATTAGAAGAGACTGGATGACTCCGTCGGTGAAGCCTGTCCTGGATGTAACACAGCACCCCATACTATTAAACACATCATAGAAGACTGCATTCCACATAATCACTTACGCCAACAACATAATCTACACTCCTTGAGAGCCCTGTGAGAAAGCCCGATCTCGGCCATGGCCTTCTTTAGGGACTCAGGGCTGTTCGGCCAGGCAGCCTAGGAAATGACAAAGGAGTACAAAGGAGTACAAAGGAAATCAAGCAACAACAGGCCTAGTGACCCTTCTAGGCTGCTTGTCCTCCAAAACACTGAGGATCAAGTGTCCAAACAATGGTTTAGAGTGGGTAAGGGAACATTGGAAAGGGAACTACTGCCCTGGAACTAATGTCCGTGGCAGGATTAGGAAGTTAGTAGGGGACAGATGGGTTAGTAACTGAGGGGGGGATAAAATAAAGTTACTCATTTACAAACGCAGTCAGTCGTGGGTTTGATGCGAGATATTTGTCTAAGCGGAGTTTAAATGAATCAACGATGCTGCAGTCTATAACGTCTCGGGGAAGCCCATTCCACAAGTTAACAACTCGATTGAAGAAGAAATTCTTAGATTCGAGTGAGTTAAAAGATTTACCAATAATTTTGCAACCGTTTCCCCGTGTGTAATTAGATTGGTCGATAGTGAAGTACTTACTACAGTTCATATTGTCGATGCCTTTGATGATTTTGAACACTTGAATTAAGTCACCTCTTAATCTGCGCTGGGTTAAAGGAAATAGATTTAATTCTCTAAGACGCTCTTCGTATGGTTTGTTCTTTAGGCTAGGTATCATTTTGGTAACTCTACGTTGAACTCGTTCTAGCTTGTTTATCTCTTTTTGGTAATAAGGGCACCAGGATTGAACGCAGTATTCCAGAAGAGGGCGGACTAAGGAATTGTAAAGGGTTAGGATAACTTCTTTGGGTTTATGCTCAAATGACCTGCCTATAAAGCCAATTATTTTTGTTTGCCTTCTTAACAACTTCTGAACATTGTTGACTCGGTTTTAGGTTACTCGATATTGTTACTCCCAGATTGGTTTCTCTGTTTACAATCTTAAGCTGAGTGCCATTCATCGAATAGTTTGCTTTCTCATTTAGGTATCCGATATGTAGTACTTTACATTTATCCGCATTGAAACTCATTTGCCAAATTTGGGCCCAACATGACAATTTATCTAGATTATGTTGCATATCGTCAACTTGTTCTTTTGAGAGTACGCTATTTGCAATTTTTGTATCGTCAGCAAATTTTGAGATTGTACAGGTGAGACCCTCATCTATATCGTTGATGTAAATTAGAAAGAGAATTGGTCCTAGTACCGATCCCTGGGGTACCCCGCTACTTACATTGGTCCATTTAGATGCCTTACCGTTTATGACTACTCTTTGCTTTCTGTCGCTGAGCCAATTTTCTATCCATTTCAACACACCATCTTGTATTCCATGCGCTTTTAGTTTTAGCAGTAAACGTTTGTGGGGAACTTTGTCAAAGGCCTTTTGAAAATCAAGGTATATAATATCTACAGCTTTACTCTCATCGTAGAGGTTGAGGATATCGTGGAAGAAGTCTAAGAGGTTTGTTAAACAGGAACGTTTTTTACGAAAGCCGTGTTGAGTATCTTTAAGTAAGTTATTTGCCTATAAGTGATTTACGAGTCTGTCTCTTATGACCGTTTTTAGCATTTTACATACAATTGAGGTTATCTAATCGGACGATAGTTACTGGGTAGGGATTTGCTGCCTTTTTTGAATATCGGTGTTACGTTGGCTAGCTTCCACTGATCAGGCATAGTCCCAGACTGCAAGGATTCATTGAATAGCAATGTCAGTGGTTTGGAGAGCTCATCCTTAGCTTCCTTTAGAACTCTAGGCGAGATTGTATCAGGTCCAGGCGTTTTATTTACCTTGAGTTTAGCTAAACAATTCAATACTTCTCTCTCTGTAACGGTGATATTGCTTAGAACATCTGAATTATCAATCTGAATCGGCGATGGTGTAGGGATATCACTGAGGTCTTCGGTTGT
This sequence comes from Paralithodes platypus, assembly GCA_032716605.1. Classification (NCBI taxonomy): domain Eukaryota; kingdom Metazoa; phylum Arthropoda; class Malacostraca; order Decapoda; family Lithodidae; genus Paralithodes; species Paralithodes platypus. The sequence goes on from CM064572.1 coordinate 42,784,527, forward strand.
AAAAACTGATGCAAAGAAGGTATTGAGGGCATTACTCATTTGTACTTCGTCTTTGGTGTATTCTCCATTTTCATCGACTAACGGTCCAACAGTTGAAGTAACTACATTTTTCTTTCTGATATAACTATAGAATTCTTTCAGGTTTGTTTGACTTTGATTCGCAACATGTAACTCAGGGTCTTTTTACTTTGCTTAATTATCTTTTTGGCTTTGCGTCGTAGCTCTACAAATTTCACCCGTTCTTCGTCATTTTGTGAGGATTTTAATCTATCATTATAATAATAATAATAATAATAATAGTTCTTAAAGCTAGCGCATGCTAAGCTAGCTAAGGATAGCTCAATAAGGCCGATTAGGCGTATTTCCATTGGGGTCCTGTACTACTACCCCATCCCTTTGCTCATCAGGGATGGTAACGACTCAGTGCTTGTGAAAAATCTTTAATGCGCCGAGCGTGGGCGCGAACCCGGGCCTTCTGGATGGAAGTCCGAGACGCTAGTCACTACACCAAGCGAGCCGCAAATTTTTTAGCAAGCAGACAGTCTGAAATATCTTCATTCCACCATTTGGGCTTATCATTATGGCCTGGACGCCGTATTTTCGATGGTATGCAGTCTTGCACTGCCTTAAGGTAAGTGGTTGTGAAACACTCCCAAGATGTATTTATGTCGTTATTGTTAGTCAGAAAGCTCCAGTCAGTTTCTTTAAGCTTTGATTTAAGGTTATGAAAATTTGCTTTCTTGAAATTAGGGACTTTCTCAATGCTGCTATTTGATTTGTTACTAGTAAACTTTAAAGTGAAAGTTATCGTACGATGGTCGCTGTTTACTGACTTCATCACCAACATTCAAATTCTCTATTAATTCTTCTTTTGTTGCGAGTACAAGGTCAAGCACATTATTACCACGGGTCGGAGATTGTACAAATTGAAAAAGTTAACTCTCTTGCAAGTTAGCATAGAGGTCGTGTCCAGAGTGTGAAGTAAGAATATCGCCCCATTTAGTCACGGGTAAGTTGAAATCGCCAAAAATTACGGTATCTTGTATGTTAGTTATTTCTGCAATTTGTTCATAAATTTCACTGTCAGTTTGCACTGATTGAGCTGGGGGTCTGTATAATAAAGCTAGTGTTATTTTAGTTCCTTGTTTATTATTTAATAGTACGTAAGATATGTCTATATTCGCAATTTGAGGTTTTGACATTAAGACGGGATTAAGACTTTCTTTTATAAAAAACAGAACTCCTCCTCCATTTCTATTGATCCGACTTTTCTCAAACATTGTATAACCAGGAAGCGTATATTCGGCTAAAAAGTCTCCGTATTAAACCAAGATTCTGTAATGCCGATTATATCATAATGTTCTGTAAACACGATTTTCTCTAGATCTGAAAATTTATTGCGTATGCTACGAGCATTTACATAAAACACCTTAAGAGTATTAGAGTTGGATGTTACTGATTGTGCATTGTCTGAATTTTCAGTTCGTATTTGACTTACACTACCCCTGATACCCCCGGTTGACCCCGTTTTTTGAACGGAAATCCTTGACTGCATCGTTCAGGAGACGACCAAGACATGCAGCTCCTACTTCATTAAGATGTACACCATCTCCTGAAAACAAAGATTTATCATAGTAAAAATGATCCCACGTGTCGACAAAGCCGATGTCCTCCTCCCTGCAGAGTTTGGCTAGTCGGCGATTTGTACTGGTAGCTATGTTGTAGAATCGGTTTTCTACATCAATCGGGGAACAATTCCTGAAATCAAGATTCTATTAGATTTTTCCTTGAAGGACCGGATCAGCCGCCGGTACTTGCAAAGTAGTTCCTCTGACCGCGTCCGTTGGCCATCGTTAGATCCAACGTGGATGACGTACGTAGTGCTTGAGGGGGCGAGGCTGGAAACCTCTTCCACAGCTGCAACAATGTCGTCCACGCCGCCACCTGGGATACAGAATCGCTTTCTGGTCATGGGTGCCCTGGCGCAGAACTCGGTTAATTGGCCACGGACCATGGAGTCGCCCACAAGCCGAACTTCTTCCGTTTCCTCTTCCTCATCAATAGCAAGAATTTTGAAGCGGTTTTGGCATGTTGTCGGGATGACCTTCCTGGTACTGGTACTGGGACGCACATTGTTTCTGACTAACTGAAAGTTGTCCTGGGGGGGGGAGTGAGAGTAGAGTCATTATTATTTTCTGCAACATCTAAGGTAGCTGCTGGTGTGGGTACCGGTACCGTATGCACTGGAATGGCGGTTGACATCGTAGTGGTTTTGTTGGGCCGAGGGCACTCCTACGTTGAGTGTGGCAAATTCTTGAAGGGATTCAAGCTTCGTAGTCAGGGCATCGATCTTGCGGTGAGCTGCATTCAATTCATCCGCAATCTTCTCTCGGAGCTGGCAAAATCTACAAATTTGGACATCAGTATCAACAAACATGGTAGGGCCAAATTTACCGGAACTCGTGCAGGTTCGTTGCGGCGCCATGACGATATAATCACAATATGCTTGAAAATCACACAAATTTATGTTAGCAAAATGGTACAATTAAAGCCTGAAAATCACAAAAAAAATATGTTAGCAATGTAATACAACAACTACAACAGCTGTTGAAACTGTCAAAATCCGACTAGATAAATATTTCACTCTTAACCCCCGATTATCCGCATTTATAAACTAATAGCAACACTCTTTACAGCCTTACCATTACCTTTTTCCCATGGTTAGGTAGCTTCAGTTACAAGTATCCTCGTAATGATCCACATATATGTAGTTGCCAGTTTTCCTTTGTACTCCTTTGTAGCTAATACAGGACAAAGAGAGAAGGTGCAGTGAAAATCTTTGTCTCTCATTTCATCATTTACTGTATATATATATATATATATATATATATATATATACATGTATATTATTGTATATATATATATATATATATATATATATATATATATATATATATATCATCCCTTTTCATCCTAATCTCACCATCTGCCCCACCCCCCTCCCCCCCTTCTGATGTAAAGGATTTGTCAGCAGGACCTACACTTTAAAACCAGAGCTAGCAAGGCTTACATTACCACCAAGGCTTACATTACCACCTCTCTCTCTCTCTCTCTCTCTCTCTCTCTCTCTCTTTCTCTCTCTCTCTCTCTCTCTCTCTCTCTCTCTCTCTCTCTCTCTCTTTACTTCTACTTTGCTTTCTAATTCTTCTACTATAAACTGTTTCTCTCTAGTAGTATTAAGGCCGGACCACCTAGTAGGGACCGCAAGGTCTGTGTGGTATGAGTCTCTGCGTAACTGACCTGACCTGACCTAACATACCATTCATTTAACTATACCAGTGTCTTTTTAACATTTCTCCATCTCTCCACCAGGTGTCATGGATTCTACAGAGGGACCTGCACATCTCCCTCATGCTTAGCCCCAATAGTTTTAAAATTTTCAACCCCATTTATTTGTCAATGTTAAGATCTTTCGTGCCCTTTAGGTGTCAATTTTTTTCATGGCGAGCGATAGCCTGCCTGTAATTGTAGAGCAACCGGCCTTCGGCCGTGACATTGTTCTACCGAAAAATGTACAAATTAATCTCGAAGTGGAATCTAATGGATGTATTTTAAATTTGATGGAGGTCTAGGGAGGAAACTAAAAAATAAATAAATATATAAATAAATAATAATCTCCTTAGCTATCCTAAATGACTCTTCCTAACATTTCTCCATCTCTCCACCAGGTGTCATGGATTCGACAGAGGGACCTGCACATCCTGACCGTGGGGCGATACACGTACACAACGGACCAGCGTTACGAGGTCATCAACTCCCCCTCGGGCTCCAAGGACTGGATACTCAAGATCAAGTACGCCCAGGTCCGTGATTCCGGGAACTACGAGTGCCAGGTCTCCCACCAAACCCGTCCGTTCATACGTGGTGCACCTCCATATATTCAGTAAGTAAATAAGTATATATTAACACTTACGCTGCGGGCATATTTCCGCTATATTAGGGGCTCATTCAGGCACTCCTGAATGATTAACCCAGGAACGGCAAGCGTCCTCATATGAGTCTGAACCCTAGGAAGGCGAGCGTCGTCATATGAGCCATGGCCTAAAAAAAAACTTTCCAAACATCCCACTGTCACTCAAAACAAAGGAATGTGTAAATATGTGATATAATTCATATCCATACATTCTATCACTCCTCCACATTTGTCCATATTTCCCCCCCCCCCTCAATTATCACCTATTTTTCTCTTATTCCTGTGATTATTGGTTTATTTATGGCGCCAAATCTCCCTACCCGGTTTCAAGGTCGAAAGGGAGGGGTGTGGAGGGAGGAGAGAGAGAGAGACTAACTAGCCCGCACTGCCTCCAGTCTCGCTCGAGAGCTCGTGAAGTGAGGGTGCAGTTTCGCTCTCTGTCAACTCCATGAATGAACCGCTCGGCAATTTTTCATGTTTGTCACCCCCCAAATACTATTCCCACTTGTTTTATTGTTGTAACATTTAACTATCTTCGTATTAAACATAGAATAGGCGCATATGAATAAGTAATAACGATATTTATCGGATAATGACGATTTTCGTCAGAAATTAATGCAATAGCTTCGCCCCACACGACGTTTAACGAGTCGGAGTCTCGCCGCGGATAGGTTAAGCAATTGTCTGAATGAAATGAAATGTATTCAGCCAAAAACTAAAAGAAAATAACTTCAAGATGACAGCAAAAGAGCTTCGTATCGCTCGGGGTTCATCCGCAGCGGTACCATGGACATCGGGAAATATCCGGTAATAATGAGAAATGTCGCGCTACATTTGCCTTTGGCAGCGCTGCATAGTTCTCGCGAGATACGGCTGACACTCTTCAGTGCACCAGCCGCTGTGCTGGAGAGCGGACGGGGGCATACCGTGCTCCCGCACAATGGCACTCCTCTGCACAGGCTTTAAGAGGCTTTAACCCCTTCTGTACCGGCGACGTCTTTTTAATTTTATTCTAGCTATATGTAGATGATTTTGTGCAGCTTAAGAAGGATCTGTGGTAGAATAAAGGGTTAGGTGAGATAGTTCGAAGCCTGTTAATTGCTGGAGGCCTTGTCAAACTAAACAAAATCATCTAATAGTAGCCACAATCAAATTAAAAAGATGCCGCCAGTACAGAAGGGGTTAAGGGCCTGTAAATTGCTATAAAATGCCAGAACATTCCTGAACCGGTCCCGCACTGAAAGGGTAAAGGGGAGATTTCCACATGAGATTTTTTTTTTCGGGACCCCTTTCTCCCTCATGTTTAGCCCAATTGCTTTAGAGATTTTAAGACGTTCACTCCATTATTTTGGCGATTTTAAGAACTTTTGCCCCATTTGTCAAATTTATAACCTTTCGTGCCATTTAGGTGTCGACTTTTTCATGGCGAGGAAAATCGAGCCTGTAATTTAAGATGTGTTGGCCTTCAACCGGGACATTTTTCTACCGAATAATGTTAGTCTGTAGCCTATTCATGGGTAAACGTCCTTCCTAAGCAGAATAAAATCGTCTAATACGTGTCAGATTATAATGAAAAGGACATCGCCGGTACTGAATGGGTTGTTGTTGTTGTTGTTGTTCCCCAAGCTGCCTGGCCGAAGAGCCCCAAGGCCCCGAGCAAGGCCAAGGCCATAACTGTGCGCCCCCACAGAACCCTCACTGCCGACCACAATAAAGCCTGGGTGACCGAAGCCACTCCATGGCGGGGAGCTGAGGAGGGTGCGGAAACGCCCGGGAAACCAAAGCCCCACCCAGGGCCCTGTGCCCCTCAGCAATTATGAAGAGAAAGTTGAGGGGCAAAGGAAAAAATGTGACGCTTTGGCTTCCAATCTAGGTAGACTGGGAGGTCAATCCACGGAAGAGACGCCGTCACTTGAGATCTAGAAAATATAAAAGTAAAAGGAACAAGTCAGAGTAAGCTATGGGTATGGCAGAGATTGCTCAGTTCTCACTCTGATAGACCAGCCCATCACCAGACCAGCCCATCAGCAGGTTAACTCCTTCTTGAATGGGTTAACTCCTTCTGTATCGTCCACATCCTTCATATTTTAATCTGGCTACTAGGAATCGACAATTTTCAGATTAGGAAGGATCTCTAGCAATGATAAGGCTTCAAACTATCTCAATAAACCCTTTTAACCCCATCTGTACCGGCGACGTTCTTTTAACTTTATTTTGGCTACTATTAGAGTTAGAAATAAAAATAATAATAATTAGATAATGTTATTCAGTTTAAATAGGGCGTCCCGCAATTAACAGACTTCGAACTATCTCACTTAACCCTTTTAACCAACACAGATCCTTCATAAGCTGCATGATATTGTCTAAATATTGCTGGAATAAAAAATAAGTTCTTGAAGCCTGGGACACTTTTTGACAGTTTATTTTGGTTATCAATATGCGATTATATAACGCGCAAAGCAATTTAATCAATCCAACCAATGTATATTCCCTTTATCTACGGTGTTTACATTAGACTAAAATAAAAATTAATTAGCAATTGCTAATCGGAAACACATGAAAAATTATGGACCGAGCAAGCAACTGAACGATTTCAAGCAAAATATATGTATATACTCTGGCATTTACCCAGTTTTGTTTTCATTTTTTTTTCTTGTATTTTTTTGGGGGGGGAGGGGGGGGGGGGGACTTGAGACAGACCTGCCTGAATAAGAACTTTATTGCAATTATCATTTTTTGTCATTAGAGTAGTCCCCTAACTTTTGACTCTAGTTGCACAGTTGCCCACATAAGTTCAGTTCCACGTCGTGCAAAATTATAGGTGGACTAGTCAAATGAATTAACAACTGCATAAGAGATTAAAATCGTAATTCAATTATTCGCATTATATTTCCATGTATAAGATCACGGAGAGAAACAGAACGTATGTAGCCAACTTTATGGTAGAGTTAATAAGTCATGTCTCAGCTGTCAATATGTTTGGCTCGCTCTGTACTGTATTAATGTCGGTCAGATGTTGAATAGGGTGGATAAGTGTACGAACATGTCTGTATACCTCACTCGAAACCAATAAATAAATGTTTAGACATTGCTGATACCAATGATTCATACAACTAGTGCCGAGACCTGACTTATTAGGCCGACTGTACATGATATAAGAAAGAGCACTATAGTATATTGGGAAAGTTTGGCTCATGTCTTCTAAAGGTCAAAAGCCAATGACCTGAGAACTTGTAGGCTAAATGCTTCTATCAAGTCTTTCTCATCATATGGTTTTCATCTCAAACAACAAAATTTACAACCCTCTGTATCGTCATAATTAACACTTCATGTTTCTAAACAAAATAATAATAGAAACACACACACACACACACACACACACACACACACACACACACACACACACACACACACAAAGCCCCAGATTATATAAAATCACCTATAAGACCCAAATCTTTATCCCTTAGAGTTATTTATGTGTAGAGTAAATCATCATATCTCACAGACTATAATATAAGAAATCCTTCAAGATAAAAATAAATAAATAAATAAATAAATATAAGCCAAACACAATCATATCGAACAAATTTAGATATAATTACCCTTGACCGTAAATGATGGGAAATATAATCTTATTTCAGCAATAATAATAATAATATTAATAATAAAAATAATAATAATAATAATAACTGATAATTAGTGATAAAGTATTATACATATAAAGTATATAAATATTCCGGTATATATATATATATATATATAATTATATGAAGCTGTACAGACATATCGGAAAACAAAAATAGGGGAAGAAGTTTATATAAGAGGGATTAAAGAGTAATAATAATAATAATAATAATACTAATCGGTTTATTTCAAGCCGGCAGCCAATGGGGCTGAAAATACACAGACTTAACCTAGATCTTATCCTAATGGATCAACAGACTGATCCTGGCAGCTAACGAGAGCGCCTACATACTCCCAAGGGAGTAGGACGTGGGCAGGAGACTTTGCGGGTCCCCCGAGACGATCCGCCCAGATCTTGCCTTCACGGCCAGGGAAAGTTTTTGAGAGAACTTCCCCTGCCGGCGCCTGGGATTGAACCCCCGACACCAGAGCTAGCGCTCCCAATACAGAGTACTAAACGCGCTCGGCCACCGTGACCGAGTCCGTATGTGTGTGTGTGTGTGTGTGTGTGTGTGTGTGTGTGTGTGTGTGTGTGTGTGTGTGTGTGTTGGTATATTCATATGTGTGTATATGTGTGTGGTGTATTCTGTGTGTGTGTGTAACTGTGTGTGTATATGTGTGTGGTGTATTCTGTGTGTGTGTGTAACTGTGTGTGTATATGTGTGTGGTGTATTATGTGTGTGTGTAAGTGTGTGTGTATTCTCTGTGTGGGTTTGGGTGTGTGCGTGTGTGTAGCCATAAGCGTATAGTGTGTGTATGTATTCATAATTATGTGCACGTGTGTGATGTACGGTATGTGTATGTGTGTGTGTGTGGTATAGTCTGTGTGTGTGAGTGTAACCATAAGCGTATAGTGTGTGTATGTATGCATATGTGCACGTGTGTGATGTACGGTGTGTGTGGTATAGTCTGGGTGTGTGCGTGGGGTGTAGCCATAAGCGTATAGTGTGTGTATGTACAAAGGAAATCAAGCAACAACAGATCTAGTGACCCTTCTAGGTTGCTTGTCCTCCAAAACACTGAGGATCAAGTGTCCAAACAGTGGTTTAGAGTGGGTAAGGGAACATTGGAAAGGGAATTACTGCCCTGGAACTAATGTCCGTGGCAGGATTAGGAAGTTAGTAGGGGACAGATGGGTTAGTAACTGAGGGGGGGATAAAATAAAGTTATTCATTTACAAACGCAGTCAGTCGTGGGTTTGATGCGAGATATTTGTCTAGGCGGAGTTTAAATGAATCAACGGTGATGCAGTCTATAACGTTTCGGGGAAGCCCATTCCACAAGTTGACAACTCGATTGAAGAAGAAATTCTTAGATTCGTGTGAGTTAAAAGATTTACCAATAATTTTGCAACCGTTTCCCCGCGTGTAATTAGATTGGTCGATAGTGAAGTACTTACTACAGTTCATATTGTCGATGCCTTTGATGATTTTGAACACTTGAATTAAGTCACCTCTTAATCTGCGCTGGGTTAAAGGAAATAGATTTAATTCTCTAAGACGCTCTTCGTATGGTTTGTTCTTTAGGCTAGGTATCATTTTGGTAACTCTACGTTGAACTCGTTCTAGCTTGTTTATATCTTTTTGGTAATAAGGGCACCAGGATTGAACGCAGTATTCCAGAAGAGGGCGGACTAAGGAATTGTAAAGGGTTAGGATAACTTCTTTGGATTTATGCTCAAATGACCTGCCTATAAATCCAATTATTTTGTTTGCCTTCTTAACAACTTCTGAACATTGTTGACTCGGTTTTAGGTTACTCGATATTGTTACTCCCAGATCGGTTTCTCTGTTTACATTCTTAAGCTGAGTGCCATTCATCGAATAGTTTGCTTTCTCATTTAGGTATCCGATATGTAGTACTTTACATTTATCCGCATTGAAACTCATTTGCCAAATTTGGGCCCAACATGACAATTTATCTAGATTGTGTTGCATATCGTCAACTTGTTCTTTTGAGAGTACGCTATTTGCAATTTTTGTATCGTCAGCAAATTTTGAGATTGTACAGGTGAGACCCTCATCTATGTCGTTGATGTAAATTAGAAAGAGAATTGGTCCTAGTACCGATCCCTGGGGTACCCCGCTACTTACATTGGTCCATTTTGATGCCTTACCGTTTATGACTACTCTTTGCTTTCTGTCGCTGAGCCAATTTTCTATCCATTTCAACACACCGTCTTGTATTCCATGCGCTTTTAGTTTTAGCAGTAAACGTTTGTGGGGAACTTTGTCAAAGGCCTTTTGAAAATCAAGGTATATAATATCTACAGCTTTACTCTCATCGTAGAGGTTGAGGATATCGTGTATACATATGTATACATATGTATACATATGTGTACGGTGTGATGTACGTGTCTGTATATGTATACAGTATGTACGTATATGTGTGTGCGTGTGTCGACCACCACCCCTCACCACACCCTATAATTTGGCCTACCGTTAAGTTAAGGGGGAGGTGCTTGCTTTTCCTGGACACCCTTCTCCCTTGTGTTTAGCCCATTGTTTTGCTTTAGTTAAAGACGTTCGGCCCATTAGTTTGGCGATTTTAAGACCTTTCGTTCCTTTTCCTTGTCAATTTTAAGACCTATCGTGCCATTTAGTTGTCGATTTTTTCCTGGCGAGCGATAGCGAGCCTGTAATTATAAGTAACACCCCGTTCTTTAACATTATTATTAATTACTAAACCGAATGTACTTGAATAAACTAATGAAAGCATATGACCCTCCCGGGATTCAAACTCGGGACACCAAACCGAGAACATAAGCACCCCATAAGCACATAGAATGGGGCCAAGATCACTAAGGATGGGATGTACAAAGGAGTACAAAGGAAAACAAGCAACAGCAGGTCATGCGACCCCCTCGAGGTTACTTGCCCTTCCAAACACTGTTGTTGTTGTTGTCCTTCCCCAAGCTGCCTGGCCGAACAGCCCCAAGGCCCCGAGCAAGGCCAAGGCCATAACCGAGCGCCCTCACAGTACCCTCCCTGCCGACCACAATAAAGCCTGGATGACCGAAGCCACTCCATGGCGGGGAGCTGAGGAGGGCGCGGAAACGCCCGGGAAACCAAAGCCCCACCCAGGGCCCTGTGCCCCTCAGCAATTATGAAGAGAAAGTTGAGGGGCAAAGGAAAAATGTGACGCTTTGGCTTCCAATCTTGGTAGATTGGGAGATCGATCCACGGAAGAGACGCCGTCACTTGAGATCTAGAAAATATATAAGTAAAACGAACAGTCAGAGTAAGCTATGGGTATGGCAGAGATCGCTCAGTTCTCACTCTGATAGGCCAGCCCATCACCACATGACTAGAACCCAATCCTCTCAGCATCAGCTAGGAAAGGCCCTAGAAAGCCGCCTTTGGCGGGGGGATAGCTCCCCTATTTCAACCCCTTTCGAGGTTGGGCACCCGCCATCAAAACACTGTTGTTCCAAGTGTTGCAACAGTATTTCGGAGAGAAACTAAAACATAAATGAATATATGAAGTAATAGGCCAAAAAAACAGCCACTATCCCCTTAAAGGAGGAGGAGGAGAAGGTCAAGGAAGGGGAAAAATAATGGACCAAATCGGCCCCCAAAATGGTCCGGCCCCCGCGAGTTATGGCTGCCTGATTACCCCCCGCTGGAGGCCTAAGACGGGGGGGGGGGGGGGAGGAGGAGAAGTCTTTTTGGGGTTCCCTTTTTTTTATTTGGAGTTTGTTCACGTCGTGGAGAAATACGTGATCGAAAATAGGACGCGTCGTAAACTTTTCTTTTATGGTTTTATCGTGTCTGCGAGGCTGGGTGGAAATGATTTACTTGTGGACCTTTTTAAGAGGGCCTGTTTATATATATATAATTATATATATATATATATTCAATCTATACATACTTTTCTGGCTTCGGTGTAACTTCAAATTTCACTTAAGCCCAATTTTATATATTTATGCATTTATATTTTCGACGTATGACTTTGCTCCTTATGTTTAGTTGATTTGTTTTCTTCTACTTTTCCTGATTTCTTTTCTAACTGACACCTTCCTCTCTCTCTCTTTCTTACTGATGTATAGTTTTTTTGTTTTATATTCCATCTTTCCATTTTTGTGTCTAACTGCCTCTCTCTCTCTCTCTCTCTCTCTCTCTCTCTCTCAGTAATTATGCCACCTCCCTCCCTCACACAACTTTTCTCAACACTCCCATTAATCCATTTCCTCCTTCCCTACTTCTACTTCCACAACACGGTCATTTCGCCTCCAATATAATTCGCCAAAAATCACTAAACCAGTAGTCATTATCGAATCATTCAACCCCCTTTATCCCTTATGTTGAGCCCCATTAGTTTTTAGATTTTAAGATGTTTGCCCCATTAGTTTGGCGAGTCTAAGACATTTCACCCCATTTATTTATCAATAATAAAGACCTTTCGTGCTATTTGGGTCTTGATATTTTTCCTGGTGAACGATAGTGAGCCTGTAATTTTGGAAGAACCGGCCTACGGCCGGGATTTTTTTTTACAGAAAAATTTACAAATGATTATTATTCTAAAGCTTGAGGGAGGTCTAGGGAGGAAACTAGACAAATAATATATACATTAAAATAACAGTGAACCATACTCCTTTAATACATGTCCTCCTTCCCTACTTCTACTTCCACAACACGGTCACTTCGCCTCCAATTCAATTCGCTAATGATCACAACACCCGTTTTCATAATCGAATCATTCATACCTGATCTATAAACGGTATTTATTTAAACTCTAGCTTTAAAATAACCTAAAATCCTAACCTAACCTTTCCTATAATTATATGCTGAGAGATTAGGAGAGGTTAAGTTAGGTATTTAGGTTTTTCTAAAGAGAAACATTTTAAATATATTTTGAAAATCACAATTTTTATATTACTCACCCACAGCATTTGTATGTAATTTATGTGTAAATAAATACATTCTGAAACTTTGGGATGAAAATAGTCAACAAACAGCACAAATTTGTTGTTAAAAATTACTCAAACCATGCCTAACCTAACCATACTTAACCAACTAAATCATCTAAGATCCCAAATCTCCCCCCCCCCCCCCGTTTCTTTTCAAAGTTCCCATCAAGATTCTGCAGTTATTAAACAGATAGTGTAGTAAAATATCCATTCATCTATATACTCAGGCCCAATCTCCACTTTTATTTATATATTTATTTATTTTTATTTGTTTTGGGGGGCGACTCAAGACAGAGCCAAAATAGGGACAACACAAAACACAACCGAAAACAATGACCACACAAAAACATAATACACATTCACACACATCTAGGTTATCCAGGAGAAGACCCAGAGACCAGGGTCACCAAGGTCCCTCCAGCACTCTCCCGGCCCCCAACCACCCTGAGAGGTTCCGATCTCGGCAGGCAGACATAAAGCGGAGCCGAAGTCACAAGCTCGCCCACCAAACTTCCAGGCGCTCCCTTCATATAAACCGTCTCCCCAGGCCAGGCGCCTGATGGACTATTATCTAGTCCAACTTGTGTCCGACCCCTTCCCCCAAATGACCACCTGTTCACTCCTCTATTCACAAGCATTCTCCATCATTCCTGTTTATTACCACTTCCCTTGCCTGATCTATAGTCATTCCTCTATCATCCAAAGCTTGTCTTACACAGTCTCTCCATCTCAATGGGGGTCTTCCTGCCCTTCTATCTCCCCTTGTATCTGACTCACATATTCTCTTTTTAAGCCTTTCATCTTCCATTCGTTCAACACCCTTCTGTCCACTCTGGCTGACAAATGTTCCTGCTGCCCAACTCTCCTACGTATTTCTTCATTCCTCAATCTGTCTCTACGAGTAGCTCCACACATACTCCTCAAGCAGCTCATCTCCATCACATCCAGCTTTCTTCTCTCCTTTTCCTTCAGAGCACATGTCTCAGCCCCATACATCATTGTTGACACAACAATTCCTTGATTCATTGCACTTTTTACTTTCATTCCGAGATTTCTCTTCTTCCACATACTTCCCATTGCTCCGAAAACCTTACTTCCTTCACACACTCTGTTTTACCTCTATTTCCATACCTCCACTCCTGCATATCGTTCCTCTTAGATATTTAAAACACTCTACTTGTTCCAATATTTCCCCATCCAGCCTCACATCTAGATTCACCCTATGATCACCTCTATTACACACCATTACTTTACTTTTATTGAAGTTCACCTTCAGCTTCCTCCTCCCACAAACCACACCAAACTCTTTGAATACTCGCTGCAGTTTCTCGTCAGAATCCGCCACCAACGCTGTGTCATCAGCGAACAGCAACTGATTCAACTCCCAATCTCTACCATTCTTTTCTATTAAACCCAATCCTCTTCCCATAGTTCTCATTTTTACCTCCCTCACCGCACCATCCATAAACATCTTAAACAGCCATGGTAACATTGCACAACCCTGCCACAAACCTACCTTTACCTCAAACCATTCACTCAACTCACCATTTCCTACTCTAACACACGCTCTGCTCCCTTCATAAAACCTCTTAACTGCTTCTAACAAATTTCCTCCAATATCATAAATCCTTAACACATCCCACATTGCTTCACGATCCACATGATCATACACTTTTTCCAAATCTATAAAAGCCCTAAATATCTCCTTATGTTTCTCTGAATACTTCTTGCATAACTGTCTTACTGCAAATATCTGATCCACGCACCCTCTTCCCCTCCTAAAACCGCACTGTTCTTCTTCTATTGCAACTTCCGTACACTTTATCCTCCTCCTAAGATAAATACATTTGTAAAAAATATATGTATGACTTATATTAAGCCTTCAATGGTACAAAAATAATCTTTGGCTTTCTAGCCATCATCTGAAGCATATTTCAACAAGTTTCCATGAGTATTAGTAGGCACTTTGGAATGAAATTGTCTAAATTATATAATTACCTTGATATAAAAATGTAGAAAAAACAATGTACTGACCAAGCTAGTTGAAACACTAGAGGCTGATGGCCTGATGATGGGGGAACTCACTGTGCACTCCAGAACACCAAGAACATCCATGCTTACCTGTTGAAAAGTAAAGAAACGCAGTGTATTATAAACATTAGTATGAAAAGGTGAATACTGTCATATTACTGTAAATCAACCATAAAATGATGGGGAATTTATTGATGCACAATATGATGGTTATACATTCACAACAGGTGGACTAGAATGTGGGAATTTAATCTATCTATCTATCTATTGCCTGACGCCGTGATCCCCGAAGGGGTGGCCACGAACCTGTTGAAAACTAGAGAAATACCATTTCGTAGTAACATACATCCAAAGCGAGAAGTGGGGTGTGAGATACCCAAAGGGAGCTGTAGAGTATGGAGGGAGGGAGCTAGCTGAGCAACACCTCCTGCCTCCACCAGTGCTTGACTCAGACTGACTTTTGCACCCCTCACCAAGCAGCTGGCTGCTGAAGTCATGCGCTGACACCGAAATAACGCGTTTTGCACACCTTTCCGGGGTACCAGACACCCCGCCGTGGATATATATATATACAATACAGTACATTCTTAAGACTCACATTTTGCCCTTCTTGTACATATGTGAATATATATACAGTACACTCTAACACACACATTTCGGCCACCCTTATAATACAAACGTGGATATACAGTATATACAGGCTCTAACATTCCTTGATTTTGGCCCTGTCACTCTTTCAACTATGGGGGAGGCACTCGCTACAGGCAGTTTTGCCCTTTGTCTCCCTCATCCACATATAAATCAAAATAAACATAATAAAAACAATCTGGGACATACAGTTTGACCTTTTGAGTACAAACTTGGATATATGTAGTACACTCTAGCAAACACACATTTTGTAAAGGTATTTTAAGGTCTAGGAAGCAATGTGGAGTTCGTAAATTATAAGATATTGATAGTTTGTATTTACAGGACATGTCAATTTTCACAGCTGATTTCAATATGATATTTTGATATTGGTGATCATGTTATTTCTTCGAGCCAATTAAAATATATGATGATGTTTCTCATTAAATACAAATATCTCTCTCTCTCTCTCTCTCACACACACAAAACCATACTCTGACGACCTAATTAAATTAATATATTAATTTTGTCTATAATATATATTATTCTAGCTTACGTAAACACTATATGTTTCCGTAACATACACACACACACACACTCACTCACTCACTCTCTCTCTCTCTCTTTCTCTTCTTATACTGTCCCTCCCATTTCAAAATCCAACGTTCAGCTCCATTTCATTCGCGCCATTTTTCGGTTACCGTAGAAATATTGCGTGTGTTTATTATTTTTCTCTCTCCCTCGATCAAGCTCGTGTATCTTTTGCTGGTATGTTGCCTTCAGTCTTTCACTTTAATATTTTGGTACGTGAAGCAAATATAATAATGCACACATATCAACGAAAACTAAATAGTAATCGCCATTATTTATTTCCTTGAATTTAATTGGTTCTTCATACTAATTATGTCTATCTATCTATCTATCTATCTATCTATCTATCTATCTATCTATCTATCTATCTATCTATCTATCTATCTATCTATCTATCTATATATATATATATATATATATATATATATATATATATATATATATCAGCAACTCTTTCCAATTAATATTCTAAATGGAGATCAATTTGAATTATGAATATGTATTAATGTTGATTAGCCCATCAAGTCATATGTCATATAAATGGTCCTTCTACTTTTAATTCCCAACATGTTATGAATTTGAGAAGAATATAAATACACACTAGTATCCTAAATTATAATGGTGCGTAATTAAAGTTACTGTTCTTTATTGCTGTTAAGGGGAGATGGGTCGTTTTTATGGTCCCCTTTCTTCCTCATGTTTAGACCCATTAGTTTTCAGATTCTACCGAAAAATGTACAAAATTTTCTAGAAAGGGGATCTAATGGATGTTTTTTTTTTAAAGTTTGATGGAGGTCTAGGGATGGAAACTAGACAAATAATTAATACATTAAAAACTCGACCAAAAAGTTAATCATCCCCCCTTAAAATCGATACAGTATTTTTGTCCATCATCTCTCCATCCTTACACTGTGGTACGAGTCTAAGCTACACTGTATTTTGCATTCCGTGGTATACCTTCCTTACACCATATTAACCCCTTCTATACCGGCGACGTCTTTTGAATGTTCTTCTAGTCATATTTAGACGATTGTGTGTAGTTTACAAAGGTTCTGTGGTAGTAAAAAGGGTTAAGTGAGATCGTTCAAAGCCTGATAATTGCTGGAGGTCTTTTTTTAACTGAATACCATCGTTTAATAGTAGCCAGAATAAAGTTAAAAGGACGGCACCGGTACTGAAGGGGCAAATTTAAAGTTCGGATTCCCTGTCAGTTTTTTCCTTAGATCCCGGTATGATTTATTAAGGGGAGATGGGTAATTGTTCTGGTCTCCCACATGTATAGCCCCATTAGTTTTCAGATTTTAAGACGTTCTGCCCATTAGTTTGTCGATTTTAAGACCTTCTCCACATTGATTTGTCAATATTAAGACTTTTTCATGTTAGCGAGCGATAGCAAGCCTGTAATTTAAGAGGAACCGGCCATTGTTCTATCGAAAAACTGTACACATTTTTCTTGAAGGAGGGTCACGGGATTGTTTTTTTAAGCTTGATTGAGATCTAGGGAGAAACTAAAAAAAATCTGTAAATGATCCACACATGAACAAATAAATACGTCCATCTAACCTTAACCTGTACAGTACCGGTGACGTCCATCTAACCTTAACCTGTACAGTACCGGTGACGTCCATCTAACATTAACCTGTACAGTACCGGTGACGTCCATCTAACCTTAACCTGTACAGTACCGGTGACGTCCTTAACCTGTACAGTACCGGTGACGTCCATCTAACCTTAACCTGTACAGTACCGGTGACGTCCATCTAACCTTAACCTGTACAGTACCGGTGACGTCCATCTAACCTTAACCTGTACAGTACCGGTGACGTCCTTTTCATTACATTCCGAATACGATTAGGCGATATAATTTAGCTTAAGAAGGACCTCTAGCAATAATAAAGCTTCAAAGTATCTCAACCAACCCTTTCAACTACCACAGATCCTTCTTAAGCTGCATAATATCGTATAAATATAGCTAGAATGAATAATAACACACGTCGCCGATAAAGAAGGGGTTAAGGGGGCGGCAGAGGTATATATAGTTCCCTCATTACGCTAAGGAAATAAGAACAGTGATGACGGTTAAAGGGGAGGTGCTTGCTTTTTCTGGACCACCTTCTCTCTCATGCTTGGCCCCATTAGTTTTGGCGATTTTAAGACGTTCGTTCCATTAGTTTTGGCGATATTAAGACCTTCCACCCCATTTATTTGTCAATATTAAGACCTGTGTCGTTTAGGTATCGATTTCTTCCTGGTGAGCGATAGCCAGCCTGTCATATTATAAGGAAACGGCCTTCGGCCGGGAAATTTTTCTACAGAAAAATGTACAAATTCATCTTCAAAGAGGGTATAGGCGGTGTTTTTTTAAGCTTGGTGGAGGTCTAGCGAGGAAATTCAAAATGATATAAATATGAATAGTATCGCCCAAAACACAAGCACTACCCCCTTAAGTGTAATGTCCTTCGCATTCCGTGGTTCTTCATTACAACTCGGTGTGATTGATCAAGGGTGCGGCTAGTTATATAATACAATACTGTTTCATTTCACCTGACGTAGCACCATATTTTCACTACAAAATCTTCAAAAATCCGAGAAATCTTGATGGGAACTTTGCATTTACCGCCAGTGAAAAGAAACGGACTATAGTTATCTCATTAGCTCAGGAATGAACAAGTGATGACAAGTAGTGTAATTGATTCAGTGTTACGTTGATGTCATAATTCCATTCATTGGTACTTTCGTCCTCTCCCCATCCTACCCCACAGTAATGATTCATTAAGGCTGCATCAGAGGTTATAGTACCTCATTACGCTAATGTATACGCTAGCGTCTGTGTCTGAGTGCTGGGGTGGTGTGTGTGTGTCAAAGCGGAACTAATCCACGTTCCTGAGTAGCAGTGTACACAAGATAGCATACACATATACTATGCATACACACACCTGAGTAGCGGTGTCAAGCATATGCATACACATATCATGCATACACACCTGAGTAGCGGTGTACACAAGCATAGGCATACACATATACATACATGCATACACACCTGAGTAGCGGTGTACACAAGCATTATGCATACACATATTACATGCATACACACACCTGAGCGGTGTACACAAGCATATGCACACACACATACACACATACCACCTGAGTAGCGGTGTACACAAGCTTATGACAATATACATCATGCATACACACATACAACGACTAATGCACGCGCTCAAGTAGCAGTGTACACAGCAGGAAGGCAAGCATATGCGCGCGCGCGCACACACACACACACACAATGCACACGCCCTATGCCGGGGTACCGGGTAAAGGCATGAAAGGAAGCATCTGCATTCCCTACGACCAAGAGGAAAGGAGAGAGGAGAGAGAGAGAGAGCGAGAGAGAGAGAGAAGATGAGAAAGAGAGAGATAAACCATCCCCTTAAACAACGAATAAACGATTGGTTCTTCCACGAAACCAACACTGCTACTACCAATGGCAACTTGTACAGTCGGCTACCATAGTCTCTACCCCTCTCATAAGACATTCGTAGGAACCCCCTATGTTGTGTTGTTGATGCAATAAATTATAACTATCTGGATTGATGTTCGTGGACTGAACTTGCTTATCAAATAAATGTAGACTATACTGTATATAGTTTTGTAGTGACTAATCAGATTAATTTGTAATACTACAATTCGTTTCTAGGCATATACTTTCCATAAATAAAAAATAGGTGGAAGTCCACGAATTTGTATGAGTGGTGCTAAGCGACTATGGTATCCGAGTGTACTGTATTAAGCGTTTGTGTGACTCACTGTACGGTGCCACTAATTAAGTCATGTCCCCAGCTTGTCATTACGTTTGGCTTGCTCTGTGAACTGGATATAATGCCTGTCAGATGTTGAATAGGGTGGGTAAGTAAAAGGGAAACAGTTTTGTATCTATTCACTCGATATTGAGACAAGAATCTTAAATATTGATGCTACCACTTATTGATCACAACATACTTCGTGCCGAGACATCCACATATTAGCGGTCGACCTATACCAGAAATAAAAAATACAAATTGTCCTTATTAAGAATCATACATGTCCATATGTTAGCTTATTTGGGTTGGGGCGGGTGGTCCTATCCAGAGTGAGGTTTGGCATCCTCTACCCAACCTTAGCCGTTTTCTGTCTGTCCCTTTGTAATGTCCTACTTTCTTTCCTGGGGTGCAGGAGCCTAGGAATCCTCCTCCCCTTGTAAAAATGTGCCTACTCATCGAGACACCGAGAAAGGCCCCCCCCGGCCCCCGAGGGACGCACCCGCGCGAAAGTCTGTCTCAGACACCTGAGAATTGGAACCCTTGAATGTTCGTTCTGCTCGGGTTCCTGTCTCGAGTCGGCCACCCACAGTAATGGTCTATGTGCCTGCGTACATAAATACATACATACATACATAACATGTATGTAGTATTTACCGGAGCTGCATGTTGACATATGTACGGTCGCGCTAATAAGTCATGTCCCAGCTGTCAATCGTTTGGCTTGCTCTGGGCTGTATAAGAGATATTCCAGATATTGAATAAGGGTCTGTTACGTGTAGGAACAACTGTTTGAATAGTTCACATACGATTATGAAGAAATTCAAGCTTAGATTTTGCCGGACCGATACTAATTATTGATGAAAACATTACTTGAGTGCCCAGACATTAACTTATTAGCGCCAACTGTACACCTTCCTGCGTATGCCATTTGGCTAAATCTGGATAAATGGGCCAGTGAGTTTCATCATCAGGTTTGCGATCATGATTGGTATTTCACAACCCCTCCCCCCCCCCCGCCAAGTACAGTATATTGCGATACACTACCAGGATTGGGCCAAATGCATGGCTTTATAGTAAACTAATCTAGTTATAACTCCGTAACTCAAAATAGTTATGTTCTCTTTATCTATCTATCAATCTGTTTTACTCAGGCCATTCCCCATTTGTTTTTATTTCATCTCGTTTTTTGTTTTCTTAGTGGTGGACCGTGTCGAGACCGAGCCCGAACAGGGACAACACAACAGAAAAACAATGCACACACCAAACAAAACACAACATTCATAATAATGTAATGGTAGTCTAACTATTATGTTAGGTTCCGATAACTATTTTGTTACTGGTTACGTATGACACTTATTATGTTACTGGTTACGTCTAATATTATGTTACTGTTACGTATAAACTATTATGTACTGTGGTTACGTATAACTACTATCTATGTTACTGGTTACGTTTCCATAACTATTATGTTACTGGTTTACGTATAAACTATTATGGTTACTGGTTACGTCTAACTTATGGTTACTTACTGGTTACGTATAACTATTCTGTTACTGGTTACTAAACTATTATGTTATGGTTACGTATAACTATTATGTACTGGGGTTAACGTATAACTATTATGCTACTGGTTTACGTATAACTGTATTTCGGGAAATGAATGTTAAGGGGATATGGACGTATTTATTTGCTCATGGTTGTATCAATATATTGTTGTATTTTGGTTTCCTCCCTAGACCTCCATCAAGCTTAAGAAACACCCGCCCCAAGACCCTCCTTCAAGATAAATTTGCACATTTTTCGAAAGAAAATGTCCCCAGCCGAAGGCTAGTTTCATTAAATTACAGCGTTCGGTATGTGCTGGCCAGGAAAAACCGACACCTAAATGACACGATAAGTCTTAATATTGACAAAGATATGGGGCGAAAGGTCTAAAAATCGCCAAGCTAATGGGGTGAACGTCATAATAACTCGGAAAACTAATGTGGCTAAACGTAATGAGAGAAGAGGGGACCAGAACGAAACGGCCATTTCCCCTTAACCCATTCAGTACCGGGGGATGTCCTTTTCATTGAGATTCTGGCAATTCTGATTAGACGATTTTATCCAGCTTAGTGAGGACGTCTACCAAATAACCCGTACTGTCACCGGTGACCGTCTTTTTAATTTTCTTCTCGGGCGACTACTAATCAAACTTTTTCTCAGTTTAGGAAAGGATCTCTAGCAATTATAAGATTCCGAACTATCTAAATCAAAACCCTTTTAACTACCACAGATCTTTCCTAATCTTGCATTAAAAATCGTCTACATATAGCTAGACTACAAATTATAGCAGACGTCACTGGTACAGAAAGGTTAAAGGCTACAGACTATCTCAATAATCTTTATCAGCTACCATATATCCATTCCTAGCTTCCATAAAATTCGTCTAAGGTAACTGAAATCGGAATATAAAAAGACTTAACGGTACGGGGGTTGAAAGGATTAAGGGAAGATGGACCGTTCTTTTCTCTTCTCGCCCTCCGATTTCTTCATGCTTATTCCCATAGTTTTCAGATGTTATGAAGTTCGGCCCATTAGTTTGGCGATTTAAAGACCTTTAGAACATAAGAACATAAGAAATGGGAGTCCTGTAGAAAGCCGATCAGCCCAAACAAGGCAGATCCCTGTCACACCCATCCCCAAATTACAAGGCCTAATTATAGACCCAATTTCACTAATACCTTGAGGACTGACCTCACCAAATGGTCAGAGATCAACACAAGATTATGGGAGGTCGTGCAGAACGCCGATTGGGCCCACAACCCGCTAGATCCCCCCTCATACCCAACCCATCTCGTCCATATGGATCTCTAATTTTAGCTTAAAGAAGCTCCCTATCGTTCTTGACCCTGCCGTATCACTCGGTAGCCTAATTCCACCTATCTACAACTCTGTTACCAAAACCAATATTTGACCTATATCTTTACTAAAACGAAACGTATCTAATTTGAAACCATTTGTTCGAGTCCTTTCATTATCACTGAGCTTCAGTACATTTTTCATGTCCCATCTTAACATCCACTAACCCACTTGAAGCATTTCTTATCATATCCCCTCTAACTTTCCATTTACACCCATTCACGTTGTCAATCATTAAAACCTTTCGTGTGTATTTAAGAGTCGATTCTTTTCCTGTGGCGAACAGTTGCGAGCCTGTCATTTTGGAAGAACTGGCCTTCACCGGCCGGGGGACATTTTGGTCCTACCGAAAAATTAACAAATTAATCTAGAAGGGGGATCTAATGGCGAATTTTGTGTGTCAAGTTTTGATGGAGGTCTAAGGAGGACCAACTCAAAAAATAAATAGATATTTAAATAAATTCTATGAGGATGCAAGCGAACTGTAATATAGTAAGTTCGTCTCTCTTCTCTCCTCGTCTCTCTCCTAATCTACTCATCATCTCAAATACACATTACTGACAACAACCCACACTACAGCCAAACTCATCTCTCTCTCTCTCTCACTACCTCCTCACTCTCATACTCTATTAATACACTCACTGGACGCAAAACAGCACATCACATCTTCGCTCTCGTCTCTCCTCACCTACTCACATCTCATACTCTCTATAATACACTCATGACGCACACACACATCCCTATTCTCTTCTCTCTCTCTCACCTACTCACTCCCTCATGACTCTCTATAATACACTCACTAACGCAACACACATCCACATTAATCTCTCTTTTCTCCTTTTCAACAAACCTATCCTCACGCTCATACTTCTCTATAATACACTCACTGAACGCACCACACACCCATCCACATTCTCTTCTCTCTCACCTATTCACTCTAAGGAGTACAAAGGAGTACAAAGGAAATCAAGCACACACGATATCTAGTGCCCCTTCTAGGTTTTTGCTTTGTCCTCCAAAACACTGAGGATCAAGAGTGTCCAAACAGTGGTGTTTAGAAGTGGGTAAGGGAAACATTGGAAAGGGAACTACTGCCCTGCCACTAACGTGCAGGACTAGGAAGTTAGTAGGGGACATATGGGTTAGTAACTGAGGGTGAGGATAAACGTTATTCATTGACAAACGCAGTCAGTCGCTGGTTTGATGCGAGATATTTGGTGCTAATAGCGGGAATTTAAATTGAATCAACGGTGCTGCAGTCTATTAAGCGTCTCGGGGCAAGCCCCAATTCCACAAGTTGACAACTCGATTGAAGAAGAAATTCTTAGACTTCGTGCGAGTTAAAAAGATTTACCCATAATTTTGCAAACCGTTTCCCCGCGTTTGTTAATTAGATTGGTCCTATTAGTGAAGTACTTACTACAGTTCATATTGTCGATGCCTTTGATGATTTTGAACACTTGAATTAAGTCACCTCTTAATATCTTGCGCTGGGTTTAAAAGGCAATAGGATTTAATATTCCTCTAAGACGCCTCTTCGTGATGGTTTGTTCTTTAGGCTAGGTGATCATTTTGGTAACTCTTACGTTGAGACTCGTTCTAGCTTGTTTATATCTTTTTATTTGGTTAATAAGGGCACCAGGATTGCACGCAGTATTCCAGAAGAGGGCGTGACTACAGGAATTGTAAAGTAACAACACTTAGGATAACTTCTTTGGATTTATGCTCCAAATGACCTGCCTATAAAGCCAATTATTTTGTTTGGCCTTCTTAACAACTTCTGAACATTGGTGACTCGGTTTTAGGTTACTCGATATTGTTACTCCCAGATCAGTTTCTCTGTTTACATTCTATAAGCTGAAGTGCCATTCATTCGAATAGTTTTGCTTTCTCATTTAGGTATCCGACATGTAGTACTGCTTACATTTATCCGCATTTGAAACTCATTTGCCAAATTTGGGCCCAACATGACAATTTATCTAGATTGTGTTGCATGATCGTCAATCTTGTTCTTTTGAGCTAACGCTATTTGCAATTTTTTGTATCGTCAAGCAAATTATTGAGATTGTGCAGGTGAGACCCCTCATCTATGTCGTTGATGTAAATTAGAAAGAGAATTGGTCCTAGTACCGATCCCTGGGGTACCCCGCTAGCTTACATTGGTCCCTTTAGATGCCTTACCGTTTATGAACTACCCCTTTGCTTTCGGTGTTGCTGAGCCAATTTTCTATCCGATTTCAACACACCGTCTTGTATTCCATGCGCTTGTTAGTTTTAGCAGTAAGCCGTTTGTGGGGAACTTTGTCAAAGGCCTTTTGAAAATCAAGGTATATAATATCTACAGCTTTACTTCTCAATCGTAGAGGTTGAGGATATCGGGGAAGAAGTCCTAAGAGGTTTGTTCAAAAACAGGAACGTTTTTTACGAAAAGCCGTGTTGAGTATCCTTTAAGTATGTATTTTCCTCCAAGTGATTTACGAGTCTTGTCTCGTATGACCGTTTCTAGCATTTTACATACAACTGCGGTTTAAAGCTAATTGGACCGAGTCGTTACTGGGTAGGGTTTGCTGCTTTTTTTTGAATATCGGTGTTACGGTTTGGCTAGCTTCCACTGATCAGGCCAATAGTTCCAGACTGCAAGGATTTATTGAATAGTAATGTCAGTGGTTTGGAGAGCTCATTCTTAGCTTCCTTTAGAACTCTAGGCGAGATTGTATCATGTCCTGGCGTATTATTTTACCTTGAGTTTATCTAAACAATTCATTACTTCTCTCTCTGTAAACGTGTGATATTGGCTTAGAACATCTAAATTAGCAATCTGAATCGGCGGATGGTGTAGGGATATCACTGAGGTCTTCTGTTGTAAAAACTGATTGCAAAGAAGGTATTTGAGGGCCATTACTCATTTGTACTGTCGTCTTTGGTGTATTCCTCCTTTTCATCGACCTAACGGTCCAACAGTTGAAGTAGTAACTACTTTTTTCTTTCTGATATAACTATAGAATTCTTTCGGGTTTGTTTTACTGTTGATTTCGCAATATGTAACTCTAAGGTCTTTTTTACTTTGCTTAATTTACTTTTTGGCCTTTTGTGCGTCGTAGCTCTACAAATTTCACCCGCCCGTTCTTCGCTCATTTTGTGAGGATTTTAATCTATCATTAGCCCACATTTTTTTAGCAAGCAGGCAGTTTGAAAAATATCTTTATTCCACCATTTGGGCTTATTATTATGGCCTGGAACGCCGTATTTGTTTCGATGGTATTCAGTCTTGCAACTGCTTTTAGGTAAGTGGTTTCTGACTAACTTCCAAGATGTTATTTATGTACGTTATTGTTAATTAAAAAGCTCCAGTCAGTTTCCCTTTCTTAAACCCTATAGCTCTAAGTTTATGGAAGTTTGCTTTCTTGAAATTAGGGGACTTTTTCGAGTGCTAACTATTTGGTTCGTTACTAAGTAAAACTTTAAAGTGAAAGTTATCGTCCTACGATGGTCCGCTGTGTACTGAATTCATCACCAACATTCAAATTCTCTATCAAATTCTTCTTTTTGTTGCGCAAGTACACTGTCCAAGAACGTTATTACCACGGGTCGGCATTCGAACAAATTGATTAAAGCGAACTCTCTTGCAAGTTCGTATACAAGTCATGTCCGGGTTGTGAAGTAAGAGTATCGCCCCCCCTGGGCACAAGTAAATTAAAGTCGCCAAAAATTACGGTTTTTTTTTTTTTTAATCTTGTGAGTTACTTACATCTGCAATTTGTTTCGTAAATTTCTCTGGTCAGTTTGCACTGATTGAGCTGGACGGTCTGTATATTATCGCAAGTATTTTTTTTGTACCATTACTTTGCTTTATTAGCACAAAAGATGTTGTCGGACGTTCACAATTTGAGGTTTTGACACGAGGGTCGGGTTAAGACATTTCTTTGATATAAAATAAAACCGCCACCGTCTCATTTTTATTTATTCGGCTGTTCTTCAAACATTACATAACCGGGAAGTGGAAATTATCTGCTAAAAAGTCTCTATCCTTGTGTATTGAGCCAAGATTCTGTTTATGCCAATAACATCATAATTGTCTGTAAACACTAGTTCCTCTAAATCTGAAAATTTAATTGCGTATGCTACGAGCGTTTGCATAGAAAACCTTTAAAGTTGCGGTTTGCGAACTCGCAGATCGTTTCTTTCATCGAATTTTTTGGTTCTGGTCGGATTCTACATTTAACATTCATGGCGGTCCTCAGTCCTCGGTCGTTATCCCTGACGGTTTTGAATTTGGGTCGTGTTTGGGTGGAGCTTTTAATCCAAAATTCGCGGTTCTTGACGGATTAGTATTTAATTCCTTTGTAGATTGCCGTCCTCGCTGTCTTCGGTCCTCCTTCCTGGTTGTCCTGTGCTGAGTCGATTTCTTCTCCGAAACTCCTTCACCGACCTCAGTTGAGAAGACGCCCAAATCGCGCTGTGCTCCCACCTGGTTCAGCAGGAACTCCATCATCCGAAAACAAATAGTCATCGTAGTAGAAATTGTACCAGGTGTCGACGAATCCC
>CM064572.1:42811684-42913407 GCA_032716605.1 Paralithodes platypus
CATACTAAAAGTAAACAAATATAACTCCTCCTCTGGCCCAAATTCCGGAGCATATAAGTTAAAGAGAGAACGAGAGAGTGTGTGTGTGTGTGTAATCATTGGTGGGTTCATGGGTACGAACTTGGTTATATTTGTAGGTTTACGTTGATATAAGTAGATTGAGCCGACAGTTTAACTATGATGTAATCTTCCTATTGTTTGGTTACCATTAGGCGATTATCTTTAACTTATAATGTTACGTCCTGGGATATATAAACACTGGGCTCTTTCTATTGGACTAGGTATGCGGCAACAAGCAACAACGGAAAACGCTAGATCCAACCCTTGTCTATAAACCCAGGCAACAAACCACCCTAAACCGTCAAGAGTCCTGCCTGAACAACGAGGTATCCTATGACTCGGTTACAGGGTGCACGCACTATAGACTGCTGATAGTCAAGCAGGCTATATAAAAGATCACACAATTAAGTTGACTTAAAGTTTCAAGGAAAAGATAGATAACGGAATTAAATTGCAGAAACAATTTAATAACAAACTAGAAGAAAGTACATTTAACGTTACGTTAATTAATACAACTAATCACCCCTGCGTGAAAGAAGGTGAAAGCAAACAGTCCTCAAAACATCGTACAGGTAGACAAGATGCGGGTTTCTAAACTGCATGCGGCTACTGGAGGATCTGATGCTTAGCAAAGAAAGTACGTTACGGATTTAGAGAACTCTTAACTCATAAGCAGGAATAAATACTAGTGATAGGCCATACAGTGTATAATGGCATAGGTATAATTAAATAAATGCAGCAACTCGCAACATAACCACATACAGGTGTGCTTCTCACTCTTAGTCAGGCAAGCCTGCTCGGACAGAGTCTCTAAAGCCACACCCTGACTCACAATGCTCACAAAAACGGTAAACTGTGGCACAATAACAAGCATACAGAGATGATAAACCCCTAGCTGTTAATCTGCCAAGTGGCAGAGGTCTAGCCGGAAGGATATAGGCTTCGGATACCCGGGCTGAGCCACCTGCTCTAGCCTAGGGACGTTCCCAAGTCTGTGCGCCAAATTACTCTAATTGAAAGGGTGCTCTCTTGAGAGACTCAGATCGCAAGTATCTGACTCTCTCCTGGCGACCCTAAAACAAAAGCAAGACGTGCTAGCGCAGTGCTGAGTGGACTAGGCAAGGACCCTCACACAACACAACACTAGACACACAGGGACACAGACAAGAAAATGCCCCCAGACTCCCACGGGTATCCTAGTAAAGTCGTGCGGGTCCACAGGACTCGCACCAGCAGACTTTACTTAAAGGATCGCAAAAAGCCTCCCCTCTGGTCTAGCCCCTGCTCACCTGCCACAAGAACACACTAGCAAGCATGAAACCACCAAATATGAGACAACAAAAAAGCTTCCTAGGTCTCATTAACAATTACATCTCTGCATAAGGCCCAAAATCCTATCTAGTTATCTGAGAGCTCGTCGTTAATACAATAATAGATATAAGGTCTATCAAGGGGATGGGATAATTAAATAGATTGGTGAAGTAGTGGAAGGAAGGTATACAAAGTAAGAGAGAAAGTTTCTAAGTGGGGTTGAGAGGGATAGATATCAAGGGGGTCCGAAGGGTACGACAGTGAGGTGAGCTCTGAGTCTTGAATCTGTCTGGACCCCACACTAGGCATGCAGAATACATCCCAGGCTTGGCAACACTCAACACAGTTGCCGGGTCAAAATCGTCTACCCCTTGCGTGAGTCGAAACTAAGCCTAACGTTGCAATCAAATGTATGTGGCAACATCAGGCTCGTCTCAAGCTGGACTCTCCGCGCAAAGGAACGTCCCCCAGCCGGTCTCTCTCTCCCGCTCGTCTCCTCCCACTCTCACTAGACTTACATCTTATATATTATAATGAAACAATCAACTATCGAGAATAAAATGTACTAAGATGCGTTGGTTAAGAATAAGGGCAGCTACAAGCTGTGAAACAACATAAGAATATCCCAGACATTAGTTACATTGTCGTAGGATATATACTAAGGAAAGCGGGCCGGCCGGCTGCCACCAGCCGGTTTCTAAACGGCTGGGCAGCCGTCGCGCGCGCATGCCCGCACGTGGCTACTATGCAGAAGCGTCACACCTCCCCCAAGATATAAGACCCTTGACTAAGTTCTTCATATCTAACAGAAAGCTTCTCATAGTACCACACACTGTTGCGACACAAGGCACTATATATAAACAAAATAAAGACTGTTGCGCTCCACCGAGCAAGTCAAACTAACTTAGCGACAATATGCGAAAACATTCAACTTAGATACTGCTACAATATCTTATACAAAATTCTACACGTTATAAAAATAAAGAGTTTTTATAAGGTTTTTGCTTTTTTAATTTGTTTTTTTCGGCTGAACTACAATGACAGCCTATTTTCCTCCACACTCAACCCTCAATCCTGTGGCAGTCTAACCAACATCATCCACCCTTGATAGACAATCCGCTATCACGTTATCAGAACCGGCAATATGGCGTATGTCCAGATTATATTCCTGAAGCATGAGTGACCACCTGGTCAGCCTGATATTCCAGTTATGAAACTGATTCAAGAATTTCAGAGGGTGATGATCGGTATAAACCACTACGACTGGTCCGAAAGCAGGAACATATACATCGAAGAATTCTTTTTCAATTACAGAGTAATTCCTTTGTGCACTATTGAATTTTTTACTGTAAAAACTCACTGGATGTTCGATACCTTCATCATCTGTCTGTAACAAGACAGCCCCAGCCCCTACGCCACTGGCATCAGTCGCCAGCTGAAAAGGTCTGCTGAAGTCCGGGGCCCTGGGTATGGGGTGGGTACATAACAGGTGTTTCACCAAGGAAAACGCCTCTGCACACTCAGGAGACCACCGGAACTTCTTGTCCTTAGATAATAAGTCAGTTAAAGGTGCAAGTACAGTCGAATAGCCTTTGATGAAGCGACGATAATAGCCTATCATACCTAGAAACCGCATGATTTGTTTCTTAGTCGTAGGCTGGGGAAACTGATCGATGGCTTTGATCTTTGTCTGTGGAGGGCACACCTGACCCATCCCCACCTCGAACCCCAGGTACAAAACTGTGGCTTTGACAAAATTGCACTTACCCAGGTTTACCACTAAACCTGCTTCATTCAGTTTATTAAAAAGCTGTCCGATGTGAGCACAGTGACTGTTAAAATCCTCGTCGTATATTATGACATCATCTAGGTACACCGTACAGTTGGGAATGTCGGCTACAATGTCGTTCATTAACCCTTCCTCCCCGGGCTGTCTTACCCAATGACGGTCGCCCCTACCCGGGCGATATGGCTGAAAAACGTCTAGGCCTAGGCTACCGTATTTATGTTTATTTTCACTGCTAGAACTTCCCTCATCTATAATCGTAGTGCGGTTTTCAATCTGTATTTTGGCATTGAGTAGAGCTCTGTAAGTCAACTGGTTCAGTTGTGATGACGATTTCAGTGGAGCCAATATTGCAGAGATGTTGCCAATATGGGGGCTTTTTAGAAACTAATTTCGTCATGACGTCAGAACAATAACATTGAGGAGTCTTCTCCTTCTTGTTTTCGGAGGTGCGGTGACGACCGCTTGGGTTTGTTGACATACGTCGTACGCACGGCGTTCGGACCAAGCTTAATTAGGCTATTAAGCTCATGCCTTAGATAAGGCATACCGGGTAGCGGCCCTTCTTTCGTGCTGTCCTTACCTAATAGTCCAGATGCCAAATGGCCATTTCCAGTCAAAGCGTGTTGTGACGTCATTATGATGTTTTTTGGTGGATTCATCATCTCTGAGCTATTCTGAATCAGAATCAGCCGGGTGACAGACTGGCACCCTTGAGGAATTTGTAGTAGAGGCAAAAAACAAAATGGCCGCCCCGATCTCTGATAAATTCTGTTTCGGGCAATATCTTCATTTCTAATGCACTTACAAACGTAATTTTGATGTCTACTATTATGTTTTCAGGGTCAAGGAATCCATTGATGATAGTATTAAAGGTGTACACATAACACTTGAATCATACTTTCAGGATGGCATCCACTGATGGCATCCATCTGTGGGCAGTTTCAGAGATGATTCCCTACTTCTTTGCTGCCAGTCATTGTAATTATGCAAGGTATGGTCTGTATTATCTTCGATCCATGGAGTGTCTGCCAGCCAATCTTCTTAAAGAGTTCATGAATGGTAAACACGTTATGCGTCACAACCCAGGCACATGGAATGCCATATGGTAGGATATGTTTATAGAGTCAACATTTATGAGATATGGCCATGAATCTGGCAGACTCACAGGATTGACTCTGAAACCATCGGCTGTCACAAGATGGGCTCTGAGCCTGCATATCTGCAGTCAGCTACGTGGTGATCTAATGGCAATGAAAGTCAAGCAAAAAGAACAAGATCGTCACAACTCACAAAGAAGAGATGCCAGGAAGGATTGCAAGTGACTCATCTGATCGTCAGAAGATTCAAAATGCGCTAGCAAGTTATATCGATCCTCTGGCAACTGACACTCACCCACCTGGCCTCCTTAACATCGTCACAGGTCTTCATGCAACAGAGAAGGTAAACGTTGATGAATCTCTCAAGATTGGACGACAACAGATGAAAGAATTTGAGTCTGGATGGCCAACAAGCTTCAACAAAACACTAACCAAAAAGGTGACTTTGATGCCTTCAACCAAAAAGACCATCAAGTTGAATGGAAAGCCTGTGTATGACATGGAATTGATATACACCCGAGTCATATGTCTCCAACAACACAGGGATATTGATATCAAGGAAGTCCTCTCCTATGAACTATCTCCTGTGCCAGCATCCTTGTTTACTGAGAGTGGTGCAATGGGCTCAGTCAAAAGCAGTTTTGAAGAAGAAACTCCAAGTTGAGCAATCAAGTCCAGATGTCTTTGTTCTGCTGATTCATTTCTACCTAAAAGAAAAGATGACTGTGAATGTTAGTATGGAGAGTCCAAGTGCTGGGAGGGTGAACATAGACATTCGTGAAACTGCATTGAAACACAAACACATCACTAAATACCTGCCTGCTGTACATGCTCTGACTAGATGTGATACTGTGACGCTCCTGCATAGTAGCCACGTGCGGGCATGCGCGAGTGTCGGCTGCCCAGCCGTTTAGAAACCGGATGGCGGCAGCCGGCTGGCCGGCTTTTCCTTAGTATATATCCTACGACAATGTAACTAATGTCTGGGATATTCTTATGTTGTTTCACAGCTTGAAGCTGCCCTTATTCTTAACCAACACATCTTAGTATATTTTATTCTCGATAGTTGATTGTTTCATTATTATATATAAGATGTAAGTCTAGTGAGAGTGGGAGGAGACGAGCGGGAGAGAGAGACCGGCTGGGGGACGTTGCTTCGCGCGGGCGCGGAGAGACTAGCTTGGGACGAGCCTGATTGCAACGTTAGGCTTAATTTCGACTCACGCAAGGGGTAGACAATTTTGACCCGGCAACGGTGTTGAGTGTTGCCAAGCATGGGATGTATTTCGCATGCCTAGGGTGGGGTCCAGACAGATTCAAGACTCAGAGCTCACCTCACTGTCGTACCCTTCGGACCCCCTTGATATCTATCCCTCTCAACCCCACTTAGAAACTTTCTCTCTTACTTTGTATACCTTCTTTCCACTACTTCACCAATCTATTTAATTATCCCATCCCCTTGATAGACCTTATATCTATCATTGTATTAACGACGAGCTCTCAGATAACTAGATAGGATTTTGGGCCTTATGCAGAGATATAATTGTTAATGAGACCTAGGAAGCTTTTTTGTCTCATATTTGGTGGTTTCATGTTTGGTAGTGTGTTCTTGTGGCAGGTGAGCAGGGGCTAGACCGGAGGGGAGGTTTTTTTGTGATCCTTTAAGTAAAGTCTGCTGGTGCGAGTCCTGTGGACCCGCACGACTTTACTAGGATACCCGTGGGAGTCTGGGGGCATTTTCTTGTCTGTGTGCCTGTGTGTCTAGTGTTGTGTTGTGTGAGGGCCCTTGCCTAGTCCACTCAGCACTGCGCTAGCACGTCTTGCATTTGTTTTAGGGTCGCCAGGAGAGAGAGTCAGATACTTGGGATCTGAGTCTCTCAAGAGAGCACCCTTTCAATTAGAGTAATTTGGCGCACAGACTTGGGAACGTCCCTAGGCTAGAGCAGGTGGTTCAGCCCGGGTATCCGAAGCCTATATCCTTCCGGCTAGACCTCTGCCACCTGGCAGATTAACAGCTAGGGGTTTAGTAGATCTGTATGCTTGTTATTGTGCCACAGTTTACCGTCTTTGTGAGCATCGTGAGTCAGGGTGTGGCTTAGAGACTCTGTCCGAGCAGGCTTGCCTGACTAAGAGTGAGAAGCACACCTGTATGTGGTTATGTTGCGAGTTGCTCCCTTATTTAATTATACCTATGCCATTATACACTGTATGGCCTATCACTAGTATTTATTCCTGCTTATGAGTTAAGAGTTCTCTAAATCCGTAACTTACTTTCTTTGCTAAGCATCAGATCCTACAGTAGCCGCATGCAGTTTAGAAATCTGCATCTTGTCTACCTGTACGATGTTTTGAGGACTGTTTGCTTTCACCTTCTTTCACGCAGGGGTGATTAGTTGTATTAATTAACGTAACGTTAAATGTACTTTCTTCTAGTTTGTTATTAAATTGTTTCTGCAATTTAATTCCGTTATCTATCTTTTCCTTGAAGCTTTAAGTCAACTTAATTGTGTGATCTTTTATATAGCCTGCTTGACTATCAGCAGTCTATAGTGCGTGCACCCTGTGACCGAGTCATAGGATACCTTGTTGTCCAGGCAGGACTCTTGACGGTTTAGGGTGGTTTGTTGCCTGGGTTTATAGATAAGGGTGGGATCTAGCGTTTTCCGTTGTTGCTTGTTGCCGCATACCTAGTCCAATAGAAAGAGCCCAGTATTTATATATCCCAGGACGTAACAAATGGCGACCTTGCATAGGATTTACTGAACAGAGGAATATAGTGGTCATTTGCTTTGAGATTCCTTATGATTAGAGGAATACAGTGGACATAGATTTTTTTTTTTTGGGAGAAACCAATATAACACATTAAAGACTTTAAATAACATTAGTATATACATACTTGCATAGGAGATAAGGCACATTCTATAACCGTGATAATTACTGCAGTGCACAAACATGTCTAATACATCAGAACACAGTGGTGGGTCAGGTCACGATACAGGCTCGGAGGGAGAAAGACCTGTGGAGTGGCTAGTCGATAGCGAGGAGGGTGCTAGAAGATTTTTAGAGGTGCCCCTTACCGCTGCCAGGGTGTTGAAGCTGAATAAGTATGGCTTAAAGTGTGTGGCAGGTCTTCAGGGTCACCAGGGTTTAAGTGGCATGAGGAAAGATCAGCTGAGGACTTTGATATTGGGTTTAGAAGGGAGAGACCTGGGTGGAGAGGCGACTGGGGGCCCCGGTCCCCAGCCCCACCTCCACTCTACCCCCATATCAAACGTCAGGGTGCCTGAATTTAGTACATACCCCCAAGTTGATGGTCAATGGCAGCGTGGAATTCAATCACAGGGACCCTCTCCATTAAATGCACCTTCCCCTCCTCAAGGGTTGACTCCAGATTTGTTGTTTCGGCTTGAGATGGCCAAGGTTGAGGCCGCCGAAAGACAGGCTAGAGCTCAGGTTGAGGCTGCCGAGAGACAGGCTAGTGTGCAGGCTGAGGTTGCTAGAGCTCAGGTTGAGGCTGCCGTACGAGAGGCTGAACTGCAGGCAGAGTCTACTAGGTATCGGGCTGACAGGGAGCTGGAGTGATCTCGAGTGGAGGTAACAGGGCGAAATATTGGGGGGGGGTAACAGACATCGGGACCAATCATTGTCGCACCTGCTTAAACTAGTTCCTATGTTCGATGAATCATGTGTGACTGAGTTTTTTATGCGATTTGAGAAGAAGTGTCAGGAACACCAGTGGCCTCAGGAAAAGTGGGCAGCATTAGTTTCATCAAGTCTCCTAGGAAAGGGGCTAAAAGCGTATGATGCACTACCTTTAGAGTCCTGTGTAGTTTATGATGAGCTAAAGAAGGCTGTGCTACGGGCCTATGAGTTACAACCAGAAACTTACCGCTTGATGTTTCGGGGTGTTACTAAGGGCAAGGATAGTACCTTCCTAGAACACGCCCGGGACTTGTCTGATGCACTACGACATTGGCTGCGTTCTGAAAGGGCAGCTACTTTTGAGGAGTTGAGGGAGCTGGTTCTCTTGGAGCAGTTCTTTAAGTGCACAGGCGGGGACTTAACATTAAATATAAAGGAAACAAATCCTAGAACTCTCCAGGAGGCAGCAGAAATGGCTGACCTCCAACTGTCATTAATTCGAGGGTGCGAAGCAGCAGCTAGGAGTGAGTCGGGTGCAAAGGATCGTACCCCTCCCCCTCCCAAGAATTTTGATACACATAAATACACAAAACCATGTAGCACTGACAATAAAACTGAACATAAACCAAATACCGTCCCGTATAAGAAGTCTAATGGTACCTCCCACTCCCAAGGGAATCCAAAGAGTAAAGAGTGCTTTGCATGTCACAAGGAGGGTCACTTTGCAAATGCTTGTCCGAACAAGCCACCAAACAAGGTTGTGTCATTGGCCCGCAGCATAGGGGTGTCGCCTATATCTTCTGAGTTTGCCAAGGGTAGTTCGTCAGAGGTTGGGACACAGCCTGTGTTCAAGAGTCCGGAAGGCTCGAACCGTGTCCGCGACGTCTTTGGGGGTCATAGAGGGCATGGTTTTGTGAGGTGGGCTGGCGAAAGGCGAGGAGTTAAGCTATTGCGTGATACTGGGGCTTCTCAGACCTTGTTAAAGAACTTTACTGGTAGGCCGATTAACGCTGCTCGGGTGGTGGCAGTTCAGGGGATCAATGCTACGAAGTCCTACCCGCTGGTGCGGATGGAGCTGGAGGTGGGTGGTGTGGCGAAGGAGCTGGATGTCAGAATCGTAGAGAACTTGCCTGTTGGGGGCGTCGACCTCCTCCTCGGCAACGACTTTGCGGTGCCTGTTTCTAAGGTTTCACCCTTGGTCGTTGCCGAGAAGGCGGCCGACGTTAGTAGGGAGGAACAGGAGTGGGTTGAGAAGTGTAGCGTACAAACCATGGCGTGTGTTGTGACGCGTTCTCAGACATCCGGAGCCTTGCAGCCACCACCTCAGTCTATCAAACCGCGGAGGAAAGGTCACAAGAAAACGGGAAGTGTTGGTCAATTGGAGAGTTTTGAGCCGGCAGTGTTTCTTGGTGACTCATTATTGGCACCTATGTTAGAGTCTGGAGAGGCCCCAGGACCTGTCACAGCCAGTGAGGAGGTAGGGCAGGAAGAGACTCCGAGGCAGCAACGTTACACACGGAGAGAAAAAAGGGTTGCTCAGTTTGATATTGGGGGAGGACTTGGGTTGCTTCGGAAGCATCTAGACAGGTTGGTTCCCTCAGATATTTGTAAACTGCAGTTGGAGGATCCGGAAGTTCAGAAGTGTTGTAATGGTGCTGTCGAGATCAAACACGAGGACGGGGAAACATGTCATGTGAACCTGTTGGAGGAGTTTGTGAGGCAACCACATGAGCAGCCTACTGTCCCTGCGTTGGTCTGCCGCGGCCAAGGTGGAGAAGGAGAGGGGGGCAGTAGGGCACAGGTGGAGGATAGTAGGGATTGTCATGTCTCGGCGGAGCAGTGGGCGGGGGACACGAGTCTGGTGGCTGTGGAAGCGCTAGAGCACCTGCCTGAGCAGCAGTGTGCAGCGCTCCAGCACCAGCTCGGTTCATACCCGACTGGTCGTGCCGAGCCCCTGAGTCTCATAACTCGGGCGGTGCAATATGTTCCGCGGGCAGGTCACGTGAATGTTGAAAGACCGTTAGCCTTGTTGTTTCGGTGGTTCAAGGTGGGCGACGAGGCTTTGGCATGGTTGCCAGGTCAGGGTCGACCCATGGCTGCCAAGGGTGGTGGTAAAAAGGAGGACATTGAGCAGATTGGTGAGGTTGGCTGTGGAGTGGCTGTGAGAAATGCCAGTCTTGTGATGAACTGGGCAGTTTATCAGTGCCAGGTGTTGTTTTGCTGCCGGGACACAAGTTGGATGTGTGTCATGCTAAGGGCACTGATAATGTTTTGGCTGATTGGTTGTCACGGGAGGGTTTGTTTGCAGGAGAACCCTCGCCGTTCAGTCAGTGTGTGTTGAGGGTGGAGGAAAATAGGCTGTCACTGTAGTTCCGCCGAAAAAACAAATTAAAAAAGCAAAACAAAATTATAAAAACTCTTTATTTTTATAACGTGTAGAATTTTGTATAAGATGTTGTGGCAGTATCTAAGTTGAATGTTTTCGCTTATTCTCGCTAAGTTAGTTGAACTTGCTCGGTGGAGTGCAACAGTCTTTATTTATTTTATATATAGTGCCTTGTGTCGCAACAGTGTGTGGTACTATGAGAAGCTTTCTGTTAGATATGAAGAACTTAGTCAAGTGTCTTATATCTTGGGGGAGGTGTGACGCTCCTGCATAGTAGCCACGTGCGAGCATGCGCGAGTGTCGGCTGCCCAGCCGTTTAGAAACCGGCTGGCGGCAGCCGGCTGGCCGGCTTTTCCTTAGTATATATCCTACGACAATGTAACTAACCCTTCTTTAGCGGCCTATGCGGTTTATTTATGTGTACCGCCCAGCGGGGTGTTTTTAGCCAAAATAGGGCTGTTTATGTGATCATTTTCATGCCTAAATAAGACCCAGAACGTAAAACAAGTATCTATCCCTGAAAGGGCATAAACAGAGCTTTCGAATGACACCATAACGATCCTTGTATGATGGATAGTTTTCTTGCAATAACCGTGCAACGCGAGTGCAAAAAGCAGGTAATTCGGTACTTTCGGTACATAATTGAGTATGTAGCGAGTGAGAGAGGGAGGAGGGAGCTGAGATTTGTGTCAGTAGGTTCGCCGCGGTGGTCTGGAGCAGTCATACGCTCGCTAGTCTCCTGCCACCACTTGTCTCTCTCTCTCAGCCACATTACGTGCTGAAATTGCCACTCGACCTATGTCGAGCGCCGCCACATAGTCCAGCTTTATTTAACTCGACTTAAGTGGTGAGCCGCTTTTTAAGGGCTAATGTCTGGGATATTCTTATGTTGTTTCACAGCTTGAAGCTGCCCTTATTCTTAACCAACACATCTTAGTATATTTTATTCTCGATAGTTGATTGTTTCATTATTATATATAAGATGTAAGTCTAGTGAGAGTGGGAGGAGACGAGCGGGAGAGAGAGACCGGCTGGGGGACGTTGCTTCGCGCGGGAGCGGAGAGACTAGCTTGGGACGAGCCTGATTGCAACGTTAGGCTTAGTTTCGACTCACGCAAGGGGTAGACGATTTTGACCCGG
Source organism: Paralithodes platypus (assembly GCA_032716605.1). Taxonomy (NCBI): domain Eukaryota; kingdom Metazoa; phylum Arthropoda; class Malacostraca; order Decapoda; family Lithodidae; genus Paralithodes; species Paralithodes platypus. The sequence goes on from CM064572.1 coordinate 42,823,110, forward strand.
CAACGGTGTTGAGTGTTGCCAAGCATGGGATGTATTTCGCATGCCTAGGGTGGGGTCCAGACAGATTCAAGACTCAGAGCTCACCTCACTGTCGTACCCTTCGGACCCCCTTGATATCTATCCCTCTCAACCCCACTTAGAAACTTTCACTCTTACTTTGTATACCTTCTTTCCACTACTTCACCAATCTATTTAATTATCCCATCCCCTTGATAGACCTTATATCTATCATTGTATTAACGACGAGCTCTCAGATAACTAGATAGGATTTTGGGCCTTATGCAGAGATATAATTGTTAATGAGACCTAGGAAGCTTTTTTGTTGTCTCATATTTGGTGGTTTCATGTTTGCTAGTGTGTTCTTGTGGCAGGTGAGCAGGGGCTAGACCAGAGGGGAGTTTTTGTTGTGATCCATTAAGTAAAGTCTGCTGGTGCGAGTCCTGTGGACCTGCACGACTTTACTAGGATACCCGTGGGAGTCTGGGGGCATTTTCTTGTCTGTGTGCCTGTGTGTCTAGTGTTGTGTTGTGTGAGGGCCCTTGCCTAGTCCACTCAGCACTGCGCTAGCACGTCTTGCATTTGTTTTAGGGTCGCCAGGAGAGAGTCAGATACTTGGGATCTGAGTCTCTCAAGAGAGCACCCTTTCAATTAGAGTAATTTGGCGCACAGACTTGGGAACGTCCCTAGGCTAGAGCAGGTGGCTCAGCCAGGGTATCCGAAGCCTATATCCTTCTGGCTAGACCTCTGCGACCTGGCAGATTAACAGCTAGGGGTTTATTAGATCTGTATGCTTGTTATTGTGCCACAGTTTACCGTCTTTGTGAGCATCGTGAGTCAGGGTGTGGCTTAGAGACTCTGTCCGAGCAGGCTTGCCTGACTAAGAGTGAGAAGCACACCTGTATGTGGTTATGTTGCGAGTTGCTTCCTTTATTTAATTATACCTATGCCATTATACACTGTATGGCCTATCACTAGTATTTATTCCTGCTTATGAGTTAAGAGTTCTCTAAATCCGTAACTTACTTTCTTTGCTAAGCATCAGATCCTACAGTAGCCGCATGCAGTTTAGAAACCTGCATCTTGTCTACCTGTACGATGTTTTGAGGACTGTTTGCTTTCACCTTCTTTCACGCAGGGGTGATTAGTTGTATTAATTAACGTAACATTAAATGTACTTTCTTCTAGTTTGTTATTAAATTGTTTCTGCAATTTAATTCCGTTATCTATCTTTTCCTTGAAGCTTTAACACCTTACGAGCGGCCTAGGCGGTTTATTTATATGTACCGCCCAGCGGGGTGTTTTTACCCAAAATAGGGCTGTTTATGTTATCATTTTCATGCCTAAATAAGACCCAGAGCGTAAAACAAGTATCTATCCCTGAAAGGGCATAAACAGAGCTTTCCAATGACACCATAACGATCCTTTTATGATGGCTAGTTTTCTTGCAACAACCGTGCAACGCGAGTGCAAAAAGCATGTAATTCGGCACTTTCCCCATACAATTCCGTATATAGCGAGTGAGAGAGGGAGGGAGGAGGTGGGATTCGTGTCAGTAGGTTCGCCGCGGTGGTCTAGAGCAGTCATACGCTCGCTACTCTCCTGCCACCACTTGTCTCTCTCTCTCAGCAACATTACGTGCTGAAATTGCCACACGACCTATGTCGAGCGCCGCCAGATAGTCCAGATTTATTATACTCGACTTATGTTGCTCGCCGCTAATTAAGGGTTAAGTCAACTTATTTGTGTGATCTTTTATATAGCCTACTTGACTATCAGCAGTCTATAGTGCGTGCACCCTGTAACCGAGTCATAGGATACCTTGTTGTCCAGGTAGGACTCTTGACGGTTTAGGGTGGTTTGTTGCCTGGGTTTATAGATAAGGGTGGGATCTAGCGTTTTCCGTTGTTGCTTGTTGCCGCATACCTAGTCCAATAGAAAGAGCCCAGTATTTATATATCCCAGGACGTAACAATACTGTGTCTTATTTGTTTGGAATTGGAAAAGCTACAGCCTTGAAGGTACTAATGGCTAGACATCACCCAGCCTTACTTGGTGAACTGGAAGCAAATGAAGAAAAGATGATATGTGAGGCAACTACTTTCATTGCTGCATGTTATGGGTCAATAGTGGAAGGTGATATAAACACACATAGGTATGCAATGTGGAAGTCTAAGATGGCCAACTCCAAGATTACCTCTGCTCCAAAACTGAAATCATTGCCTCCATCGTGCGAGGCCTTTATTCAGCATGTACATCGCGCTCATCATCAAGTCATGATATGGAATTTGGCTATTCAGGCACACCCTCCGAATTTGGATGTCATTCAGTATGGATGGCAAGAAGGTGAAGATGGTGCACTGTCTCCAACCACACTTCCAAATGATGTGCCTGCTGCGCCTGTCAACATTCTGCAGCTGATCAAGTGTGGATGCACCAGCACCCAGCCATGTTCCACTGGCAGGTGTGGTTGTGTGGCAGCACAGATATCATGTTCAATGTTTTGCAATTGTAATGCTGGATCAGATTGTTGTAATGAACAGACGAAGGCAGTAACTATGAACCAGGACGAAGATGACGAAGATTGAATATTGTGTAGAAAATTGTTGAGAACGCGTGCTACAGTCGTGCCAATAGAGTTAATATTTGTTTGCCTCAAATTTGTACATTTCAAACCATACACCTGTACTAGTTTTCTCAATTGATGTTTAAGTTGCGATGGACAGTCAGTTCTCCTGGAGGGTATTATGAATTCAATATTTTATTTGAAGGGATCAGTGGAACTGGAAAATAACAATTATTCATATATTAATGGTGACTATCTTGAAATTATGATACAAGAATTATTTGTACACCTTTAACCCTTAATTGGCGGCATGCAACTTATGTCGTGTGAAATAAATATGGACTAAGTGGCGGTTCACAACTTATGTCGTGTGCCATTTTCACCACGTAATGTTGCTGAGAGAGAGAGATGAGTGGTGGGAGGAGCGTAGCAAGCGTATGACTGCTGCAGACCACCGCGGCGGACCTACTGAAATGAATCCCACCCTCCCCTACCCTCTCGCACTCGCTACACAGGGAATTATGTAGGGAAAGTACCTAATTACATGGTTTTTGCACTCGTGTTGCGCGATCGTTGCAAGAGAACCAGTGGTCGTACAAGGATGGTTGGGGTGTCATTGGAAAGCTCTGTTTATGCCCTTTCAGGTATAGATACTTGTTTTACGCTCTGGGTCTTATTTAGGCATGAAAATGATCACGTAAACAACCCTATTTAGGGTAAAAACACCCCGCTGGGTGCTACGGTCAAATAGACCACCTAGCCCTCTAAATAAGGATTAATATTATCACTAATGGGTTCCTTGACCCTGGAAACATAATAGTAGACATAAAAATTACGTTTGTAAGTGTCTTAGAAATTAAGATATTGCCCGAAACAGAATTTATCAGAGATCGGGGCGGCCATTTTGTTTCTTACCTCTACTACAAATTCCTCAAGGGTGCCAGTCTGTCACCCGGCTGATTCTGATTCAGGATAGCTCAGAGATGATGAATCCACCAAAAAACTTCATAATGACGTCACAACACGCTCTTTCACGATTCCGCTGGACTATAAGGCAGACCGGGTAGGAAGGGTTAATTTCTGAAACGTTGCAGGGGCATTTTTCAGCCCGTATGGCATAACATGGCAACGATATGTGGCACCGTCCACCACAAACCCACACACCTCTCGCGCTCGCTCAGACAAGGGCACTTGCCAATAACCCTTAACAAGGTCTATCTTAGTGAGGAACTTGACTTTTCCTATCTTATCCACACTGTCGTCCATGCGAGGGAGAGGGTAGGCATTTGTGGGGGTTAAACCATTCAACCTGCGGAAATCTATACAAAACCGCACCTTGCCATCTGGTTTGGGCTGCAGTGTGACGGGGGAAGTCCACCTTACTGCACCCTCAGAAATCAGCCCACGTTTCAGCATATAATCCAGCTCTTCCCTAAGTGCTGGTAATTTAATAGGGGGAACACGGTATGGCACTGATTTAAAGGGCGGGTGGTCCCCAACATCGACATCGTGCACCGCTTGAGTAGTGAGGCCAGGATGCTCCGCGAAAACAGCTGGGTTTGAATCAAACAATTGCTGCACAGCTACACGCTGTTGCTCAGGCAGGTGCAATATCAACTCGTGAGCCACTTGTCTAGAATTCCCCGCCCACTGATCCGCGGAAACATGACAATCCCAATTATCCTCCCCCACAGCTTGACTGTCCCTTCCTCCTTCTCCACCACGATCGCTGCATATCAACACCGGGACAGTGAGAGGCTCGGAGGGGCGCCTCACATACTCTTTCATCAGATTTACAATGGCAAAGTTGGTTCTTTTTCTTACGATCAGGAGTAGCTACTAAATAGTCGAGATCAGAAACCTTCCTTACAACCCGATACGGACCAGAATACTTGGCAGACAAGGGGTGTCCCACCAGAGGCAGTAGTATCAGTACCTCCTGATCTACTTCAAACTCCCTCAGCTTCACCTTCTGGTCGTATCTGTCCTTCATCTGAGCTTGTGAACTCTTAAGGTTCCGACCTGCTACCTCCAAGCTCTTTAGCATTCTCTCACGGCTTTCAACTACATACTTTAGAAGCGAGCATGGCTTTGTGACTCCCTCCCAGATCTCCTTGACTATGTGGAGGGGCCCCCTGACCCTGTGTCCAAAGACCAACTCGTTCGGGCTAAATCCCAAGCTCTCCCCAGGTACTTCTTTCGCAGCAAATAAAACGTATGGGAGACCTAGATCCCAGTCCTTCCCAGTTTCCATGCAATAACACCGCAACATACTCTTGAGAGTCGAGTGCCACCTTTCCAAAACTCCCTGACTCTCGGGATGGTAGGCAGATGACAACACAGACACTATCCCATGTTGCTGCATGGTCTGCTTAAACAGAGCAGAAGTAAAATTGGATCCCTGATCAGACTGGATCTCCTGAGGGTAGCCATAACGAGAGAAATAGACAAGTAGGTTTTTGACAACAGTCTTAGCCATCCCGTTGCGCATGGGGTAAGCATCTGGATACTGTGTTGCTACATCCATTACAGTTAGTAAAAATTTATTGCCGGCACTGGTGGGGGGCAATGGGCCAACCATATCGATAACTACTTTGCTGAAGGGCGGCCCAATGAGAGGGATGGGTTGTAACGGGGCTCTCGGGATGACCTGATTGGGTTTCCCAACAACTTGACAAGTGTGACACTGTGTCACCCATGACACGACACTCGCCTTTAACCCAGGCCACCAGAAAAGCTTGCTCAGAGCTGCCTCCGTCTTACGTGCCTAAGCTCTCACGGCACACCCTCGGTACCACTAACTGGTCCACTAATCCTGACCCGCCATCCCACTTTTTCTTGGGATCCTGATGTCTCCGATACAAGATCCCCTCGGACAAGCAAAAATCACCAGGCTGCGCATCCCCATCGCTCTCCAGTTCGACAGCACCATTACCACACGCCCTGACTTCAGGATCTTCCAGCTGCAAGGAACATATATCAGCAGGTGCGAGATTATCCAAGTTTGTAGGTAGTAGGGGTAGGCAGCCCCGCCCAGGGAAGTACTACCGCCAAGGTTTCGGGAGATTCAGGGAATAGCCTGAATTCCATTTTCTCTCCCAGGCCTTGGTAGCTGGATACATATCTTTCTGCCTCACACATCAGGGGTATCAGGAAAACCCTCTTTATATAACATACACATCCAACTTCACGACATTGCCCTACATTGCTATCCTCTATCCATAAAACACTACTCTTCCAACTACATATCATACATGTAACACCATACACCTTACCCAATAAATATGGCAGTACAATTGTTAAGAGCAAACCTGGTGGTCCCTCGGATATCCACTCCCGGCAGGGTTGGGTCATTGACACAGGGCCCTCCCGGTCGTCATCATGCGACTGTCAAGAGCATTGCAACGTCCCAAAGCTGCTCGTCGGTGCAGCTTTTTCTTTAGCAATATAAGGGGACTTCACTCTAACATCAATTCTGTACACCAATTTCTTCAAGCAGAATCCCCTACTCTCCTTTTTTTGACAGAGACTCAACTAACATCCACATCTGACACGTCTAGATTTAATTTTCCAGGTTATCAACTGCTCCAAAATTTCAGACCTAAAGGAGGTGTATGTTGCTTCGCAAAATCTGAAATTGCCCTGGAGGAGGTTACTAGTTTCAATTGTCCCTATTTTGATTATTCTATATACAAATTCATTTCTGCTGGTAAATTTAAATACATATGTTGCATCTACCGTTCCCCAAATACTCCTCCAGAGCAAAGTCTTTTTGATTCTCTGTCCTCACAACTCAGTGTCCTCAACTTAAATGCCTCTTCTGAAATCACTGTGTTGGGTGATTTTAACACCTTACGAGCGGCCTATGCGGTTTATTATATGTACCGCACAGCGGGGTGTTTTTAGCCAAAATAGGGCTGTTTACGTGATCATTTTCATGCCTAAATAAGACCCAGAACGTAAAACAAGTACCTATCCCTGAAAGGGCATAAACAGAGCTTTCGAATGACACCATAACGATCCTTGTATGATGGATAGTTTTCTTGCAATAACCGTGCAACGCGAGTGCAAAAAGCAGGTAATTCGGTAGTTTCGGTACATAATTGAGTATGTAGCGAGTGAGAGAGGGAGGAGGGAGCTGAGATTTGTGTCAGTAGGTTCGCCGCGGTGGTCTGGAGCAGTCATACGCTCGCTAGTCTCCTGCCACCACTTGTCTCTCTCTCTCAGCCACATTACGTGCTGAAATTGCCACTCGACCTATGTCGAGCGCCGCCACATAGTCCAGCTTTTTTTAACTCGACTTATGTTGCTCGCCGCTAATTAAGGGTTAATGTCCATAATGTTGAATGGCTCACTCATTCAGCCAGGACTGATGATGCTGGTCTTGAATGTGAGCTATTTGCAGACTCATTTAATCTCACTCAACTAGTCAACCAACCACCCGTGTACCAGATAATCCTAATCATAATTCCCACCTACTGGACTTATTTTTAACAACCAATTCAGAAAATTATGATGTTACAGTGAGGTCCCCGCTTGGATCTTCTGATCACTGTCTGATACAGGCCACCTGTCTATCACCTACCACACCTTCCCACTCTGAACCTGTTTTGGTGACTAAATGGCATTACGATAGGGCAGACTGGGAGGGTCTTCAAGGTTTCTTTATTGATATTCCCTGGACCTCTTTCTTTTCTAATGATGCACACTCCACCTTGAGCCACATACAAGATTTTGTAAAAATTGGAATGGAAACTTTTCTTCCTCATCAAAAGTACAGTAAAAGATCTAATTCACCTAAATGGTTTGACCATAATTGTGCTAGAGTAACTGAACAAAAAGCAATAGCCTACAATGCATACACAAGATCAAAAACACATGAAGCCTTTAATTACTTTAGAAACATCAGAAATCATGCCAAAACTGTATTAAACCTAACTATATCAAACTTTCTCCACAAGCAGGCAAATAAACTTCTAAATAATCCAAATGATAACAAAATATTTTGGTCTACTCTTAACTCATTTAAATCCAACTTCACTACTGCTTCATCCATTCCACCATTAAAATCTCCGACTGGCAATCTTGTAAGTGACCCACGAGGTAAAGCTAACCTTCTTGCGGATATTTTCTCCACCAACTCAACCTTAGATGAAATAAATCAAGATGTCCCTGTACTAATTTTAATTCGCCTGAAATTCCCTCACTTAAGATCCACACCAGATATGTCAAAACTATTTTGCAGAATCTCTCAGTAGATAAGGCTCCTGGTCCAGATGAAATTCCTCCAATAGTACTTAAGAATTGCTCCTTGGTGCTCGCTCCTGTATTGGCAACATTTTTCCGTCTGTGTACTCATACCTCATGCTTCCCAGTACCCTGGAAAGAAGCAAACATCCATCCAGTTCCTAAAAAAGGTGCCTCTTCAGATCCATCAAACTACAGACCAATAGCTATAACTTCCACTCTTGGTAAAGTCTTTGAAATTATATTAAATAATCACATAATTAAGCATCTTGAGAATAATAAATTAATCAGTGATAGGCAATATGGTTTTAGACGATGTCGATCAACTGCAGACATGCTTTGCCTTCTTACGCATCAAATCAACCAAGCTACAGACCAACATGGTGAAACACATACAATAGCACTGGATATATCAAAGGCATTTGATAGAGTCTGGCATCAATCCTTATTGTCGAAGATGTCACACTACGGCCTTGCATCATTAGTTCCACTAATTTCTTCTTATCTTCATAACAGAAAAATATGTGTAATGGTAGATGGCCTTTATTCTCAATTTCACTCAATAAATGCTGGTGTTCCCCAGGGATCAGTTTTGGCCCCAATTCTGTTCCTCATTCATATCAATGATCTCATATCTACCACTCATAATCCAATACATTCCTACGCAGATGACTCAACACTCCACAGTTCCTTCACATTTACCAATTCTTTCACCCAACCCGATCTTATAAATTCAAAAATAAACACTGCAATTTCTCTGAACCAGGACCTTTCTAGAATTAATGGATGGGGACAAAAGAATCTAGTTTCCTTTAATGCACAGAAAACCAAGTACATTCAATTTTCTAACCGACAGAATCTCACTGACTCCCATATATTTTTTTAATGATGTAAATATTCCCACTTCCCCTAGTATTGACATTCTCGGTGTAACATTAACTACTAACTTGAGCTGGACACATTATGTTAGAAGCATTGCTAAGAATGCCTCTAAAAAACTGGGACTCTTGTACAGAGTTCGAGAATTCTTCACTGACGAGCAGTTGGCCGTGATATATAAAAGTCATGTGAGTTCTCAGATGGATTACTGTTCACCTCTGTGGGGTGGAAGTGGAGTGGTTGCATTGAGGCAGTTGGACAAAATTCAAAATAAAGCTATTAGATTAATCAATAACCCTGCAATCACACAGGACCTTCCTACATTATCCATACGAAGAAACATTGCATCCCTTGCATTATTCTACAGATATTTTCACAGCAATTGTTCCGAGGAAGTTGCTTCAATTGTGCCGCCTCTCCACATCTTTCCCCGTAGAACTAGGACAGCTGAGAGCGCCCATGAATTTACACTTTCTCCTCCACAATGCAGAACTTCTGCTTATCAGAATTCATTTATCCCCAGAGCTACTACTCTTTGGAATTCACTTCCCTCGAATTGCTTTCCACAAACTTACAATCTACAAATGTTTAAATCCAGTTGTTACAAACATTTTATGAATGGAGGATGCCTTTAGGCACATGGACCTTTTTGTTTTATCTGTGTTTTTCCTGCCTCCGTTCATTGTCTCTTAACACCTTATTAGCGGCCTAGTGGCCTATTTATATGTACCGCCCAGCGGGGTGTTTTTAGCCAAAATAGGGCTGTTTACGTGATAATTTTCATGCCTAAATAAGACCCAGAACGTAAAACAAGTATCTATCCCTGAAAGGGCATAAACAGAGCTTTCCAATGACACCATAACGATCCTTTTATGACGGCTAGTTTTCTTGCAACAACCGCGCAACACGAGTGCAAAAAGCATTCAATTCGGTACTTTCCCCATACAATTCAGTATGTAGCGAGTGAGAGAGGGAGGGAGGAAGTGGGATTCGTGTCAGTAGGTTCGCCGCGGTGGTCTGGAGCAGTCATACGCTCGCTACTCTTCTGCCACTACTTGTCTCTCTCTCTCAGCAACATTACGTGCTGAAATTGCCACACGACCTATGTCGCGCGCCGCCAGATAGTCCAGATTTAATATACTCGACATGTTGCGCGCCGACATTTAGGGGTTAAAAAAAAATAAAAAAATAAAAAAAGTTCATCTCAAATAATTTATTTCCACCTCCAATGTCCCGCTGATCCATCCTTTCCTCACGCTGCGCATAACGATGCTGTCGCAGAGTCTCTTCCTGCCCTGCACCTGCACTAGCGGTGACAGGCCCCGGGGCCTCTCCAGACTCTAACATAGGTGCCAATAATGAGTCACCAAGAAACACTGCCAGCTCAAAACTCTCCAATTGACCAACACTTCCCGTTTTCTTGTGACCTTTCCTCCGTGGTTTGATAGACTGAGGTGGTGGCTCCAAGGCTCCGGATGTCTGAGAACGCGTCACAACACACGCCATGGTTTGTACGCTACACTTCTCAACCCACTCCTGTTCCTCCCTACTAACGTCGGCCGCCTTCTGGGCAACGACCAAGGGTGAAACCTTAGAAGCAGGCACCGCAAAGTCGTTGCCGAGGAGGAGGTCGACGCCCCCAACAGGCAAGTTCTCTATAATTCCGACATCCAGCTCCTTCGCCACACCATCCACCTCCAGCTCCATCCGCACCAGCGGGTAGGACTTCGTAGCATTGATCCCCTGAACTACCACCACCCGAGCAGCGTTAATCGGTCTACCAGTAAAGTTCCTTAACAAGGTCTGAGAAGCCCCAGTATCACGCAATAGCTTAACTCCTCGCCTTTCGCCAGCCCACCTCACAAAACCATGCCCTCTATGACCCCAAAGACGTCGCGGACAGGGTTCGAGCCTTCCGGACTCTTGAACACAGGCTGTGTCCCAACCTCTGACGAACTACCCTTGGCAAACTCAGAAGATATAGGCGACACCCCTATGCTGCGGGCCAATGACACAACCTTGTTTGGTGGCTTGTTCGGACAAGCATTTGCAAAGTGACCCTCCTTGTGACATGCAAAGCACTCTTTACTCTTTGGTTTCCCTTGGGAAGGTACTATCCTTGCCCTTAGTAACACCCCGAAACTTCAAGCGGTAAGTTTCTGGTTGTAACTCATAGGCCCGTAGCACAACCTTCTTTAGCTCATCATAAACAACACAGGACTCTAAAGGTAGTGCATCATACGCTTTTAGCCCCTTTCCTAGGAGTCTTGATGAAACTAATGCTGCCCACTTTTCCTGAGGCCACTGGTGTTCCTGACACTTCTTCTCAAATCGCATAAAAAACTCAACCACACCTAATTCATCGAACACAGGAACTAGTTTAACCAGGTACGACAATGATTGGTCCCGATGTCTGTTACCTCCCCCAATATTTCGCCCTGTTACCTCCACTCGAGATCTCTCCAGCTCCCTGTCAGCCCGATACCTAGTAGACTCTGCCTGCAGTTCAGCCTCTCGTATAGCTGTTCTCTCTGCAGCCTCAGCCTGAGCTCTAGCAGCCTCAACCTGAGCTCTAGCAGCAACCTCAGCCTGCACACTAACCTGTCTTTCGGTAGCCTCAACCTGAGCTCTAGCCTGTCTTTCGGTAGCCTCAACCTTGGCCATCTCAAGCCGAAACAACAAATCTGGAGTCAACCCTTGAGGAGGGGAAGGTGCATTTAATGGAGAGGGTCCCTGTGATTGAATTCCACACTGCCATTGACCATCAACTTGGGGGTATGTACTAAATTCAGGCACCCTGACGTTTGATACGGGGGTAGAGTGGAGGGGGGGCTGGGGACCGGGGCCCCCAGTCACCTCTCCACCCAGGTCTCTCCCTTCTAAACCCAATATCAAAGTCCTCAGCTGATCTTTCCTCATGCCACTTAAACCCTGGTGACCCTGAAGACCTGCCACACACTTTAAGCCATACTTATTCAGCTTTAACACCCTGTCAGCGGTAAGGGGCACCTCTAAAAATCTTCTAGCACCCTCCTCGCTATCGACTAGCCACTCCACAGGTCTTTCTCCCTCCGAGCCCGTATCGTGACCTGACCCATCACTGTGTTCTGATGTATTAGACATGTTTGTGTACTGCAGTAATTATCAGGGTTATAGAATGTGCCTTATCTCCTATGCAAGTATGTATATAGTAATGTTATTTAAAGTTTTTAATGTGTTATAGTGGTTGGTCCAAAAAAAAAATCTATGTCCACTGTATTCCTCTAATCATAAGGAATCTCAAAACAAATGACCACTATATTCCTCTGTTCAGTAAATCCTATGCAAGGTCGCCATTTGTTACGTCCTGGGATATATAAACACTGGGCTCTTTCTATTGGACTAGGTATGCGGCAACAAGCAACAACGGAAAACGCTAGATCCAACCCTTATCTATAAACCCAGGCAACAAACTACCCTAAACCGTCAAGAGTCCTGCCTGGACAACGAGGTATCCTATGACTCGGTTACAGGGTGCACGCACTATAGACTGCTGATAGTCAAGCAGGCTATATAAAAGATCACACAATTAAGTTGACTTAAAGCTTCAAGGAAAAGATAGATAACGGAATTAAATTGCAGAAACAATTTAATAACAAACTAGAAGAAAGTACATTTAACGTTACGTTAATTAATACAACTAATCACCCCTGCGTGAAAGAAGGTGAAAGCAAACAGTCCTCAAAACATCGTACAGGTAGACAAGATGCGGGTTTCTAAACTGCATGCGGCTACTGTAGGATCTGATGCTTAGCAAAGAAAGTACGTTACGGATTTAGAGAACTCTTAACTCATAAGCAGGAATAAATACTAGTGATAGGCCATACAGTGTATAATGGCATAGGTATAATTAAATAAAGGCAGCAACTCGCAACATAACCATATACAGGTGTGCTTCTCACTCTTAGTCAGGCAAGCCTGCTCGGACAGAGTCTCTAAGCCACACCCTGACTCACAATGCTCACAAAAACGGTAAACTGTGGCACAATAACAAGCATACAGAGATGATAAACCCCTAGCTGTTAATCTGCCAGGTGGCAGAGGTCTAGCCGGAAGGATATAGGCTTCGGATACCCGGGCTGAGCCACCTGCTCTAGCCTAGGGACGTTCCCAAGTCTGTGCGCCAAATTACTCTAATTGAAAGGGTGCTCTCCTGAGAGACTCAGATCCCAAGTATCTGACTCTCTCCTGGCGACCCTAAAACAAAAGCAAGACGTGCTAGCGCAGTGCTGAGTGGACTAGGCAAGGGCCCTCACACAACACAACACTAGACACACAGGGACACAGACAAGAAAATGCCCCCAGACTCCCACGGGTTTCCTAGTAAAGTCGTGCGGGTCCACATGACTCGCACCAGCAGACTTTACTTAAAGGATCGCAAAAAGCCTCCCCTCCGGTCTAGCCCCTGCTAACCTGACACAAGAACACACTAGCAAGCATGAAACCACCAAATATGAGACAACAAAAAAGCTTCCTAGGTCTCATTAACAATTACATCTCTGCATAAGGCCCAAAATCCAATCTAGTTATCTGAGAGCTCGTCGTTAATACAATAATAGATATAAGGTCTATCAAGGGGATGGGATAACTAAATAGATTGGTGAAGTAGTGGAAGGAAGGTATACAAAGTAAGAGAGAAAGTTTCTAAGTGGGGTTGAGAAGGATAGATATCAAGGGGGTCCGAAGGGTACGACAGTGAGGTGAGCTCTGAGTCTTGAATCTGTCTGGACCCCGCACTAGGCATGCAGAATACATCCCAGGCTTGGCAACACTCAACACAGTTGCCGGGTCAAAATCGTCTACCCCGTGCGCGAGTCGAAACTAAGCCTAACGTTGCAATCAAATGTATGTGGCAACATCAGGCTCGTCCCAAGCTGGACTCTCCACGCGAAGCAACGTCCCCCAGCCGGTCTCTCTCTCCCGCTCGTCTCCTCCCACTCTCACTAGACTTACATCTTATACATTATAATGAAACAATCAACTATCGAGAATAAAATATACTAAGATGCGTTGGTTAAGAATAAGGGCAGCTACAAGCTGTGAAATAACATAAGAATGTCCCAGACATTAGTTACATTGTCATAGGATATATACTAAGGAAAAGCCGGCCGGCCGGCTGCCACCAGCCGGTTTCTAAACGGCTGGGCAGCCGACGCGCGTGCATGCCCGCACGTGGCTACTATGCAGAAGCGTCACACTAATCTATCACTAGAACTCAAAGGGGTAAATAGAATCTCAATTAACTCTCTGTATAACGTAGGTCTTGCATAAAATTGTCTACCTTTAGCCAGAATATAAGGTAAAAATATGTCATCATCCTGAACAGGTTAAACGTACACACACACACAATTGCAAAATATATACGAAAGAAATGTGTTAGGCTAATTAGGTTAGGTTAGGTTAGGTTAAGTTTAACCTGGGTTGCTTTATTTAGGTTTAAAACATAACACTTGTACTCATAACCATGCACAATTTCCGTGTATCCCGATAAACATACCATCGTTTACCTGTGTGTGTGTGTGTTGAGAATGAGTGGAAGGAGAGAGAGAATATAGTAAGGTGTACCATCATCTCCCCTTATTTGAGCCAGTTGTTGTTGTTGTTCCCTAGGCTGTCTGACCAAACAGCCCCAAGGTCCCGAGCAAGGCCAAGGCCACAACCGAGCGCCCCCCACAGAACCCTCACTACCTCACCACTAAGAACGCCCAGGTGACCGAAGCCACTGCAGGCCGGGAACTGAGGAGGGTGCGTAAACGCCCGGGACACCGAAGCCCCACCCAAGGCTCTGTTTCCCTTAACAATAATTATGAAGGGAAAGTTGTGGGGCAAAGGAAAAATGTGACGCTTTGGCTCCCAATCTGCCAACCTCTAGGTTGGCAGTAGAGATGTCAATCCACAGAAAAGACGCCACCACTTGATTTCTAGAAAATATATATATATAAGTAAAAGGAACTGAGATGACAGGGCTGGAAAATATAATACCAAAGAAGACCACACACCCATTTCCATCAACCAAAGGACCAACAACTTACACGTATGGAATTGCATCCATAAGAAGCCGGAAGAGAGACCGGAAACAGTCTCCCCTGGACAACAGCAACAACATACCTCAGTCACCTGTATCACAGCTCCAGGAAAAACGCGCTGCCTCTGATACGCTTAACATACGTATGGCGAGACATCCGCCACAGTTTGCTGGTATGTGCCCTCAGGCGCCAGGTAAACAATGGCCGCCTACACCTGGCCCGGATCTAGACTACGAGGAGGAAGATTTTATGCAAATGAGACATCAACCGCCTTCATTCGTCTCCAGTCACCCTGGCGGTTCCATTCATCACTACCTCCGCTAGGCGAGACAATGTTTGCAATCCAGCTAAACAAGAGGACAAACAGACCACTCTATACAAGCCTCTAAATAGAGAGAGGCCTCCAATACTGTAAATAATTTATCCTATGTACACCTAGGTTTTAAGCTATTTACTTTTATTATTAATAAGTAAAACATACCATTCCCAACATAAACATGTGTGCATTGTATTTTTAAGGCTTTAGACAACCACGCAATAAATCAGAAACGATATTTCCCATGCCTCTCATGTTCCGGAAACACACGACTTGTCACTCTCCGTAAAATCAAATACTACCTTGCCGAAAACAGGGTAAAGTTAGGCAAGTCAAGGCACTGTCTCCCATGGGTAACCCGAGGGGGAGTATACGTGAACAACTCGGCCGGATAGCACCATCCGTAGAGGCTAGCCAAAATCCTCTTAGATCGTACCCTTCAAGCAGCAACGGTGTCTGGACGAGAGAGTGTGTGTAGGCTGTACCGGAAGTGTCCTATGCTAGTGCTACCTGTGCGAGGGTATTACCGGGCCTCCCCTCTTGGCAACCAGGCCAAGACGGACCACGGACTCAGTCGCCCCCACGTGCGTCCGATCTCTACAAGGCTACTCTCTACTATACTCGACTCAAATTAAGTCCTTCTTGTTTACTTACTGTGTTTCGTGATAATTGCAAAGGTTGTGTAGGATATGTTATGTGTTCATGTTAACGTAAATACCTGATATCTTTTATTCTCACCTTAGTCCTTTTGTTACTCTGTCAAGAGTACATACAAACGCTATCCTGGGGTTGATTTATATATTTACTGCGTAATATATATTCATGTATTGCCACTAAGTTTATATATATATCCATTCCGACCTATTACCCGCACACTACACGTAAATATTGTGAACACCGCTGACAGATCTGATACTAAGTTAATAGGATTATCAGGGTGTGTAAATTGTGTATAAATGTTCACAGTGTTATCTATCATGTCTCTTAGTTAGATTCATTTTTATTTATGTTTCCTGGCTTCACTATCTATCTATCTATCTATTGCCTGACGCCATGATCCCCGAAGGGGTGGCCACGAACGAACCGCCCCAAGCACCTCTGTCCCCAGTCAGTCGACGCCCCTCCTCCCAACCAACACCGCCTTCATTCATATTTTTCCTCACTCCATCTTTCCACCTCGCTCTCGTACACCCTCTTAGTCATTCTCTCGCTTCCCATACGTTCCATATGGCCGAACCATCTCAAGTTGTTCCTTTTCACACTTTCCAGCACATCTACCTCCACACCACACCTCCTTCTTACTTCCTCATTCGTCTGTCTATCCCTCCATGTAACTCCGCACGCACTTCTCAAGTAACTCATTTCCACTGCTCTCACTCTTGGTCTGAGTCTCTCCACGAACGTCTGTGCTTCGCTTCTGTAAGTTAGTGTCGGGATTACCACACTGTCATGCAAGGACTTCTTCACTTCCATACTGACCACTCTATTTCTTGTTACTGCTTTCAACGTTCCTACAAACCTCTTCCCCTGTTGCACCCTCTCCCGCACTTCTTCATCCACAGTCCCATCTTTACTCAACACACTGCCCAGATACTTAAAAGAGCTGACGATCTTCATAGCCTGATCGTTCAACTTCACCTCACACTCTGTGACTTCACCCTTTTCGAAGACCATAACCTTGCTTTTCCCCGCATTTACCTTCAAATTCCGTTTTTCGCACACTGTTCCAAACTCATTTACCAGACCCTGCAACTCCCATTCATTATCGCTCATAAGAACTGTGTCATCAGCAAACAGCAGTATAGGCAGCTTCCACTCATTTCCCTCCCTCTTCAGCGATACACCAACATCCACTGCTCTTCCTAGTATTTCTTTCATGACTCCATCCATATAATACAGTAAACAACCACAGGGACATAACACACCCCTGTTTCAACCCAACACTCAGGTCAAAGAACTCGCTCTGCTCATTCTTCACACGTACTGCCGCTTTTGCATCCTCATATTATGCTCTTCACTGCTTTCATCAACTTGCCATCTACTCCGTATATTCTAAGTACTTTCCACATGCCTTCTCTATCCACTCTGTCATAGGCCTTCTCCAAGTCCATAAAGGCAACATACACCTTTTGTTGCTTCTCCAGATATTTCTCCACAACACAATTCAGTGTGAAAATCTTATCTACACATCCTCTTCCCTTCCTAAAACCTCCCTGCTTGTCGCCTACCCATTTTTCCGTTCTCATTCTCACACTCTCAATCACTACCCTACTGTACACCTTCCCTACTACGCTTAAAAGACATATTCCTCGGTGGTTACCACACATTCCTCTTTCCCCTTTGCCCTTATATAGGGGAACTATTATGCCAGTCTTCGAGTCATCGGGTGCATTCCTCTTCTCCCATGCTAGTTTGCACATTTTCCATACCCATTCGATCACTATCTCACCACCATACTTCAACATTTCCCCACACATTCCATCTGTTCCTGGTGCTTTCCCCATCTTCACTCTTTTCATAGCTTCCCACACTTCTGACCTCCTGATCCCCACCTCCTCCTCCACTACTTCTCCTCTTCTCCCTCCCATACCATATCCAACTATGTTTGCTGGCTCTTTATTCCTTACATTTAGCAACTCATTGAAGTACTTCCTCTATCTTTCGACTCTCTCTTGCTTCTCGGCTAGCATTCTCCCATTCTTATCTTTCACACCCTTACTGTTTCCCTTGCTACCTTCCCTAACTTTCTTGACTTCTTTCCAGAACAGTTTCTTACACTCCCTCCATTTTACACTCAGATTCCTTCCAAATTCCTCATCTACTCCTGGCTTCACAACCAGTTTAAACATTTAACTTGAATTCATAATAATTCTATTTTGCCCACATCACGTTAATATTTCAATGTCGAGGGCTCCGTCTTTTCCACACGACTAATTTTTATTTAGTCAGTTCCCTGAACTACTATTATTAAATCTAACTGTAAACGTTAGTAGACAATTAAAACCTCTCTCATTATTTAGAACTCATTCGTTATTTGCCATTCAGCTGATATTCGTATTTTGTATATTCTACTTAACTGAGACGTTGTGACCTCAGTATTATTGACCTTACCCCGAGTCACGCTCTACCTCGCGTTAACCTTGACCTAGGGATATCAGCTATTCTTTGAGACTAACCTCTCTGTTAGCATTTATGCTATATTTATATATTCATCATATGTTTATTCAATTGTGAATTATCAATTATTATTATAAACTTATTTGTATATCTTCCATGTTAGCAAATGGCCTGCTAACATATTTACGAACCTCCATCAAAGCTGTCACACACACACACACAGACATAGCCTACCCTCTCTCTCTCTAAAAAATAGCAAGAACAAAACTCAAGTGCATAAACAACGCCAAGCGTGAGAAATATGCACTCCCCAGACAAAGCCATCCCCCCCCCCCTTCTTTTGCCCCCCTCCCCCTCCCCTTCTATTGCCCCCCACCCCCTCTCCACCACCCCTCTCCCCACCAACATCCCTCTCCACACTCACATCCCTCACCCCGCGCTCCCAGATACATCGCAATTTGGACATCTTGAGAGAACGAAAGCCTCCATCTTTAAAAATCCGTATGTCTGTGTGGTGGTGTTTATTTGGGCGCTGTTTTCGGGTCTACGGCTGGGTGAGAGAGAGAGAGTGAGAGTGAGAGTTAGATAGAGACGTAAGCATATCTGGTTCTTTCGCCCACTAGTTATTTTGTTCTTAACACATTTAGTACCAGGGATGTCCTTTTTATTATATGCTGGTAACTATCAGACGATGTTCCTCAGCTTTGGAAGACCCTTTAGCAATAATGGCAATACTAAGGCTTCAAACTATCATAACCAACTTGTTTAACTACTACCTTCTTAAGCTGCATAATATCGTTTAAATATAGCTAGAATACAATATAATACACGTCGCCGGTACTCATAAGGTTAAATATAGCTAGAATACAATATAATACACGTCGCCGGTACTCATAAGGTTAAATATAGCTAGAATACAATATAATACACGTCGCCGGTACTCATAAGGTTAAATATAGCTAGAATACAATATAATACACGTCGCCGGTACTCATAAGGTTAAATATAGCTAGAATACAATATAATACACGTCGCCGGTACTCATAAGGTTAAATATAGCTAGAATACAATATAATACACGCGGTACTCATAAGGTTAAAGCTAGAATACAATAGAATACACGTCGCCGGTACTCATAAGGTTAAATATAGCTAGAATACAATAGAATACACGTCGCCGGTACTCATAAGGTTAAATATAGCTAGAATACAATAGAATACACGTCGCCGGTACTCATAAGGTTAAATATAGCTAGAATACAATAGAATACACGTCGCCGGTACTCATAAGGTTAAATATAGCTAGAATACAATATAATACACGTCGCCGGTACTCATAAGGTTAAATATAGCTAGAATACAATATAATACACGTCGCCGGTACTCATAAGGTTAAATATAGCTAGAATACAATATAATACACGTCGCCGGTACTCATAAGGTTAAATATAGCTAGAATACAATATAATACACGTCGGGTACTCATAAGGTTAAATATAGCTAGAATACAATATAATACACGTCGCCGGTACTCATAAGGTTAAATAGCTAGAATACAATAGAATACACGTCGCCGGTACTCATAAGGTTAAATATAGCTAGAATACAATAGAATACACGTCGCCGGTACTCATAAGGTTAAATATAGCTAGAATACAATAGAATACACGTCGCCGGTACTCATAAGGTTAAATATAGCTAGAATACAATAGAATACACGTCGCCGGTACTCATAAGGTTAAATATAGCTAGAATACAATAGAATACACGTCGCCGGTACTCATAAGGTTAAATATAGCTAGAATACAATATAATACACGTCGCCGGTACTCATAAGGTTAAATATAGCTAGAATACAATATATACCACGTCGCTGGTACTCATAAGGTTAAATATAGCTAGAATACAATATAATACACGTCGCCGGTACTCATAAGGTTAAATATAGCTAGAATACAATATAATACACGTCGCCGGTACTCATAAGGTTAAATAACTTCCACCGCATCCGAGTTTATTCAGTCTTGCCTAGTATAGGTTCAGTATGATTGTCTAAGGGGGGGGGGGGTTATTTATTGATCAATATATTTATATATTTATTATTTATTTATTTTCCTCCCTAGACCTCCATCAAACTTTAAAAACACATCCCCAAGATCCTCCTTCCAGACAAATGTGAAATTTTTCGGAAAAATTTCCTTGCTGAAGACCGGTTCCTTCTAATTTACAGGCTCATTATCGCTTATCAGCAAAATCTCGACACCTAAATGGCACGAAAGGTCTTAATATTGACAAAGAAATGGGGCGAAAGGATTTAAAATCGCCAAACTAGTGGCCGAACGTCTTAAAATATCATAACTAATGGAGCTAAGCTTGAGGGAGGAAGGTAGCCACAAAACCAACCATCTCCCCGTAATGGCACAGGTTATGTTAATAGCACATTGACTCTTGGCTGTAGGTGAAGCGACGGCGAACAAAATGTCTTGTCGAGAACTGACTTTTGGAAGAGTAATATATTTTAGTAAAGTGAAAACCAAACAGGAAAATCTACATTTGGCCATATTTAGGCTATGCCCTATTCCAAGTAAGTAGGGTCAAACAAAGGTTGAGCATCAACCTCTATAACTCACAAACGACTAGAGTAATCCAGCTAATAATTCTACCATTTGGGAAGTGCCAGCCAATGAACGGTTGTGGATATGTACAGCCCATTTGCTAAAAAGTTACAGAGGAAAGAATTTACGATTTCTGACTACCTATTTGGAACAGGGTATAGGTAGGGATAGGTTAGGGAGGGTTATGTACAGTAAAGTTAGGATGGGTTAAGTTACGTCCTACTTGATAAGGTAGGTTAAGTTTTATTTGAGTCGTTTGGGCTATGTGCCTGAGTATTTATATACTCAGGTACATACAGGTATTTATTTTATTCTGGCTATCATTAAACGATTTTATTAAGTCAAAGTTCCTCCAGCGGAAATATCAAAACCCCCCAGAAAACCACCACCGCCCTTCCCACAAAAGCATTAGAGTGGAACTCAAACAAGACGGATGAAGGCGCCGGAGAGCACCTCCATGACGTGCCGGCTGATACTGAGGCTAAATACAATGATCATAAATATATATCCTTTCTTTGCACGTAAAAATACATTAAATTTTCAAATTTTCAAATCAGAATTGCTGATTAATATTGCCGGTAAGAGCGCTTGTGTGATACCAGCATACAGCTTCATATTAACTTGAAGACGTTTGATGCTGACAGTCTTTGATGGAAGACCAAGAACGCTATTTACCTTTGTCGCCAACGTTAACGGGAGATGGTTCTTTTTTCTGGACCACTTTCTCCCTCGTGTTTAGCCCCATTAGTTTTGAGATTTTAAGAGCTTCGGCCCATTAGTTTGGCGATTTTAACGACCTCCAACCTCGTTCTCTGCAACAAACCAGCTTCCACCAAGATAAAGAGCCCGATGACCGACGATCACGTCATTTACCAACATACCTGTAATTATGAGGACTGTGGACCTCATTCCTATATTGGTATGACGCAGACTCGTCTTTCACGTTGGTTAACTCTTCACCTTAAGGCTGGAGCCATCAAAGACCACTATCTCACCCCTAACCACCCCCACCTCACACGCAATGAGTTAGAGAAACACACCACCATACTCGATAAAGAAAGTGACCCAAGGAGATTACCTATACTCGAAGCATTATATATCCAAGCCTTACATCCCAACATCAACAAGCAAACTCTGGACCTTCAGATCCTTCCTTCTGCCAAAAGGCACTTTCCTACAGGACCTAACGCCCCCCCCTCGCCCCCCGGTGCCCTTGACGCAGCCCCCCGCGCTACCTCCTTCAGGCGCCACACGTACTACGCAACTTAGGCCACGCCCCTCGACACGCAGCCAATCAGCTTCGACCCCGCCAACCGACCACCATCCCGCATCCAGTGCGCATGCGTTAAGCGGTCCTCTCTTTCTCTCTCCTAGAATACCCCTCCACCAATAGCAGACTTTTGCCCCCTGATTTTCGCCTCCTCTGATCCTCCACCCTCTATATATACCCTTCCTGTTTACCTTTTATATCATTCTATCCTTACTTGATAATGCTGGTTGTCCAGTGAAACGCGTCGTATATCCTGTATCATCATGTACATTAATGTAACCCTGTACCACCATGAATTTTGCTCATCTCCTTCATCTACTTCCTGCCACCCAGCGAAAACTCATCAGAGACCTGGAAACTTTGAATAATAAAATTTCCAACGCAGAAATTGCCATTTCTTTCAACCTCGTATGTATTAAAGAAAAACAAAATATATATATATACCGGTATACCGGTATTATATATATATATATATTATATATATATATATATATATATATATATATATATATATATATATTTATATATATTCATATATATATATATATCACATTTAGGTGTCAATTTTTCCTGGCGAGCAATAGCGAACCTGTAATTTAAGAGGAACCGGCTTTAGGCCGGGACATTTTTGTATCGAAAAATGTACACATTTATCTTCAAGGGAAATCTCGGTGGGTGATTTTTAAAGGTTGATGGAGGTCTAGGGAGGAAACTAAAAACTAAATATATTTTGTTTGTATAGAAAATACATAAAAGAACAATAATAAATACGAGACCTTCAGTGTTGAAGTTAAAGTTGTCTTGCCTTGGTCTCTGTGTTCCTTACATGCTTACCTTACTGACTGACTGACTGACTGACTGGCTGACTGTTGACTGACTGACTGACTGACTGAATACCTGTCAATATTACCATTTGACTGTATGTTTGGCTTCCTCCCTTCCTTCCTGTCTGGGTGAGCGAGGGGTTGTGTAATAATAATAATAATAATAATAATAATAATAATAATCGGTTTATTTCAAGCCTGCAGCCAATGAGGCTGAACATACACAAACTTAACCTAGATCTTATCCTAAGGGATCGACAGACCGACCCTGGCTGCTAACGAGAGGGCCTACATACCCCCGAGGGGTTAGGACGTGGACAGGAGACTTTGTGTGTCTCCCGAGACGGTCCGTCCAAACTGCCTTCACGACCAGGGAAAGTTTTTAAGCGAACTTTCCCTGCCAGCGCGTGGGATCGAACCCATGACACCAGAGCAAGGGCTCCCAATACAGTTCACTGAGCACGCTCGGCCCCCGTTACCGTGTGTGTGTGCGTAAAGTAACAACAAAAAAGAAAAAAAGAAAGAAAATAAAGTAAAACATGTTTATTACCAACAAAAATATACAATACATAAGTTTATAATAATAATAATGGAAATGGCATGGTCTGCCGAGCCGGGGCTCCCTGGCAGACAAAATTATATATATATATATATATATATATATATATATAATTACATATTCAGTACAGGCAATTTAGAGTGATATGGATTACATTTTTCTTACAAGCATATCCTGAACTATGAACATTGTAAAGTAAATACATACACACACACACACACACACACACACACGCACACACACACACACACTCACTCAACCAGCTCGCCACAAACTCATTTACACACACACTGTGTGTGTGTGTGTGTGTTTATGTGTGTATTTATGTGTGTGTGTGCGTGTATGTGACTGACTGACTGCCTGACTGACTGAATGCCTGTCTATATCACCTTTTGACTGTCTGTTTGGCTTCCTCCCTTCCTTCCTGTCTGGGTGGGCGAGGAGTTGAGGGATAGTGTTGGTGTGTGTGCGAGTTAGTGATTGATTGAGTGTGTATATGGGTTGGGAGAGTGTGTTTGTGAGTGTGTTAGTGATTGAGTGAGTGAGTGTAAATGAGTTTGTGGCGAGCTGGTTGAGTGAGTGTGTGTGTGTGAGGTAATGATTGAGTTAGTGAGTGTAAAATGAATGAGTTATAGGTTTAGTGGTTGAGAGAGTATCTGAATGAGTGCAAGGGTGAGTAATAGCATGAGTGGATGATTGATTGCCCGAGTGATTATGTGAGTGAGTGGCTGAGAGAGTGTTTGATTAAGGGGGGATGGGTATTTTTTCTGGTCCCCGTTCTTCCTCATGTTTAGCCCCATTAGTTTTCAGATTTTACGACATTAATTTGTCGATTTAAAACCTTTTGTACCCTTTCTATATCAATATCAAGACCTTTCGTACCATTTAGATGTCGATTTTGTCCTGGCAAGCTATAGCAATCCTGTAATTTTATGAGAAATCGGCCTTCGGCCGGGAATTTTTTCTATAGACAAATTTACAAATTTATCTTGAAATGGGGTCTAGGGAGTGTTTTTAATTTTTCTTGATGAAGGTCTAGCGAAGAAACTAAAAGATGCATGAATACATAAATAAATAGACCCAACAAATTACCATTGTCCCTTTAAGTGCAAAGGTGAGTAATTGCCTGAGTGGATGATAGAGTGAGTGTCCGAGTGAGTAAGTGGAAGTGAGTAGCAGAATGAATGTCTGTTGAGTGCAAGGGTGAGCAATTTAGTGTGTCTGGTTGAGTGCAAGGGTAAGTAATTGCCTGACTGGATGATTGAGTGAGTGCCCGAGTGAGTGAGTGTGTGAGTGAAGTCATTTCAGTCTAGCAGTTGATTCAATTTCAGGCCACCCTATGATCACCCTCCACCCTGTTAGTGAGCGAGTAAGAAAGTGAGTAGGTAGATAAGTGAGTATATGAGTGAGTGAATGATTGAGTTAAATAGTAAGAGAGTGAGTAGGTAGAAGCGTGAGTATATGAGTGACTGAGTGAGTGAATGAGTGAGTTAAGGGGGGATGTGCTTGTTTATTTGCTCATTTATGTATTATTTATAATATATGGTTCTAGTTTCCTACCTAGACCTCCATCAAACTAAACAAAATATTCTTTATATTTCCCTTCCAGATTAATTTGTAAATTTTTCGATAGAAAAATTTCCTTACCTAAGGCCGGTTCTTCCAAAATTATAGGCTCACTATCGTTAGCCAGGAAAAAATAGACACCTAAATAGCACGAAAGGTCTTAATATTGACAAATAAATGGGGCGAAAGGTCTTAAAATCGACCAACTAATGGGGCAAACATTTTAAAATCTGAAATCTAATGGGGCTTAACATGAGAGAGAAGGGGTCTAGAAAAAGCATAATAAGATAACTCCTATAACCTCCATCCTATTAACAAGCGAATGAGAGAGAGAGAGAGAGAGAGAGAGAGAGAGAGTGTGAATGAGTGAGTGAGAGTGAAGAGAGAGAGAGAGTGAGAGTGGAGAGAGAGAGAGAGTGAAAAGAGAGGGAGAGAGATAGATATTTACATAAATTTACATCCGTGATACCTTGTGATATGTTCGCCACTCTTCTAGCGGCACCGAGGAGCGCGCCGCCCCTCGTTATGGGTGGTGATTTGGTGCAGCAGACTGTTTGAAGTGACAGCTCGGTCCCTTGCGAAGATGGGCTCGTCGGGCACTTTTTGCAGTTCGACATCGAGGGCTCTCTTGAAGTTGTCTAACGAGACGTCCCTCATGTCTCTTACTCGCCGTGGGAGTTTGTTGAAGAGACGTGGGCCTCTGTGTGATAACCAGCCCTCTCGCAGAGAGCCCATAGCACCCCTGTTATTCATCCGGGGGAAATCGCATTCCCAGCCTCTCCTATCACTGAATTTCATGACTATCGGAGTATGTAGGTTTGGTACTAAACCCTCTGCGATATTCCACGTGTATATTATTAGGTAGCGTTCTCTTCTACGTTCCAGCGAGAACAGTTCAGTGCTCTTAAACGCTCCCAATAGTGTAGCTGTTTTACCGAACTTATATGCGAAGTTAAATTTCTCTGTACACTCTCTAAGTCGTCTATTTCGCATGCTTTGTATGGGGATGTTAATACGCTACAGTATTCAAGCCGCGGTTGCACTAGAGATTTGAAGAGCGTTATCATAGGTAATTCACCGCATGTTTTAAATGTACGCAGAATCCAACCCGTTAGACGTTTCCCAGCCGCAACTTTGACCTGGTTATGTACTTTGAAACACATATTTTCAGACATTAACACCCCAAGGTCTTTCACACTGTATTTCCATTCCATTATGTGGTTAGATTCTCTGAAGTAATTTGTAATTTCTTTAACGCCATTATTATCTCCGTACCGTATTAATTGGAATTTTTCTTCATTGAATTGCATGTTGTTTTCCCTGGTCCACTGGAACACTACATTCATGTCTTCCTGCAGTCGGCCCGTGTCCTCTTGTGTGTTTACTATCTTGCTGAATTTTGTGTCATCAGCAAAAGACGACACCGTACTCTGTCTAGTGTTGGTATCTATGTCGCTAATTAGTATGAAGAACAGAAGTGGGGCCGGCACTGTTCCTTGGGGCACTGAGCTTTTGACATCCGATGGCTCAGATGTGACTTGGTTTACTGCTACTGATTGTTTCCGGTTTACGAGGAAATTGTATATCCACCATTCGATTTTCCCTGTGATACCTTTTGCTTTTAGTTTGTGGGCTATTATACCATGGTCACATTTATCAAATGCCTTAGTAAAATCGGTGTAAATGACATCCACGTTTTTCTTTACTTCTAGCGCTTTAAGAATTTTGTCATAGTGTTCCAAAAGTTGTGAGAGACATGATCTTCCCGCTCTGAACCCATGTTGACCGGTGTTCTGTAGTTCATTTGCCTCCATGAATGTTGAAATTTTGCTTCGCAGAACTCGCTCGAAAACTTTAATGATGTGGGAGGTTAGAGCTACCGGGCGGTAGTTTTTTGGTAATTCTTTACTCCCTCCTTTATGCAGTGGGGCAATTATTGCGTTTTTCAAGCTATCTGGTATTTCACCAGTGTCTAGACTCCTTGTCCACATTATAGCCAGGGATTTTGAGAGGTTTTCCTTACATTTCTTCATTAGGATCGAATTCCATGAGTCCGGGCCTGGTGCCGAGTGGGATGGCATGTTGGAAATGGCCTCTTCTATGTCTTTTGGACCGAAATCAATATCCAGCATCTGGGTGGTTTCCATGGGGGAGGTTTCCATGAAAAATATTTTGGTCTCTGATGACTTTTGTTTCATCAGGCTCACTGAATGCCATTTCATACTGCCTGCGTAAGAGTTCGCTCATTTCCTTTTTGTCCCCTGTGAATGAGCCGTCCCCTTTGCTTAGTGGACCGATATTTGATGCTGTTTTTGCCTTTTGTTTGGCGTATGAAAAGAAGTATTTGGAATTTTCCTTTATACCTGCAATAGCTTTCCTCTCCTCTTCCATATGTTGTAGTTCATATGATATTCTTAGCCTTTGTTCAATTTCCACAATTTCTCTATCTATTTCAGCCTTTTGCCTATCCTGTAGATTTTGATGTGTGCGCCTTTGTGTGAGTAATTTTCTTCTTCTGTACAGCCTCCTCCTTTCTCGATCATGTTTGCTTCTTCGTCTTGTTTGTCTTGCAGGTATATGGTGGCTACAGATTTGGGTCATGGTTTCTGTTATTAGGACTAGACATTCTGCTAGTGTCAGGTTATTCATTAAATCTTCCCAGTCTATTTCCTCCATTTCTTGATTTACCTCTTCCCACCTAATGTTTTTGATATTGAAGTTAAATTTACTGAAGGGGCCGTTTTTTGTTCTCGATTCTGAGTTTGTCTGTACACTTGCTAAGGATGTTTTGATCTCAATTAATTTATGATCTGAGTATGTTGTGTCCGATATGTTAATACTGTGTACTAGAGAGTCATTGTTAGTGAAGACCAGGTCTAAGATATTGTTTTCCCGTGTGGGTTCGGCAATATGCCTGGTTAGACCAAAAAAATCGCAAAGTTCAAAAAGCTCTCTCGTATTTGTATTTGCTTCTCCGGTGTTACCTGGTTTTCTAGTTGTCTCCATTTAATGTTTGGTAGGTAAGTCTCCTAGCCATATAATATTTGGTGTTGGGTTCCCCATGGTTTCCACTTCTGATTTTATTTTGTAGATACACTGGCCACACAGACCTTACGATCCTATAGCGAGGAGGTTAGGACTTAATTCTAGTATCCTCTATCTGTCTATCCTCTAACGTCTTCCCTTCATGCTGGAAGTTTGCTCACATTCAACCTGTCCTAAAGAAGGGTGACCGCTCTCAACCCTCCAACTATCGTCCAATTGCTCTCATCTCTTGTCTTTCTAAAGTTTTTGAAACTATTCTTGCTTCCAAATTTCTTAAGCATTTCTCTTCTCATAATCTGCTCTCAGATCGCCAGTATGGCTTCCATAAGGGTCACTCTACTGGTGATCTTCTTTCATATCTTACTAACTCTTGGTCCTCCTCCTTTCAGGACTTCGGTGAGACCTTTTCTATTGCACTAGACATATCGAAAGCCTTCGATAGAGTCTGGCACAAATCTTTCCTTTCTAAACTACCCTCCTTCGGTTTCTATCCCTCCATCTGTGCCTTTGTCTTTAATTTCGTTTCCGGCCGTTCCATAGCCACGGTTGTGGACGGCCATCGTTCACTTCCTCACCCTATAAACTCCGGTGGTCCTCAGGGCTCTGTCCTATCTCCTATTCTCTTTCTAATTTTTATAAATTATCTCCTCATCTGTACCTCAATTCCTACCATTCATATGCAGACGACTCAACCTTACACTACTCCATTAGTTTTTCAGAACGCCCCAGCCAGCAATCCCTCAACGACAAACGTTATGAAGCCATAGAACTCTTAAATTCTGATCTAAAAACTATCTCCAATTGGGGCAGAGAAAACCTTGTTATCATTAATGCTTCCAAAACCCAATTTCTCCATTTATCTACCCGTAAGGAACTCCCAGCGGACTACCCCTTATTCTTCAACAATACAAAAATCAATCCTTCATCTTCTCTCAATATTCTTGGTGTCTCTTTTTCTTCTGCTCTCAGTTGGAAGGACCATATTACCAGTCTTGCTAAGGTAGCCTCCCAGAAGCGAAGTGTGCTCAACCGCCTTAGGGGGTTCTTTTCCCCTGCACAGCTTCTTGCTCTGTACAGGGGCATAGTGCGTCCTTGTATTGAGAATTGTTCACATGTGTGGGGAGGTTCCTCTCACACCGCTCTCCTAGACAAAGTTGAAAGGAAGGCCATTCGTAACATTAATTCCCGTCCACTCACCAACTCTCTGCAATCTCTCTCTCTCCGCCGCAATGTTGCATCTCTCTCGCTATTCTATCGCTACTATAATAATCAGTGTTCCTCAGAGCATTCCCAGTGTATACCATCTCATTTACATAGGGCACGTGGTACCCGTCTTGCAACTCAATCCCACCTCTACTGTGTGCAACTCTCCAACCCGTGGGTGATATGATGCCTTAGTAAATGAGTTCCAGAGTGGGCGAGTGAGTGTATGAGTGAGTGAGTGAGTGAAGCTATATCAGGCAACAGTGAGATCAATCCCAACTCCCGCCTGTGATCGACCTACACCCTATTAGTGAATGAGTGACTGAGTTAGTACAAAGGAGTACAATGAAAATCTAACAACTACAGGTCTAGTAACCCTTCTAGGTTGCTTGTCCTCCAAAACACTGAGGATCAAGTATCCAAATTGTGGTTTAGAGTGGGTAAGGGAACTACTGCCCTGGAACTAATGTCCGTGGCAGATTAGGAAGTTATTAGGGGACAGATGGGTTAGTAACTGAGGGGGGGGGGGATAAAATAAAGTTATTCATTTACAAACGCAGTCAGTCGCGGGTATGATGCAAGATATTTGTCTATGCGAAGTTCAAATGAATCAATGGTGATGCAGTCTATAACGTCTCGTGGAAGCCCATTCTACAAGTTGACAACTCGATTGAAATTGATAAGAAATTTTTAGATTCATGTGAGTTAAAAGATTTACTAATAATTTTGCAACCGTTTCCCCGCATGTAATTAGATTGGTCGATAGTGAAGTACTTACTACAGTTCATATTGTCGATGCCTTTGATGATTTTGAACACTTGAATTAAGTCGCTCTGCGCTGGGTTAAAGGAAATAGATTCAATTCTCTAGATGCTCCTCGTATGGTTTGTTCTTTAGGCTAGGTATCATTTTGGTAACTCTACGTTGAATTCGTTCTAGGTTGTCTATATCTTTTTGGTAATAAGGGCACCAGGATTGAACACAGTATTCCAGAAGAGGGCGGATTAAGGAATTGTAAAGGGTTAGCATAACGTCTTTGGATCTATGCTCAAATGACCAGCCTATAAAGCCAATTATTTTGTTTGCCTTCTTAACAACTTCTGAACATTGTTGACTCGGTTTTAGGTTACTCGATATTGTTACTCCCAGATCGGTTTCTCTGTTTGCATTCTTAAGCTGAGTGCCATTCATCGAATAGTTTGCTTTCTCATTTTGGTATCCGATATGTAGTACTTAACATTTATCCGCATTTAAACTTATGTTTGCCAAATTTGGGCCCAACATGACAATTTATCTAGATTGTGTTGCATATTGTCAACTTGTTCTTTTGAGAGTACACTATTTGCAATTTTTGTATCGTCAGCAAATTTTGAGATTGTACAAGTGAGACCCTCATTTATGTCGTTGATGTAAATTAGAAAGAGAATTGGTCCTAGTACCGATCCAGGGGTTACCCCGCTACTTACATTGGTCCATTAAATGCCTTACCGTTTATGACTAGGCCTACTCTTTGCTTTCTGTCACTGAGCCAATTTTCTATCTATTTCAACACACCATCTTGTATTCCATGCGCTTTTAGTTTTAGCAGTAAATATTTGCGGGTAACTTTGTCAAAGGCCTTTTGAAAATCAAGGTATATAATATCTACAGCTTTACTCTCATCGTAGAGGTTGAGGATATCGTGGAAGAAGTCTAAGAGGTTTGTTAAACAGAAACGTTTTTTACGAAAGACGTGTTGAGTATTTTTAAGTATGTTATTTTCCTCTAAGTGATTAACGAGTCTGTCTCTTATGAGTTTTTCTATCATTTTACATACAACTGAGGTTAAGCTAATTGGACGATAGTTACTGGGTAGGGATTTGCTGCCTTTTTTTAATATCGGTATTACGTTGGCTAGCTTCCACTGATCAGGCATAGTTCCAGACTGCAAGGATTTATTGAATAGTAATGTCAGTGGTTTGGAGAGCTCATCCTTAGCTTCCTTTAGAACTCTAGGTGAGATTGTATCAGGTCCAGACGTTTTATTAACCTTGAGTTTATCTAAACTGTTCAATACTTCTCTCTCTGTAACCATGATATTGCTTAGAACATCTGAATTATCAATCTGAATCGGCGATGGTGTAGTGATATCACTGAGGTCTTCTGTTGTAAAAACTGATGCAAAGAAGGTATTGAGGGCATTACTCATTTGTACTTCGTCTTTGGTGTATTCTCCATTTTCATCGACTAATGATCCAATAGTTGAAGTAATTACTTTTTTCTTTCGTATATATCTATAGAATTTTTTCGGGTTTGCTTTACTTTGATTCGCAACATGTAACTCCAGGGTGTTTTTACTTTGCTTAATTAACTTTTTGGCTTTGCGTCGTAGCTCTACAAATTTCACCCATTCTTCGTCATATTGTAAGGATTTTAATCTATCATTAGCAAACTTTTTAGCAAGCAGACAGTTTGAAATATCTTTATTCCACCATTTGGGCTTATTATTATGGCCTGTACGCCGTATTTTCGATGGTATGCAGTCTTGCGCAGCTTTTAGGTACGTGGTACTTTAATAGCAAATCTTCCGACCGGGTTCGCTGTACATCGTTGGATCCAACGTGGATGACGTACATTGTATTAGCAGGGGCCAGCTCTGATTCTTCGTTAAGTGCAGCAACTACGTCGTCCACACCACCACCAGGAATACAAAAACGCTTCCTGGTCTTAGGTGCCCTGGCGCAAAACTCTGTGAGCTGACCACATATCATCGAGTCTCCCACGAGCCGGAACTCTTCTGTTTCCTCTTCGTCATCTGAGTCTGTGAGTATCTGGAAACGGTTTTGACACTCGGTAATCGGTATGGTTTTCCTGGTCTTGGGGCAAACGTTGTTGCTCACGACACGGAAGTTGTCTTGAGGGGGGAAAAGAGTCACTATTTGTTTCTTGAGTATCGGAACCATCTGCTGAAGTGGCTACTGCAGGCGTTGGATTGTTGGCAGTTGGCGTTGGGGCGTTGGTGGCTGCTGGAGTTGAAGCGGTGACAATTAAAGTTTGTGGTACTCCAACGTTGAGTGTTACAAACTCTTGGAGTGATTCCAGCTTCATGGTGAGTACGCTGATCTTGTTGTAGGCTTCATCTAATTTCACTGTCAAATTATCTCGTTGCTGGCAGAGCCGGCAGACTTGAAGATCAACAGTAGCAAACACGGACTCACCAAACCTACTGGCGCAATTCGTACAAGTGTGAGGCATGGTGACAGTCACTTTCTTCAGATCACTTCACTCACTTTATAAACACTTCACTCACTTTAAAACACTTAACTCACTTTAAAATACTTCACTCACTTTAAAAACACTTCAATCACTTCAACCGAAAACAAATATGTTGAAATATGCAGAAATAGGTTATCAGGCGTGATAGCCTAACCGAAAACAAAACATTTGAGATACGCAGAATTATGCCTTCAGGGGCGATAGCCTAACCAAAAGTTTTTAAAAATTTGAAATACGCAGCAATAGGCTACCAGTGGAGATTGCCTAACCAAAGACAATTTATTATATTTTATGTACCTTATTTTTTTTGTTCTTAAATACGCAGTGATAGCCTAACTGAAAAAAAAAATAATAATTGTGGGGGATAATATGGCCAAAAGTTATCTCTTACCACATCAATCAAAAAAGAAAATAAATAAAAATAAAGTATGAGATACCCTACCTTATGGCATGAACTATAGGAGCAGATGAGGGTTGTTTAGTAGCCTAGTCTTACCCACGATAGCCTATCTCTCAGGATACCCTAACTAAACATTGTATAAATGGCCATGTATATCAATGACTTAGCTATAACTAGGGTCCTGGTGTAGCTCAGAGGATTCCGGCTTTGGTAGCTAAGGGTTAAAGGGTCAGGACTCCGGGCCGGGCACGGGGGGTGTAGTGGAAGAGATCACGGGACACGTCCTGTTTGTTTAAAGGTTCAATGGCATCTAATCGGAACTTCAATCTCCAACTCTAAACCCTTTATTGGCGGCGCGCAACTTATGTCGTGTGAAAGAAATTTGGACTAAGTGGCGGTTCACAACTTATGTCGTGTGCCATTTTCATCACGTAATGTTGCAGAGAGAGAGAGCTGATCGGTGTGAGGAGCGTAGTAAGGCTATGACCGTCGCACACCACAGCGGTGGGCCAACTGAAGTGAAAACCACCCTCCCTTCCCCCCTAACACTCACTACACAGGGAATTATGTAGGGGAAGTACCTAATTACATGGTTTTTCCACTCGTGTTGCGAGATCGTTGCAAGAAAACTAGCGGTCGTACAAGGATGGTTGGGGTGTCATTGGAAAGCTCTGTTTATGCCCTTTCAGGGATAGATACTTGTTTTACGCTCTGGATCTTATTTAGGCATGAAAATTATCACGTAAACAACCCTATTTAGGGTAAAAACACCCCGCTGGGCGGTACATATAAATTACCGCTTGGCCGCTCGTTAGGTGTTAAATAAACTATATACTAATTCGTTACCAAGGGTTCATTCCCTCTTCACTTTATCATAGAATAAAAATAAGCATTTAATTATATCAATGCTAATATAAATATTGTTTCACAATGATTTAGTAAACATAATATCCAGGGGTTGAGATTCCCACTACAAATTGTGGATCGCACCTGCGAGCGTGGGAATTTCAAAACTGATACCGGATTCAGTACCTCTAAATCTAATCATACAAGGTTTTATAACTAAATTAACTTGGTCAAGGTAATCTTATACAGTTCTAAATTACTTAATATTAATTATCCTTCACAATATTTACAATCACCAGGATCTGGTAAGAAATGATTCACTCTAATGAGGTTACCCTATTGGAAGGCTGTTGCCAACACTTCCAAGATACCAGTGTAGTCAATCTATTTCTCACAGATTGGGTCCCGGCGAAGTATGATGTGTCGCATCATGTTATATTACCTGCGGGGTTGCTGTTCTTCCTCCGGTGGGATGGTGAGCTCCATATGAATGAGCCAATCAACCGTTCGGAGAGTTGTTTGTCCTCGAGATAAAACTTTAACTGTTCTGATAACTCCTTCGGGATCAGGATAGACTTCTAGGATCTTTGCCAAGGGCCATTTGGAGTGAGGTTGGTCCAACTTCAATAAGACTATATCTCCCTTCTCAGGTTTGTGACGGTTACTAGCAGAATTCGCACCATAATACCTCTCCATAAGCTTAAGATATATTCTGATGCCCTCTGCTGGTTCCAGGCATCCAGTATCTTGCAGAGTTTATGGTAGCTTCGTCGTAAGTGTGCGTCTGCTTCATTAACGGTGGGATCTACTAATTCCTCTGTCATGTCCAAACGGGGTACTGGATCTAGTCGTCTACCATATAACAAATGAGCCGGAGTTAAGGTTTCAATTTCGAAATTGGAGTCGTCTTGATATGTTAGTGGCCTATTGTTGACTCTTGTTTCTATCTCTGTGACAACAGTTCTTCACTCATCCAAGGTGACTCTTGACTTGTGAAGAACCTTTTTCAGGCACGATTTCACGATGCCTATCATTCTCTCTGTAAATCCATTTTGCCAAGGGGCTCTGGGAGTTGTGAATGACCAATAACAATTTCTAGAATCTAGCATGTGCTGTACTGCGTTGCTCTTAAATAATTCTGAAACTAGCGGGGATGCGCCCACAATGTTTGTCCCATTGTCACTAATCAAACGTCTGGGACAACTTCGCTGAGCGGCAAATCTTCTGAACAAATTTATAAAGGTTTCAGAGCTCATGTCCTCCGCTATCTCCAAATGTATCGCCCGAGTGCTGGTACAGGTGAATAGACATATGTATACCTTCTTGGGCGGTCCATCATCTCCTGTGAGAGTGATGGCACCAGTATAATCTATACCTGTTACCTCAAACGGTTTTCTTTGGTGAATGCGGTCTGGCGGGAGAGCTGGTGGACCAGGGTAAGGAATAGCTATAGCTGTATACCTCTTGCAAATAATGCAATTCTTGATACAGCGTTTAACAGCTAGTCGTCCCTGGGGAAACCAATAATTTTGCCGCATATAGGCTAGAGTGTCTGCTACCCCACCTTGTTTAGTGGTTTCATGCGCCTTTAAAACCATCAATTTGGTGAGGTCACAATCCTTGGGCAATAGGATCGGATGCCGAGTTTTGAGGGGTAGATCAGCATTACCAATACGATCTCGACAACATATTAATTCTTGATTGAGTAGGTACAGCCTAAGATCCTTCATTCTTTTGGTTGGCTTGGGATTGGGTTTACGTAGCTGTGTTAATTCCTCCTCATACTTTTCAGCTTGTATCCTTTTGATCCAGTAGGTAAGTGTGTCTAATTCCTCCATCTTTACCTTCTTGCTCAGGAACTTAAACACAAAATTAGTTACAGTTAATAGTTTGTCCAAATTGGAGAACTTGTTGATGTCAATCACTGAAGGCTCTGGGATAATTATTGGGTCCATATGAACTTGATCATCATTAACCTTCTGGTATGATTTTTGTTCTGGCCAATCACTCTGACGTAGCCAAACTGGACCCTGAAACCACAGAGTTTCGTTAATCAGTTTCTTGACACTTACACCTCGGCTCACCAAGTCAGCCGGATTATTGTTGGACTTAACATGCATGAATGTATAGTTCATTTGCAGTTCATTTATTTTGTGTACTCTGTTACGCACATAAACTATGTGACTATCATCCTTAGCTATCCAGTGCAAACATATCTCACTATCTGTCCATATATATGTCTCACCTATAAAGGGAAACATATCATTCAAATAAGTAGCCAGCCTAGTTCCCAATTCAACAGCGGTCAGCTCCAACTGTGGAAGGGTACGTTGTTTTAATGGTGCTACTCGGGATTTGGACATAATCAAAGTAGATCGGACTTCAGTGACACAATTAGCTACTGCACCATACCCCTTAGATGAGGCATCACAAAATATGTGCATTTGAGCACACCCATTATCAGAGGTAGGATCACATCTAGGAAGCTTGACTGATGACACCTTTTCATATTCCACCTACAATTTGTTTCACTCTTCTGTATCCCAACTCAGTGCTTCTCTCCAGGCTTCCTGAACTAAAATCTTCCCTTTAATTGATAAGGGACTAAATATGCCTAATGGGTCGAACATCATAGAGACCTGACTTAAGAGCGTGCGTTTTGTGAGTTTTACATCGGAAAACTTGAGGGGCTTTAGAGACATCTCATCAGTAGTCGTTTTCCACTGTAATTCTAGTACTGGTTGACATTCTGGTATTTGGTAGTCACGATAGTCTCCTCTTATCTGGTCCAAAAGAATATGAGAGTTTGAATTCCAACTTTGTAGTGGCATATTGGCTTTATTACATTCTTGCCTTGCCAAATTGTAGATTTCAATCACCTCTTCTCCACTGTCGGCAACGCCCTGAAGATTATCCATGTAAAACAGTTGACCCATTTCCGGTTTCTCTATCTTCTGGCACAACAAGAAAGAACTAGAGCAGGAACCAAATAACACTGACCGAAAGCGGTATTCTTTTATCCGCCCACCAGGCTGAAAAGGATCTTCAGGCCAAAGGAACTTTGTGAATTTGCGGTCCTGCTCCTTTAACCATATTCTCAAAAAGGCTTTGGAGATATCTGCCACAAACCCAAATCTCTTCGTCCTGAATTTTAATAGTACGTCACCCAGTATTTCAGTCAGATTTGGTCCTACATAGAGTCAATCGTTTAGACTTGCTTCATTCTTCGCTGCTCGAGAACTGCAGTTAAATACCACTCTGATGGGGGTAGTACTGAAGTCCTTACTTACAGCATGATGAGGAAGGTAATGACCCTCTTTATGGTTTATTTCACCTGGGACCTCCTCAATAAAGTCATTTTCCAACTGTTCTTGAATTATTTTATGATAAGTTTCCAGTCGTTCAGGATGTTGACGCAACCTCTCCACCATTTTATTTAATTGACATCTTGAACTCTGGT
The DNA here is from genome assembly GCA_032716605.1 of Paralithodes platypus. Classification (NCBI taxonomy): domain Eukaryota; kingdom Metazoa; phylum Arthropoda; class Malacostraca; order Decapoda; family Lithodidae; genus Paralithodes; species Paralithodes platypus. The sequence continues at coordinate 42,860,339 of CM064572.1, forward strand.
AGTTAGTTGGTAATTCAGTGGCGTTTATCTTCCATGGAAGTCCTACCCAGTACTGGCGATCCTTATACTCAACTGTGTCTAGGTAGTGGTTATATGTTAAGATGTCTTCAGGGGTGGGAAGATCTGCTTCTAAACCCACAGTGTCCAGTTACCAAAGTTCCCTAGTTGTGATGGAATTAATTCTGCACCAATTCTAGCCACCACTAGAGATTGTGCAGGAGTCACAAAAACTGGATCCATCCGGTTGTCTGATTCACTTGGGCCGCATGTGGGTAGAGATCCCATTATTATGTATCCACCTGATGAAGAAATTAGCTGTATACCGTGTTTTCGAGCCATTTTTCGCAAGAAGCGCCCACAATAGTCGGAGCCGATGATCAGTTGAATTGGACCTACTACGTCAGACTCTATATTACGGTCTGCTAGTTGGACACCACTCTTTGTTAAGAAGTCAGATGCTTCCTTTAAACCTTTATTTACCACAGAAGTGTTCATGTCTTCCTTAACCACCGCAGTCACCTTACATTTGTATTTGCCTAATCTAATCAGGGGTTTAACCACGTCAAATGTTTGCGTTTCCTTATTTGACAAGAATCCAGTTATTGCCATGTTCACTCTCCCCACTGTTGGCAAATTCATGGCTCTGACAACATCTCCGGCAATGAAGGTCTTTTTCGCTCCAGTATCAAAGAGTGCTTTGACTGGCATAACCTTCTTTCCTCTGATCAGTTGAACCTCGGCTGTAGGAGTAGCGGCCGGCGTATGCATTGGGTTTCCTGTGGTCAGGGTTATATTCACACTTGTAGTTTTGGGTTGTACTTCACTGGTCTTGGGGCACAACGCTGTATGATGTACACCAGTCTTGCACCGAAAACATATATTTAATTTAGTAGCACATTCCTCAGTAGAATGTCTTGAGCTAAGGCAAAAAAGACACTTACCTAGTTCAATGAGTCGTGGAAGTCTAGCCTTAAGATCTGGGTAAGTCCTACAATACACTGTGGAATGTTGTTCTGAACATAACATACACACCTTCCGGGTTTCTTGTTTTACCACTGGTGTGGGCTTAATATCTCTGGTTACTTCCTGGGTCACTGGAGAATTGAGACGTGAATTTTTTCTCTCCCAAACACCATTTGTTTTTAATACTGTACTAGTTTGATTATTCTGTTGGACGGACGTCACATAGGTACCAACCTCTTCCTTCTTGAACGGTTTTGCTTTTTCCTTAGTCCCTGTTGTAGACGCTTTTGTATATTTAACCTTGTTGTTTCCTTCCTTGATACCGGTATCCTTCTTTGAAACCTGCATGTGTTTGCACAGCTCTCTTAAGCCCTTTTCTATCTCTTGATACATGAAGTAGTTCTTCTTATACCTGTGGTACAATTCATCACAGGTTTTCTGAGAGAGCTTTTGTTGTACAATGTGGTTCAGGAGCCAAGAACCTAAGTCAAGATCTTTCTGGGTACTAAGTTATTTTAAAACACAATTCAAGCTGATCCGGAATGATTGAAGATCCTAGTACGTATGCATGGGTTCTGATAAATCCAGCAATTTGTAAACTAGGCGCTGTAGAGTCGATTCCGTATCTTCAAAATTGTCCTTGAGTACTTGTAGAGCTGCTGTATAATTGGCATCTGTTATGGGAAGTTCCTTAATAAGATCCAATGCAAAACCCTTAAGTTGACCTAACAAGTATGAAAATGTATTTGCTTCAGAAATATCTGACCTGTCATGAACTAAACCCTTAAATTTATCCCAAAAGGTATTCCAATCAGATTGCCCATCAAATTCAGGTAAGGTTATAGGTGGCAACTTAAAGCTTTGTTGTCCCGGAGCCGCAATACCATTACTGGTACCATTACTCCCTGTCCCGGTAACTGTCTCTGTCGCCAAGGATTCGAACCCGGCTAGTTGATCAAAATAATTTTCACGGGCATCTGCATAGGCTTGCTGTATTTCCTCAAACTTTTCCGGTTGCCCGTGTTTGATGTAAAAATCCTCCAATTTATTGAAAAACTCTTCATAATTACACCACCGGGTTTTATGATCTTGGATTTGAGACTTTAACAGCTCCCTTGGACAGGGTTCACGTCTTTTTACCTCCTGGCAATTATTTAATGCTCTAGTTACCCAGCCTAATTTCCCCACCATAGATTTTCTCAAAAGTGTATCAGTCATTTTGGAAAATGGGTATTTATTTTCAAAACTATTATTAATGTTTATACTGAAGTCAAATTTTCAACAATCAAATTTACATTTAGATATAGCCTAACTCATACTTAATTTAGCTGTTAATCTTTAGCATTATACGCGTACCATTATTTGCTACAAATTCAGATGAATAATTAGTTGAAAATCATTAAGTCCACAATATCATTTACCTAATAGTGGGAACCCACGCTAGTAGGGGGAGGGATTATATTTACTATTGAATTAAATTTTGTATATGCTCCGTCCCGAGCATTTAGCTGGTCTACTTGGTCTTTCAGACACTGGTGACATTAAGGACAGAAACATAAATATGGCCTAAATTATCAAATAATAGGGAGAATTTAGGTACCAGAATGAAGCTCAAGCTGTAAATTTGTAGTTAATCATTAATTTCTTATCCCAGATGTTAGTGGGTACCTGTGGTAGTAGCATTTTCTAAGGGGGGGGGGGAGGAGAACACATTTATTATTTATTAAATTTGGTGTATGCTCCATCCCGAGCATTTTAGCTGGTCTACCTGGTCTTTCAGACGCGAGTGACATTAACGACGGAGACATAAAATGGCCTAAAAAAGCAAAATATGGGGAAATTTTATTAGGAACTGCAACGAAGCTCAAGCTCCGAGTTTCACAAACGCCAGACCCTCCTACCAGTCCTCTACCACAGGATTTAAACACCATGCTATCTTATCTTTTTTAATAATTGATATGCGACTCACCCACGGCCCTTGCCTCACAGTTAGGGACCTCATAAGGCGCGGGATGAAACTATGTTCCACAAAAACGTCCTTAAACATTACCGGCACAGAAGTAGGGACTCTAACTGTTAATAAAACTGGACCTAACTCGACCCTTAGTCTACACACCGATCAGGATCCTCACTCGGGGCACCAAAATAGGGGGGATAATATGGCCAAAAGTTATCTCTTACCACACCAATCAAAATAGAAAATAAATAAAAATAATGTATGAGATAGCCTACCTTATGGCATGAACTATAGGAGCAGATGAGGGTTGTTTAGTAGCCTAGTCTTACCCACGATAGCCTATCTCTCAGGATACCCTAACTAAACATTGTATAAATGGCCATGTATATCAATGACTTAGCTATAACTAGGGTCCTGGTGTAGTTCAGAGGATTCCGGCTTCGGTAGCTAGGGGTTAAAGGGTCAGGACTCCGGGCCGGGCGCGGGGAGTATGGTGGAAGAGATCACGGGACACGTCCTGTTTGTTTAACCCTTAACTAGCGGCGCGCAACTTATGTCGAGTGAAATAAATATGGACTATGTGGCGGTGCACAACTTATGTCGACCGCCATTTTCAGCACGTAATGTTGCTGAGAGAGAGAGCTGAGCGGTGGGAGGAGCGTAGCAACCCTATGACCGTTCCCCACCACCGCGGTGGACCAACTGTATCCCACCTTCTTCCCCCCTCTCACACTTGCTACACAGGGATTATGCAAGGAAATTACTTAATTATAGGGTTTTTGCACTCGTGTTGCAGGATCGTTGCAAGAGAACCAGTGGTCGTACAAGGATGGTTCGGGTGTCATTGGAAAGCTCTGTTTACGCCCTTTCAGGGATAGATACTTGTTTTATGCTCTGGGTCTTATTTAGGCATGAAAATGATCACGTAAACAACCCTATTTAGGGTAAAAAAAAAAACGCTGGGCGCTACGGTCAAATAGACCACCTAGCCCGCTAAATAAGGGTTAAAGGTTCAATGGCATCTAATCGGAAATTCAATTTCCGACTCTTAAATAAACTATATACTAATTCGTTACCAAGGGTTCATTCCCTCTTCACTTTATCATAGAATAAAAATAAGTATTTAATTATATCAATACTAATATAAATATTGTTTCACAATGATTTAGTAAACATAATATCCAGGGGTTGAGATTACCACTACAAATTGTGGATCGCGCCTGCGAGCGTGGGAATTTCAAAACTGATACCGGATACAGTACCTCTAAATCTAATCATACAAGGTTTTATAACTAAATTAACTTGGTCAAGGTAATCTTATACAGTTCTAAATTACTTAATATTAATTATCCTTTACAATATTTACAATCACCAGGATCTGGTAAGAAATTGTTCACTCTAAGGAGGTTACCCTATTAGAAGGCTGTTGCCAACACCACTACCAAGAAACCAGTGTAGTCAATTTATTTCTCACAGAAATGAAAAAAAATGGAAATACGCAGTGATAGTATAACTGAAAACAAAACACAATTTAATACGCAGAAATAGACCACCAGGAGTGATGGCGTAACCGAAAACAAAAAATTTGAAATGCGCAGAAAATGGCCACCAGCGTTGAATAGCCTAACCAAAAATAATAACATTGAAATATGCAGAAATATGCTACCAGGTGTGATAACCTAACCTAAAAAAAAAATATATATATATATATATCGGAATGTGTAACTAAATATACAATTCATCAAATAGAGATTATATGAAATAAGAAGTATTACTGCATACAAGGGGTTAATATACTATATGTATCAACAGATGGCACTGGTGTCATTGTAGGCTAGGCCTAGACAAGCAGGATGCTTTTTATATAAACAAAGTTTATCAGTCAAAGGTTACTACAAGATCATGCAAGCACCAACTAAAATTACAGAGATATATAGCTAGAGTAGGGATACAGTACGTTTCGTCACCAACCCGTTTCGTCACCACCTCTCAGACCTGTTTCGTAACCGCGATCTCGGACGTTTCGCCACCATAATGAGCCACTACCATTTCAAGGGCATTGAACCTTGATTTAAGTATTTATGGTTATAATTGTGATGAAAACTTAATGATTGGTTGCCTATTTGTATTATGGGACGGTAGATATGTATATGATATGGTTTTGTTAGATTCTGATATCGTTTGTCAGAAGGTTGTCTTATATATAATACGATACTCACTCGCTGTCTCTTAATAGACGCTACCAACAATTCAACCAGATCCACTTTTTCGTGTACGGTAGTAAAGTAGGCTTAAGCGACCAAGAATCGAAATCGGTCTTCTCGTTCATCAGGCATACATTTCCACACTAATTACATCTCTAAAATATGTTAGTGTTCTCTATAATCATGTGTTGTGCATATTATAATATGTAGCCTACCTGTTATGCCACGCTTTAGAGGAGCGAGGTATATATTCTGGTTACACTTCCCAGCTCTGGGAGTTGTGCAGTAATCGTCTAACTTAGGCTACTCTCGACTGGGAGAGGACTGACCTTAACTCTATCTACATCAAACAGATGATATACAATGCACAGAAACACGATGGTAGGTACAATGGTTTTTATTCACAACACTTGGATAGGCACACAGACATATAAATTATACAGAGGGTTGTTCAGCGGGACACTCGTACACAGGATAAATTAGATAAAATCAAGAGGCGGAATAAACCTCTAACAAACAATCGTCCTTAAAGTACGGTAAATGGGTTAGCTTGAACACGTGGTCTAATTAGTTTATAAGAACACAGGATGATTGTAACTGGTAAATAAACGAGGAAATGGTAGATTCCCAAAATAATAAATACAAAGAGTTCGAATGACAAGGAACTCTAAAGCATAAATGCAACTCTTAACTCTGGAATTAAATACACTATAATGCCTAAGTCTCAATGATATGATATGCGTAAACCCAGATATGCGGCAGGAACTCTCGGTTGACGTGTAGAGTGCATGTTAAAATAAAGTGGCAATATTGTATCTACATTTCCTCTTCAGGGGGTCATGGGAGCCCGGGCCCGAGGAAGTATCTATATATTTCGCTACATTCCGGTCTTGTTCATACTTTAGTGACATCCTGGGCAAGAATATACATTGGAGTGGTTTATGAGTTTCGAACCAAGCTGCAAATAATGCCTTTTAGACTATTAAAGATAGTGGTGACGAAACAGGTCTGAATTTTGGTGACAAAACGGGTTTTTAGGGACGAACCGGGAAGTGACGAAACGGAATGGTGACGAAACGTCCATACCCCCTAGAGTAGGATACTGAATACAATCACTAATGGAGTTAATTTATATCAAACAAAATAAGGTATGTTTACAAGTTTTGTTGTCGTCTGCTGCCTCACAAACTATAGGAATTGTTTTGAAATAAACAGAAGTATATCAGTCAAAAATACTACACTACCACACTACCATGCAAGCAAATACAACTACTAAAACATATACAACACTAAATACAATTAAGGCTGAAATATAATATGAAGAAAGCAAAAGCGAAACAAGCTTGTTTACAAGTCGGTGGGTGAGTCGGCGGCGTCGTTAGATGCAAAATATTACAGAACGTTTCGACGGTGTGCCAGTTCGACGGCGCTAATTGGACGGTTCGACGATACCGTCGAAATGTCTATTATTTTTAGTATATTTGTATAGTGCTTTTTTTACTATTTGTTGACTATATAATATTCTTATGTTTAATATGTATTAGCTAATAGTAATTATATATTAGGGTGTCTAAAAATCTGTGTGTGATAACCCGGGTTCGAATCCTGGTGGATCACATACAAGCTTTCATTAATTTCATTGGAGGTGTTTGGTGTTGTGGTGAAGTTAATAAAAAAAATAGGTTTACAGATATATTGAAAAGGGGTACTTTTCATTTCGTAGATAGGCCTATAATTATGTTTTCATATAAATTGTCTAAGGTGTTACAATCAGGCTTTTCATTTCGTAGATAGGCCTATATGTTTTCATATAAATTGTCTTATGTTTACAGTTAATGTTTTTTTTAATAATTTAAGTTCTAAACCCTGAGGGTATGACTACGTAATGTATTTACGTAAATGTTTCGGTTTGAATAAGTTATTAAACGGACAGGTCTTGCACACTTGCAACAGTTGTTGTCCATTGTCGTTATCATAAATACTTGAAACAATATCCAGCTTATATAGGCTTATACACATACAGTGACACACGCGTCATACGCACAATTTCGAAACGGTTAGTTTTCAAATTGAAAACAAAAATCAATTGTTTTAATCACACACACACATTACATGCACACACACACACACACACACACACACACACACACACACATATACACACAATTTCGAAACAGTTAAGTTTTCAAATTGATATTCATTTGTTCTAATCCAAAACACACACACACACACTGTATACACATTATTTTGAAACTTTTAAACCTTCCAATTAAGAAATGGTATTGTTCTAATCAAACACACACACAACACACACAATTTCGAATCGGTTAAAAACTTTCAAATGAACGCTTCAATGGTCCTAATGTTATACACATAAACATTATAGAATATATGACCCAAAGCTAATAAAGCAAAATAATTAACAATGCAAAATCAAATGTATGTCCCAAAGCTTCAAACATTCCAACTAACACGTTGTGACAGTAAAGTTCAATTGTTTATTATTCGACGATAATATACAGTTTAGGAAGGTATTGTGGAACTTTCGTAATTAATATAAATCATTATAAAAAAAGAGCATAGAATGCAACATGAACCCCAAGAGGTTGAAAAGTACAATTAGACGATGGCCGGTATTATTGGACGATTCGACGGTTCTGACAGAGACATTTCGACGATCGTGAGCTTAGACGTTTCGACGGCATCGTCGAACTGGCGCACCGTCGAATCGTCCTGTTACCGATGCAAAACAGGGGTCTGTTTGACAAACCTTTACCAATAAGAAATACAGCAAAATATCGTGCAATGCAAATACTGGTCAGTTTAGCGAGCACTTAACTAAAGATTATGCACACAAAATAAGGGGATGAGCAATATAGTGCTCAAATTATTGTCAAATAATCAGGCGACCAGACAGGCGTGGCTGGAGCTGGCGAGCGCTAGCGGTGAGGTGTATGAATGAGTGAGTGGGTTAGTCAGTGAATGAATGAGTAAATTAATTCATGAATGGAATTAATTAATGAGCGAATGAGTGAATGAATGAATGAATGAACAAATAGGTGATACGTAGAATGAGTTAGTGAGTGAGAAAGAAAGTATGTGAATGAAAGAATGAATGAGTGAGTGCTTTAGAAAGTGAATAAATAAAGGTGATAGAATGAGTGAGGGAGATCATTAGTGAGTGAGTGCAGTAATGCATAATATTATGTTTCACCAACCAACTTTACTTCTAAACTCAATTAATGAAATCAACAAATACATGTGGCACTCCAAGGACTCGAACCTAGGATACTCACACCGAATTTCCTAAGCCCCATCTTCGTCTGAGTCAGGGTGAGTGAGTGAGTTAGTGACTGAGTGAATGAATAAGTGAATAAATGAAGGAGTGAATGAATGAATGAATTAATGAATGGATGAATATATGAATGAATAGATGAATGAATTAATGAATTCATGAAACAACAAGTGAATGAACTAATGAATTAAACAGGTGATAGATATAATGAGTAAGTGAGTGAGTGAGTGAGAGTGCCTGCCTGAGAGAGTGAAAGAGATATAGTGCCTGAGTGAGAGAATGAGAGAGAGAGACTGAGTGAGTGAGTGAGAGTGCCTGAGTGAGAGATTGGAAGAGATATAGCGCCTGAGTGAGAGAGTGAGTGAATGAGAGAGTGCCTGATTAAGAGAGAGAGAGAGTGAGTGAGAGTGCCTGAGTTAGAGATTGAAAAAAAAATAGCACCTGATTGAGAGAGTGCCTGATTGAGAGAGTGCCTGATTGAGAGAGAGAGAGAGTGAGTGAGACTGCCTGAGCGAGAGAGTGAGTGAGTAAGTTCATGAGTGCAGTAATACCAAGGTCCCCCCAGTGATATCAGCCCCAAATCCTGCCTCTGTGATCGAAGCTCCACCCTGTTAGTGAACGAAGCTTCATATTCGTCTGAGTCAGGGTTATAATGCTAGGAAGAAGGGAGAGAGAGGGAGTATGTGTGTGTGTGTGTGAGTGTATTAGTGCGAGAAAGAGAGAGAGAATGAGGAGTGAGAGATACATTTAATTAGTTAGTGAGAGAGAGTGAGTGAGAGAGAGATAATGTGGATGTGTGTTACGTCAGTGAGTATATTATGGAAAGCATGAGAGTGAGTAAGTGAGAGAGAGAGAGAATGTGGGTGTGTGTTGCGTCAGTGAGTATATTATAGAGAGCATGAGAGTGCGTAGGTGGGAGAGAGAGAGAGAGAATGTGGGTGTGTGTTGCGTCAGTGAGTGTATTATAGAGAGCATGAGAGTGAGTAAGTGAGAGAGAGAGAGAGAGAGAGAGAGAATGTGGATGTGTGTTGCGTCAGTGAGTGTATTATAGAGAGTATGAGAGTGAGTAGGTGAGAGAGAGAGAGAGAATGTGGATGTGTGTTGCGTTAGAGAGTATATTATAGAGAGTATGAGAGTGAGTAGGTGAGAGAGAGAGAGAGAATGTGGGTGTCTGTTGCGTCAGTGAGTAGGTGAGAGAGATAGAGAGAGAGAATGTGGATGTGTGTTGCGTCAGTGAGTGTATTATAGAGAGTATGAGAGTGAGTAGGTGAGAGAGAGGGAGAGAGAATATGGATGTGTGTTGCGTCAGTGAGTATATTATAGAAAGCATGAGAGTGAGTAGGTGAGAGAGAGGGAGAGAGACAGAGAGAGAGAGAGAGAATGTGGATGTGTGTTGCGTCAGTGAGTATATTATAGAGAGCATGAGAGTGAGTAGGTGAGAGAGAGAGAGAGAGAGACAGAGAGAGAGAGAGAATGTGGATGTGTGTTGCGTCAGTGAGTATATTATAGAGAGTATGAGAGTGAGTAGGTGAGAGAGAGAGAGAGAGAGAAAATGTGGATGTGTGTTGCGTCAGTGAGTATATTATAGAGAGTATGAGAGTGAGTAGGTGAGAGAGAGAGAGAGAGAATGTGGGTGTGTGTTGTGTCAGTGAGTGTATTATAGAGAGCATGAGAGTGAGTAGGTGAGAGAGAGAGAGTGAGTAGGTGACAGAGTGAGAATGTGGGTGTGTGTTGCGTCAATGAGTATATTATAGAGAGTATGAGAGTGAGTAGGTGAGAGAGAGAGAGAGAGAGAGAGAGAGAGAATGTGGATGTGTGTTGCGTCAGTGAGTGTAATATAGAGAGTATGAGAGTGAGTAGGTGAGAGAGAGAGAAAGAGAATATGGATGTGTGTTGCGTCAGTGAGTGTATTATAGAGAGTATGAGAGTGAGTAGGTGAGAGAGAGAGAGAGAATGTGGATGTGTGTTGCGTCAGTGAGTGTAATATAGAGAGTATGAGAGTGAGTAGGTGAGAGAGAGAGAGAGAATATGGATGTGTGTTGCGTCAGTGAGTGTATTATAGAGAGTATGAGAGTGAGTAGGTGAGAGAGAGAGAGAGAATGTGGATGTGTGTTGCGTCAGTGAGTGTATTATAGAGAGTATGAGAGTGAGTAGGTGAGAGAGAGAGAGAATGTGGATGTGTGTTGCGTCAGTGAGTATATTATAGAGAGTATGAGAGTGAGTAGGTGAGAGAGAGAGAGACAGAAGGAATGTGGATGTGTGTTGCATCAGTGAGTGTATTATAGAGAGTACAAAGGAGTACAAAGGAAATCAAGCAACAACAGGTCTAGTGACCCTTCTAGGCTGCTTGTCCTCCAAAACACTGAGGATCAAGTGTCCAAACAGTGGTTTAGAGTGGATAAGGGAACATTGGAAAGGGAACTACTGCCCTGGAACTAATGTCCGTGGCAGGACTAGCAAGTTAGTAGGGGACATATGGGTTAGTAACTGAGGGGAGGATAAAAAAAGTTATTCATTTACAAACGCAGTCAGTCGCGGGTTTGATGCGAGATATTTGTCTAAGCGGAGTTTAAATGAATCAACGGTGCTGCAGTCTATAACGTCTCGGGGAAGCCCATTCCACAAGTTGACAACTCGATTGAAGAAGAAATTCTTAGATTCGTGTGAGTTAAAAGATTTACCAATGATTTTGCAACCGTTTCCCCGCGTGTATATAGATTTGGTCGATAGTGAAGTACTTACTACAGTTCATAGTGTCGATGCCTTTGATGATTTTGAACACTTGAATTAAGTCACCTCTTAATCTGCGCTGGGTTAAACGAAATAGATTTAATTCTCTAAGATGCTCTTCGTATGGTTTATTCTTTAGGCTAGGTATAATTTTGGTAACTCTACGTTGAACTCGTTCTAGCTTGTTTATGTCTTTTTGGTAATAAGGGCACCAGCATTGAACGCAGTATTCCAGAAGAGGGCGGACTAAGGAATTGTAAAGGGTTAGGATAACGTCTTTGGATTTATGTTCAAATGACCTGCCTATAAAGCCAATTATTTTGTTTGCCTTCTTAACAACTTCTGAACATTGTTGACTCGGTTTTCTGTTACTCGATATTGTTACTCACAGATCGGTTTCTCTGTTTACATTCTTAAGCTGAGTGCCATTCATCGAATAGTTTGCTTTCTCATTTAGGTATCCGATATGTAGTACTTTACATTTATCCGAATTGAAATGAGAGTGTCGAGAGTGAGAGTGAGAGTCACACTCTCACAGTATGAGAGTGAGTAGGAGAGAGAGAGAGAGAATGTGGATGTGTGTTGCGTCAGTGAGTGCATTATAGAGAGCATGAGAGTGAGTAGGTGAGAGAGAGAGAGAGTGAATGTGGATGTGTGTTGCGTCAGTGAGTATATTATAGAGAGCATGATACTGAGTAGGTGAGAGAGGGAGAGAGAATGTGGATGTGTGTTGCGTCAGTTAGTGTATTATAGAGAGCATGAGAGTGAGTAGGTGAGAGAGAGAGAGAGAGAATGTGGATGTGTGTTGCGTCAGTGAGTGTATTATAGAGAGTATGAGAGTGAGTAGGTGAGAGAGAGAGAGAGAATGTGGATGTGTGTTGCGTCAGTGAGTGCATTATAGAGTATGAGAGTGAGTAGGTGAGAGAGAGAGAGAATGTGGATGTGTGTTGCGTCAGTGAGTATATTATAGAGAGCATGAGAGTGAGTAGGTGTACAAAGGAGTACAAAGGAAATCAAGCAACAACAGATCTAGTGACTCTTCTAGGCTGCTTGTCCTCCAAACACTGAGGATCAAGTGTCTAACCGTGGTTTAGAGTGGGTAAGGGAACATAGGAAAGGGAACTACTGCCCTGGAAACTGGATCAAGTGTCCAAACAGTGGTTTAGAGTGGGTAAGGGAACATTGGAAAGGGAAGTACTGCCCTGGAACTAATGTCCGTGGCAGGATTAGGTAGTTAGTAGGGGACAGATGGGTTAGTAACTCAGGGGGGGATAAAATAAAGTTATTAATTTACAAACGCAGTCAGTTGCGGGTTAGATGCGAGATATTTGTCTAAGCGGAGTTTAAATGAATCAACGGTGCTGCAGTCTATAACGTCTCGGGGAAGCCCATTCCACAAGTTGACAACTCGATTGAAGAAGAAATTCTTAGATTCGTGTGAGTTAAAAGATTTACCAATGATTTTGCAACCGTTTCCCCACGTGTAATTAGATTGGTCGATAGTGAAGTACTTACTACAGTTCATATTGTCGATGCCTTTGATGATTTTGAACACTTGAATTACGTCACCTCTTAATCTGCGCTGGGTTAAATGAAATAGATTTAATTCTCTAAGACGCTCTTCGTATGGTTTGTTCTTTAGGCTAGGTATCATTTTGGTAACTCTATGTTGAACTCGTTCTAGCTTGTTTATATCTTTTTGGTAATAAGGGCACCAGGATTGAACGAAGTATTCCAGAAGAGGGCGGACTAAGGAATTGTAAAGGGTTAGGATAACTTCTTTGGATTTATGCTCAAATGACCTGCCTATAAAGCCAATTATTTTGTTTGCCTCCTTAACAACTTCTGAACATTGTTGACTCGGTTTTAGGTTACTCGATATTGTTACTCCCAGATCGGTTTCTCTGTTTACATTCTTAAGCTGAGTGCTATTCATCGAATAGTTTGCTTCCTCATTTAGGTATCCGATATGTAGTACTTTACATTTATCCGCATTGAAACTCATTTGCCAAATTTTGGCCCAACATGACAATTTATCTAGATTGTGTTGCATATCGTCAACTTGTTCTTTTGAGAGTACGCTATTTGCAATTTTTGTATCGTCAGAAAATTTTGAGATTGTACAGGTGAGACCCTCATCTATGTCGTTGATATAAATTAGAAAGAGAATTGGTCCTAGTACCGATCCCTGGGGTAACCCGCTACTTACATTGGTCCATTTAGATGCCTTACTGTTTATGACTACTCTTTGCTTTCTGTCGCTGAGCCAATTTTCTATCCATTTCAACACACCGTCTTGTATTCCATGCGCTTTTAGTTTTAGCAGTAAACGTTTGTGGGGAACTTTGTCAAAGGCCTTTTGAAAATCAAGGTATATAATATCTACAGCTTTACTCTCATCGTAGAGGTTGAGGATATCGTGGAAGAAGTCTAAGAGGTTTGTTAAACAGGAACGTTTTTTACGAAAGCCGTGTTGAGGATCTTTAAGTAAGTTATTTGCCTCTAAGTGATTTACGAATCTGTCTCTTATGACCGTTTCTAGCATTTTACATACAATTGAGGTTAAGCTAATTGGACGATTGTTACTAGGTGAGAGAGAGAGAGAGAATGTGGATGTGTGTTGCTTCAGTGAGTATATTATAGAGAGTATGAGAGTGAGTAGGTGAGAGCGAGAGAGAATGTGGATGTGTCTTGCGTCAGTGAGTGTATTATAGAGAGTATGAGAGTGAGTAGGTGAGAGAGAGAGAGAGAGAATGTGGATGTGTGTTGCGTCAGTGAGTATATTATAGAAAGCATGAGAGTGAGTAGGTGAGAGAGAGAGAGAATGTGGATGTGTGTTGCGTCAGTGAGTATATTATAGAAAGCATGAGAGTGAATAGGTGAGAGAGAGAATGTGGATGTGTGTTGCGTCAGTGAGTGTATTATAGAGAGTATGAGAGTGAGTAGGTGAGAGAAAGAGAGATAATGTGGATGTGTGTTGCGTTAGTGAGTGTATTATAGAGAGTATGAGAGTGAGTAGGTGAGAGAGAGAGAGAGAATATGGATGTGTGTTGCGTCAGTGAGTGTATTATAGAGAGTATGAGAGTGAGTAGGTGAGAGAGAGAGAGAGAATGTGGATGTGTGTTGCGTCAGTGAGTGTATTATAGAGTATGAGAGTGAGTAGGTGAGAGAGAGAGAGAATGAGTTTGGCTGTATGTGTTTGTGTCCGTAAGTGTATTTGAGATGATGAGAGATAGAGAGAGAGAGAGAGACGAACTTACTATATTACATTTCGCTTGCATATCATAGAATTTATTTAAATATTCATTTATGTTTTAGTTTCCTCCTTAGACCTCCATCAAACTTGAACACAAAATCCATTAGATCCCCCTTCTAGATTAATTTGTTAATTTTTCGGTAGACAAATGTCCCGGCCGAAGGCCAGTTCTTCCAAAATTACTGGCTCGCAACTGTTCGCCAGGAAAAGAATCGACTCTTAAATAACACGAAAGGTTTTAATATTGACAACGTAATGGGGCGTAAATGGAAAGTTAAGGGGTATGATAGAAATGCTCAAGTGGGTTAGTGGGATTAATAAAGGGGACATGAAAAATGTACTGAAGCTCAGTGATAATGAAAGGACTCGAACAAATGGTTTCAAATTAGATACGTTTCGTTTTAGTAAAGATATAGGCAAATATTGGTTTGGTAACAGAGTTGTAGATAGGTGGAATAGGCTACCGAGTGATACGGTAGGGTCAAGAACGATAGGGAGCTTTAAGCTAAAATTAGATAGACATATGGACGAGATGGGTTGGGTATGAGGGGGGATCTGCCGGGTGTGGGCCAATCGGCGTTCTGCAGACTCCCATAATCTTGTGTTGATCTCTGACCATTTTGGTGAGGTCAGTCCTCAAGGTATTAGTGAATTGGGTCTATAATTAGGCCTTGTAATTGGGGATGGGTGTGACAGGGATCTGCCTTGTGTGGGCTGATCGGCTTTCTACAGACTCCCATTTTCTTATGTTCTTATGTTCTAAAGGTCTTTAAATCGCCAAACTAATGGGCCGAACTTCATAACATCTGAAAACTAATGGGAATAAGCATGAAGAAATAGGAGGCCCAGAAGAACGGTCCATCTTCCCTTAATCCTTTCAGTACCGGTTAAGTCTTTTATATTCGATTTCAGTTACACTTAGACGATTTTATGAAGCTAGGAAGGATATATGGTAGCTGAAAAGATTAATTGAGATAGTCTGTAGCCTTTTAACACTTTCTGTACCAGTGACGTCTGCTATATTTTAGTCTAGCTATATTTAGACGATTTTATGCAGATTAGGAAAGATCTGTGGTAGTTAAAAGGGTTGATTTAGATAGTTCGGAATCTTATAATTGCTAGAGATCCTTCCTAAACTGAGAAAAGTTGATTAGTAGTCGCCAGAAGAAAATTAAAAAGACGTCACCGGTACAGTACGGGTTATTTGGTAGACGTCCTCACTAAGCTGGATAAAATCGTCTAATAGTTGCCAGAATATAATGAAAAGGACATCCCCGGTACTGAATGGGGTTAAGGGGAAATGGGCCGTTCTTCTGGTCCCCCTTCTTTCTCATGTTTAGCCACATTAGTTTTCAGATTATTAGACGTTCAGCCCATTAGTTTGGCGATTTTTAGACCTTTCGCCCCATATCTTTGTCAATATTAAGACTTTTCGTATCATTTAGGTGTCGATTTTTCCTGGCCAGCGATACCGAACCTGTAATTTAAGAGAAACTGGCCTTCGGCTTGGACATTTTTCTTTCGAAAAATGTGCAAATTTATCTTGAAGGAGGGTCTTGGGCGGGTGTTTTTTAAGCTTGATGGAGGTCTAGGGAGGAAACAAATAACAAAATATATTGATACAAACATGAGCAAATAAATACGTCCATATCCCCTTAACATTCATTCCCGAATAGTTATACGTAACCAGTAACATAATAGTTATACGTAACCAGTAACATAATAGTTATACGTAACCAGTAACATAATAGTTATACGTAACCAGTAACATAATAGATATACATAACCAGTAACATAATAGTTATACGTAACCAGTAACATAATAGTTATACATAACCAGTAACATAATAGTTATACGTAACCAGTAACATAATAGTTATACATTACCAGTAACATAATAGTTATACGTAACCAGTAACATAATAGTTATACATAACCAGTAACATAATAGTTATACATTACCAGTAACATAATAGTTATACATTACCAGTAACATAATAGTTACATACAGTAACAATAGTTATACATTACCAGTAACATAATAGTTATACATTACCAGTAACATAATAGTTATACATTACCAGTAACATAATAGTTATACATTACCAGTAACATAATAGTTATACATTACCAGTAACATAATAGTTATACATTACCAGTAACATAATAGTTATACATTACCAGAACATAATAGTTATACATTACCAGTAACATAATAGTTAGATACTTACCAGTAACATAATAGTTATACATTACCAGTAACATAATAGTTATACGTAACCAGTAACATAATAGTTATACATTACCAGTAACATAATAGTTATACATTACCAGTAACATAATAGTTATACATTACCAGTAACATAATAGTTATACATTACCAGTAACATAATAGTTATACATTACCAGTAACATAATAGTTATACGTAACCAGTACATAATAGTTATACATTACCAGTAACATAATAGTTATACATTACCAGTAACATAATAGTTATACATTACCAGTAACATAATAGTTATACATTACCAGTAACATAATAGTTATACATTACCAGTAACATAATAGTTATACATTACCAGTAACATAATAGTTATACGTAACCAGTAACATAATAGTTATACATTACCAGTAACATAATAGTTATACATTACCAGTAACATAATAGTTATACATTACCAGTACATAATAGTTATACATTACCAGTACATATAGTTATACGTAACCAGTACATAATAGTTATACATACCAGTACATAATAGTTATACATTACCAGTAACATAATAGTTATACATTACCAGTAACATAATAGTTATACATTACCAGTAACATAATAGTTATACATTACCAGTACATAATAGTTATACATTACCAGTACATAATAGTTATACATTACCAGTAACATAATAGTTATACATTACCAGTACATAATAGTTATACATTACCAGTACATAATAGTTATACATTACCAGTAACATAATAGTTATACATTACCAGTAACATAATAGTTATACATTACCAGTACCTAATAGTTATACATTACCAGTAACATAATATATACATTACCAGTAACATAATAGTTATACCATTAACATAATAGTTATACATTACCAGTAACATAATAGTTATACATTACCAGTACATAATAGTTATACATTACCAGTAACATAATAGTTATACATTACAGTAACATAATAGTTATACATTACCAGTACATATAGTTACATACAGTAACATAATACGTACCAGTAACTGTTATACATTACCAGTAACATATAGTTATACATTACCAGTAACATAGTTTATACATTACCAGTAACATATAGTTATACATTACCATAACATAATAGTTATACATTACCAGTAACATAGTTATACATTACCAGTACATAATAGTTACATTACCAGTAACATAATAGTTATACATTACCAGTAACATAGTTTATACATTACCAGTAACATAATAGTTATACGTACCAGTAACATAATAGTTATACATTACCAGTACATAAAGTTACGTAACCCAGTAACATAATAGTTATACATAACCAGTAACATAATAGTTATACATAACCAGTAACATAATAGTTATACATTACCAGTAACATAATAGTTATACATTACCAGTAACATAATAGTTATACATTACCAGTAACATAATAGTTATATACATTACCAGTAACATAATAGTTATACGTAACCAGTAACATAATAGTTATACATTACCAGTAACATAATAGTTATACATTACCAGTAACATAATAGTTATACATTACCAGTAACATAATAGTTATACATTACCAGTAACATAATAGTTATACATTACCAGTAACATAATAGTTATACGTAACCAGTAACATAATAGTTATACATAACCAGTAACATAATAGTTATACATTACCAGTAACATAATAGTTATACATTACCAGTAACATAATAGTTATACATTACCAGTAACATAATAGTTATACATTACCAGTAACATAATAGTTATACATTACCAGTAACATAATAGTTATACATTACCAGTAACATAATAGTTATACATTACCAGTAACATAATAGTTATACATTACCAGTAACATAATAGTTATACATTACCAGTAACATAATAGTTATACATTACCAGTAACATAATAGTTATACATTACCAGTAACATAATAGTTATACATTACCAGTAACATAATAGTTATACGTAACCAGTAACATAATAGTTATACATTACCAGTAACATAATAGTTATACGTAACCAGTAACATAATAGTTATACATTACCAGTAACATAATAGTTATACGTAACCAGTAACATAATAGTTATACATTACCAGTAACATAATAGTTATACATTACCAGTAACATAATAGTTATACATTACCAGTAACATAATAGTTATACATTACCAGAACATAATAGTTATACATTACCAGTAACATAATAGTTATACATTACCAGTAACATAATAGTTATACATTACCAGTAACATAATAGTTATACATTACCAGTAACATAATAGTTATACGTAACCAGTAACATAATAGTTATACATTACCAGTAACATAATAGTTATACGTAACCAGTAACATAATAGTTATACATTACCAGTAACATAATAGTTATACATTACCAGTAACATAATAGTTATACATTACCAGTAACATAATAGTTATACATTACCAGTAACATAATAGTTATACGTAACCAGTAACATAATAGTTTATACATTACCAGTAACATAATAGTTATACGTACCAGTAACATAATAGTTATACATTACCAGTAACATAATAGTTATACATTACCAGTAACATAATAGTTATACATTACCAGTAACATAATAGTTATACATTACCAGTAACATAATAGTTATACATTACCAGTAACATAATAGTTATACATTACCAGTAACATAATAGTTATACGTTACCAGTAACATAATAGTTATACATTACCAGTAACATAATAGTTATACGTACCAGTAACATAATAGTTATACATTACCAGTAACATAATAGTTATACATTACCAGTAACATAATAGTTATACATTACCAGTAACATAATAGTTATACATTACCAGTAACATAATAGTTATACATTACCAGTAACATAATAGTTATACATTACCAGTAACATAATAGTTATACATTACCAGTAACATAATAGTTATACATTACCAGTAACATAATAGTTTATACATTACCAGTAACATAATAGTTATACATTACCAGTAACATAATAGTTATACATTACCAGTAACATAATAGTTATACATTACCAGTAACATAATAGTTATACATTACCAGTAACATAATAGTTATACATTACCAGTAACATAATAGTTATACATTACCAGTAACATAATAGTTATACATTACCAGTAACATAATAGTTATACGTAACCAGTAACATAATAGTTATACATTACCAGTAACATAATAGTTATACGTAACCAGTAACATAATAGTTATACATTACCAGTAACATAATAGTTATACATTACCAGTAACATAATAGTTATACATTACCAGTAACATAATAGTTATACATTACCAGTAACATAATAGTTATACATTACCAGTAACATAATAGTTATACATTACCAGTAACATAATTATGAATTTGTGCTTTGTTTGTGTGTGTGCATTGTTTTTATGTTGTGTTGTCCCTGTTCGGGCTCTGTCTCGAATCGGCCACTCCTAGAAAACAAAAACTAGATAAATAAAACAAATGGGGAATGGGCCTGACTAAACAGATTGATAGATAGATAGATAAATAGAACATAACTATTTTGAGTACGGAGTTATAATAGATTATTTGCTATAAAGCCATGCATTTGCCAATCCTGGTAGTGTATCGCAATATACTGTCCTGGGGGGGGGGGGGGGGGGGGGGTTGTGAAATACCAATCATATCGCAACCTAATGAAACTCACTGGCCCATTATCCAGATTACCAAATGGCATACGAGAAGGTGTACAGTTGCGCTAATAAGTAATGTCTCGGCACCAAGTATGTTTTGATCAATAATTAGTATCGGCAATATCTAAGCTTGATTTCTTCATATCGAGTGAACTATTCAAACAGTTTCCTACACTTACCGACCCTATTCAATATCTGATATATATTAATACAGCACAGAGCAAGCCAAACGTAATGACAGCTGGGACATGACTTATTAGCGCGACCGTACATATGTCAACATCAGCTCGGTAAATAGCTACATAATGTATGTATGTATGTATGTATGTATGTATGTATGTATGTACTCAGGCACATAGACCATTACTGGGGGTGGCCGACTCGAGACAGAACCCGAGCAGAACGAACATTCAAGGGTTCCAATTCTCAGGGTCTGAGACAACTTTCGCGCTCCTTCGCCCCTTTCTCTGTCTCGATGAGTAGGCACATTTTACAAGGGGAGGAGGATTCCTAGGCTCCTGCCCCCCAGAAAGAAAAGTAGGACATTAAAAGGGACAGACAGAAACGGCTAAGGTTGGGTAGAGGATGCCAAACCTCACTCTAGATAGGACCAGCCCTCACCCATATAAGCTACATAATGGACATGTATGATTCTAATAAGGACAATTTGTATTTTTTATTTCTGGTATAGTCGCGCTAATATGTGATGTCTCGGCACGAAGTATGTTTTGATCAATAATTGGTATCATCAATATTTAAGATTCTTTTCTTCATATCGAGTGAAATATACAAAACTGTTCCTTTACTTACCCACCCTATTCAACATCTGACAGGCATTAATACATCACAGAGCAAGCCAAACGTAATGACAGCTGGGACATGACTTATTAGTGCAACCGTACAGTGAGTCCACAACGCTTAATACAGTACACTCGGATACCATAGTCGCTAGCACACTCATACAAATTCGTGGACTTCACCTATTTTTTATTATGGAAGTATATACCTAGAAACGAATTTAGTATTAACATTATCTATTAGTCAACTACAAAACTATATACAGTATAGTTACTATTTATTGATAAGCAAGTTCTGTCCAAACATCAATCCAGATAGTTATAATTATTGCATAAACAAAAACATAGGGGGTCTACCAATTCTTATGAGTGGGTTAGAGACTATGGTATCCGACTGTACATTGCATTTTAGTGCAGTTTTTTTCGGGAAGACAATCTTTATTCGTTGTTTAAAGGGAGGTTTATCTCTCTCTCTCTCTCTCTCTCTCTCTCTCTCTCTCTCTCTCTCTCTCTCTCTCTCTCTTTCTCTTTGTCTGTAGGAATGCATATGCTTGCTTTCATGCCTTTGTACCCGGCTAATAGGGCGTGTGCATTAGTGTGTGTGTGTGTGTGTGTGTGCGCGCGCGCGCATATGCTTGCCTTCATGATTGTGTACACTGCTACTTGGGCGCGTTCATTATTCTCTGTATGTGTGTATGCATGTATGTATATGTGTATGCATAATGCTTGTGTACACCGCTACTCAGGTGTGTGTATGTATGTATGTATATGTGTATGCATATGCTTGTGTACACCGCTACTCAGGTGTGTGTATGCATGTATGTATATGTGTATGCATATGCTTGTGTACACCGCTACTCAGGTGTGTGTATGCATGTATGTATATGTGTATGCATAATGCTTGTGTACACCGCTACTCAGGTGTGTGTATGTATGTATATGTGTATGCATATGCTTGTGTACACCGCTACTCAGGTGTGTGTATGCATGTATGTATATGTGTATGCATATGCTTGTGTACACCGCTACTCAGGTGTGTGTATGCATGTATGTATATGTGTATGCATATGCTTGTGTACACCGCTACTCAGGTGTGTATGCATGTATGTATGTGTATGCATATGCTTGTGTACACCGCTACTCAGGTGTGTGTATGTATGTATGTGTATGCATCTGCTTGTGTACACCGCTACTCGGTGTGTATGTATGTATATGTGTATGCATATGCTTGTGTACACCGCTACTCAGGCGTGTGTATGTATGTATGTATATGTGTATGCATATGCTTGTGTACACCGCTACTCAGGTGTGTGTATGTATGTATGTATATGTGTATGCATATGCTTGTGTACACCGCTACTCAGGTGTGTGTATGTATGTATTAGTTCCGCTTTCACACACACACACCACCCCGGCACTCAGACACAGACGCTCGTATATGCATTAGCTTAATGAGGGTACTATATACCTCTGATGCAGCCTTAATGAATCATTACTGTGGGGTAAGGATGGGGAGAGGACGAAGTACCAATGAATGTGAATTATGACATCAACGTAACACTGAATCAATTACACTTACTTGTCATCACTTGTTCTCATTTCCTTAGCCTAATGAGATAACTATAGTCCGTTTCTTTTCAACTGGCGGTAAATTGCAAAGTTCCCATCAAGATTTCTCGGATATTTTGAAGATTTTGTAGTGAAATATGGTGCTACCGTCAGGTGAAATGAAACAGAGTATTGTATTATATAACTATGCCGCACCCTTGATCAATCACACCGAGTTGTAATGAAGGAATACCACGGAATGCGAAGTATAACATTACACTTAAGGGGGTAGTGCTTGTTTTTTGGGCGATACTTATTCATATATTTATATCATTTTGAATTTCCTCGCTAGACCTCCACCAAGCTTAAAAAAACACCGCCTATACCCTCTTTCAAGATGAATTTGTACATTTTTCTGTAGAAATATTTCCCGGCCGAAGGCCGTTTCCTTATAATATGACAGGCTGGCTATCGCTCACCAGGAAGAAATCGATACCTAAACGACACAGGTCTTAATATTGACAAAGTAAATGGGGCGAAAGGTCTCAAAATCGCCAAACTAGTGGACGAACGTCTTAAAATCGCAAAACTAATGGGTCTAAGCATGAGGGAGAAGGGGGTCCAGAAAAAGCAAGCACCTCCCCTTTAACCGTCATCGCTGTTCTTATTTCCTTAGCGTAATGAGGGAACTATATATACCTCTGCCGCCCCCTTAACCCCTTCTTTATCGGCGACGTGTGTTATTATTCATTCTAGCTATATTTATACGATATTATGCAGCTTAAGAAGGATCTGTGGTAGTTGAAAGGGTTGGTTGAGATACTTTGAAGCTTTATTATTGCTAGAGGTCCTTCTTAAGCTAAATTATATCGCCTAATCGTATTCGGAATGTAATGAAAAGGACGTCACCGGTACTGTACAGGTTAAGGTTAGATGGACGTCACCGGTACTGTACAGGTTAAGGTTAGAAGGACGTCACCGGTACTGTACAGGTTAAGGTTAGAAGGACGTCACCGGTACTGTACAGGTTAAGGTTAGATGGACGTCACCGGTACTGTACAGGTTAAGGTTAGATGGACGTCACCGGTACTGTACAGGTTAAGGTTAGATGGACGTCACCGGTACTGTACAGGTTAAGGTTAGAAGGACGTCACCCGTACTGTACAGGTTAAGGTTAGAAGGGCGTCACCGGTACTGTACAGGTTAAGGTTAGAAGGACGTCACCGGTACTGTACAGGTTAAGGTTAGAAGGACGTCACCGGTACTGTACAGGTTAAGGTTAGAAGGACGTCACCGGTACTGTACAGGTTAAGGTTAGAAGGACGTCACCGGTACTGTACAGGTTAAGGTTAGATGGACGTATTTATTTGTTCATGTGTGGATCATTTACAGATTTTTTTTAGTTTCTCCCTAGATCTCAATCAAGCTTAAAAAAACAATCCCGTGACCCTCCTTCAAGAAAAATGTGTACAGTTGTTCGATAGAACAATGGCCGGTTCCTCTTAAATTACAGGCTTGCTATCGCTCGCTAACATGAAAAAGTCTTAATATTGACAAATAAATGTGGCGAAAGGTCTTAAAATCGACAAACTAATGGGCAGAACGTATTAAAATCTGGAAACTAATGGGGCTATACATGTGGAAGACCAGAACAATTACCCATCTCCCCTTAATAAATCATACCGGGATCTAAGGAAAAAACTGACAGGGAATCCGAACTTTAAATTTGCCCCTTCAGTACCGGTGCCGTCCTTTTAACTTTATTCTGGCTACTATTAAACGATGGTATTCAGTTAAAAAAAGACCTCCAGCAATTATCAGGCTTTGAACGATCTCACTTAACCCTTTTTACTACCACAGAACCTTTGTAAACTACACACAATCGTCTAAATATGACTAGAAGAACATTCAAAAGACGTCGCCGGTATAGAAGGGGTTAATATGGTGTAAGGAAGGTATACCACGGAATGCAAAATACAGTGTAGCTTAGACTCGTACCACAGTGTAAGGATGGAGAGATGATGGACAAAAATACTGTATCGATTTTAAGGGGGGATGATTAACTTTTTGGTCGAGTTTTTAATGTATTAATTATTTGTCTAGTTTCCATCCCTAGACCTCCATCAAACTTTAAAAAAAAAACATCCATTAGATCCCCTTTCTAGAAAATTTTGTACATTTTTCGGTAGAATCTGAAAACTAATGGGTCTAAACATGAGGAAGAAAGGGGACCATAAAAACGACCCATCTCCCCTTAACAGCAATAAAGAACAGTAACTTTAATTACGCACCATATAATTTATGATACTAGTGTGTATTTATATTCTTCTCAAATTCATAACATGTTGGGAATTAAAAGTAGAAGGACCATTTATATGACATATGACTTGATGGGCTAATCAACATTAATACATATTCATAATTCAAATTGATCTCCATTTAGAATATTAATTGGAAAGAGTTGCTGATATATATATATATATATATATATATATATATAATATATATATATATATATAGATAGATAGATAGATGGATAGATAGATAGATAGATAGATGGATAGATAGATCGATAGATAGATAGATAGATAGAACATAATTAGTATGAAGAACGCAATTAAATTCAAGGAAATAAATAATGGCGATTACTATTTAGTTTTCGTTGATATGTGTGCATTATTATATTTGCTTCACGTACCAAAATAATAAAGTGCAAGACTGAAGGCAACATACCAGCAAGAGATACAGGAAGGAGCTTGATCGAGGGGGAGAGAAAAATAATAAACACACACAATATTTCTACGATGACAGAAAAATGGCCCGAATGAAATGGAGCTGAACGTTGGCTTTTGAAATGGGAGGGACTGTATAAGAAGAGAGAGAGAGAGAGTGAGAGTGAGTGAGTGAGTGAGTGTGTGTGTATGTTACGGAAACATATAGTGTTTACGTAAGCTAGAATAATATATATTATAGACAAAATTAATATATTAATTTAATTAGGTCGTCAGAGTATGGTTTTGTGTGTGTGAGAGAGAGAGAGAGAGATATTTGTATTTAATGAGAAACATCATCATATATTTTAATTGGCTCGAAGAAATAACATGATCACCAATATCAAAATATCATATTGAAATCAGCTGTGAAAATTGACATGTCCTGTAAATACAAACTATCAATATCTTATAATTTACGAACTCCACATTGCTTCCTAGACCTTAAAATACCTTTACAAAATGTGTGTTTGCTAGAGTGTACTACATATATCCAAGTTTGTACTCAAAAGGTCAAACTGTATGTCCCAGATTGTTTTTATTATGTTTATTTTGATTTATATGTGGATGAGGGAGACAAAGGGCAAAACTGCCTGTAGCGAGTGCCTCCCCCATAGTTGAAAGAGTGACAGGGCCAAAATCAAGGAATGTTAGAGCCTGTATATACTGTATATCCACGTTTGTATTATAAGGGTGGCCGAAATGTGTGTGTTAGAGTGTACTGTATATATCCACGTATGTACAAGAAGGGGAAAATGAGGGTCTTAAGAGTATATTGTACTGTATATATATCCATGGCGGGGTGTCTGATACCCCAGAAAGGTGTGCAAAGCAAGTTAATTTGGTGTCAGCGCATGACGTCAGCAGCAGCCAGCTGCTTGGTGAGGGATGCAAACGTCAATCTGAGTCAAGCTCTGGTGAAGGCAAGAGGTGTTGCTCAGCTAGCTCCCTCCCTCCACACTCTACAGCTCCCTTGGGGTATCTCACACCCCACTTCTCGCTTTGGATGTATGTAACTACAAAATTGTATTTCTCTAGTTTTCAACAGGTTCGTGGCCACCCCTTCGGGGATCACGGCGTCAGGCAATAGATAGATAGATAGATTAAATTCCCACATTCTAGTGCACCTGTTGTGACTGTATAACCTTAATATTGTGCATCAATAAATTCCCCATCATTTTATGGTTGATTTACAGTAATATGACAGTATTCACCTTTTCATACTAATGTTTATAATACACTGCGTTTCTTTACTTTTCAACAGGTAAGCATGGATGTTCTTGTGTTCTGAGTGCACAGTGAGTTCCTCCATCATCAGGCCATCAGCCTCTAGTGTTTCAACTAGCTTGGTCAGTACATTGTTTTTTCTACATTTTTATATCAAGGTAATTATATAATTTAGACAATTTCATACCAAAGTGCCTGCTAATATTCATGGAAACTTGTTAAAAAATGCTTCAGATGATGGCAAGAAAGCCAAAGATTATTTTTGTACCATTGAAGGCTTAATATAATTATGTCATATATATTTTTTACAAATGTATTTATCTTAGGAGGAGGATAAAGTGTACGGAAGTTGCAATAGAAGAAGAACAGTGCGGTTTTTAGGAGGGGAAGAGGGTGCGTGGATCAGATATTTGCAGTAAGACAGTTATGCAAGAAGTATTCAGAGAAACATAAGGAGATATTTAGGGCTTTTATAGATTTGGAACAGTGTATGATCATGTGGATCGTGAAGCAATGTGGGATGTGTTAAGGATTTATGATATTGGAGGAAATTTGTTAGAAGCAGTTAAGAGGTTTTATGAAGGGAGCAGAGCGTGTGTTAGAGTAGGAAATGGTGAGTTGAGTGAATGGTTTGAGGTAAAGGTAGGTTTGTGGCAGGGTTGTGCAATGTTACCATGGCTGTTTAAGATGTTTATGGATGGTGCGGTGAGGGAGGTAAAAATGAGAACTATGGGAAGAGGATTGGGTTTATAGAAAAGAATGGTAGAGATTGGGAGTTGAATCAGTTGCTGTTCGCTGATGACACAGCGTTGGTGGCGGATTCTGACGAGAAACTGCAGCGAGTATTCAAAGTGTTTTGGTGTGGTTTGTGGGAGGAGGAAGCTGAAGGTGAACTTCAATAAAAGTAAAGTACTGGTGTGTAATAGAGGTGATCATAGGGTGAATCGAGATGTTAGGCTGGATGGGGAAATATTGGAACAAGTAGAGTGTTTTAAATATCTAAGAGGAACGATATGCAGGAGTGGAGGTATGGAAATAGAGGTAAAACAGAGTGTGTGAAGGAAGTAAGGTTTTCGGAGCAATGGGAAGTATGTGGAAGAAGAGAAATCTCGGAATGAAAGTAAAAAGTGCAATGAATCAAGGAATTGTTGTGTCACAATGATGTATGGGGCTGAGACATGTGCTCTGAAGAAAAGGAGAGAAGAAAGCTGGATGTGATGGAGATGAGCTGCTTGAGGAGTATGTGTGGAGCTACTCGTAGAGACAGATTGAGGAATGAAGAAATACGTAGGAGAGTGGGCAGCAGGCACATTTGTCAGCCAGAGTGGACAGAAGGGTGTGTTGAACGAATGGAAGATGAAAGGCTTAAAAGAGGAATATGTGAGTCAGATACAAGGGGAGATAGAAGGGCAGGAAGACCCCCATTGAGATGGAGATACTGTGTAAGACCAGCTTTGGATGATAGAGGAATGACTATAGATCAGGCAAGGGAAGTGGTAATAAACAGGAATGATGGAGAATGCTTGTGAATAGAGGAGTGAACAGGTGGTCATTTGGGGGAAGGGGTCGGACCACAAGTTGGACTAGATAATAGTCCATCAGGCGCCTGGCCTGGGGAGACGGTTTATATGAAGGGAGCGCCTGGAAGTTTGGTGGGCGAGCTTGTGACTTCGGCTCCGCTTTATGTCTGCCTGCCGAGATCGGAACCTCTCAGGGTGGTTGGGGGCCGGGAGAGTGCTGGAGGGACCTTGGTGACCCTGGTCTCTGGGTCTTCTCCTGGATAACCTAGATGTGTGTGAATGTGTATTATGTTTTTGTGTGGTCATTGTTTTCGGTTGTGTTTTGTGTTGTCCCTATTTTGGCTCTGTCTTGAGTCGCCCCCCAAAACAAATAAAAATAAATAAATATATAATAAAAGGGGAGATTGGGCCTGAGTATATAGATGAATGGATATTTTACTACACTATCTGTTTAATAACTGCAGAATCTTGATGGGAACTTTGAAAAGAAACGGGGGGGGGGGGGCGATTTGGGAACTTAGATGATTTAGTTGGTTAAGTATGGTTAGGTTAGGCATGGTTTGAGTAATTTTTAACAACAAATTTGTGCTGTTTGTTGACTATTTTCATCCCAAAGTTTCAGAATGTATTTATTTACACATAAATTCATACAAATGCTGTGGTTGAGTAATATAAAAATTGTGATTTTCAAATATATTTAAAATGTTTCTCTTTAGAAAAACCTAAATACCTAACTTAACCTCTCCTAATCTCTCATCATATAATTATAGGAAAGGTTTAGGGTAGGATTTTAGGTTATTTTAAAGCTAGAGTTTAAATAAATACCGTTTATAGATCAGGTATGAATGATTCGATTATGAAAACGGGTGTTGTGATCATTAGCGAATTGAATTGGAGGCGAAGTGACCGTGTTGTGGAAGTAGAAGTAGGGAAGGAGGACATGTATTAAAGGAGTATGGTTCACTGTTATTTTAATGTATATATTATTTGTCTAGTTTCCTCCCTAGACCTCCCTCAAGCTTTAGAATAATAATCATTTGTAAATTTTTCTGTAAAAAAAAATCCCGGCCGTAGGCCGGTTCTTCCAAAATTACAGGCTCACTATCGTTCACCAGGAAAAATATCAAGACCCAAATAGCACGAAAGGTCTTTATTATTGATAAATAAATGGGGTGAAATGTCTTAGACTCGCCAAACTAATGGGGCAAAACATCTTAAAATCTAAAACTAATGTGGCTAAACATAAGGGATAATTGGATGATTCGATAATGAATACGGGTGTAGTGATCGTTGGCGAATATAATTGGCGGTGAAATGACCGTGTTGTGGAAGTGGAAGTAGGGAAGGAGGAAATGGATTAAGGGGAGTGTGAGAAAACTTATGTGTGTGGGAGGTGGCTTAATTACTGAGAGAGAGAGAGGGAGAGTGAGTGAGAGAGGCAGTTAGACACAAAAATGGAAAGATGGAATATAAAACAAAAAAACTATACATCAGTAAGAAAGAGAGAGAGAGGAAGGTGTCAGTTTGAAAAGAAATCAGGAAAAGTAGAAGAAAAACAAATCAACTAAACATAAGGAGCAAAGTCATACGTCGAAAATATAAATGCATAAATATATAAAATTGGGCTTAAGTGAAATTTGAAGTTACACCGAAGCCAGAAAAGTATGTATAGATTGAATATATATATATATATAATTATATATATATAAACAGGCCCTCTTAAAAAGGTCCACAAGTAAATCATTTCCACCCAGCCTCGCAGACACGATAAAACCATAAAAGAAAAGTTTACGACGCGTCCTATTTTCGATCACGTATATCTCCACGACGTGAACAAACTCCAAATAAAAAAAAGGGAACCCCAAAAAGACTTCTCCTCCCCCCCCCCCCCCCCCCCCCCCGTCTTAGGCCTCCAGCGGGGGGTAATCAGGCAGCCATAACTCGCGGGGGCCGGACCATTTTGGGGGCCGATTTGGTCCATTATTTTTCCCCTTCCTTGACCTTCTCCTCCTCCTCCTTTAAGGGGATAGTGGCTGTTTTTTTGGCCTATTACTTCATATATTCATTTATGTTTTAGTTTCTCTCCGAAATACTGTTGCAACACTTGGAACAACAGTGTTTTGATGGCGGGTGCCCAACCTCGAAAGGGGTTGAAATAGGGGAGCTATCCCCCCGCCAAAGGCGGCTTTCTAGGGCCTTTCCTAGCTGATGCTGAGAGGATTGGGTTCTAGTCATGTGGTGATGGGCTGGCCTATCAGAGTGAGAACTGAGCGATCTCTGCCATACCCATAGCTTACTCTGACTGTTCGTTTTACTTATATATTTTCTAGATCTCAAGTGACGGCGTCTCTTCCGTGGATCGATCTCCCAATCTACCAAGATTGGAAGCCAAAGCGTCACATTTTTCCTTTGCCCCTCAACTTTCTCTTCATAATTGCTGAGGGGCACAGGGCCCTGGGTGGGGCTTTGGTTTCCCGGCGTTTTCCGCGCCCTCCTCAGCTCCCCGCCATGGAGTGGCTTCGGTCATCCAGGCTTTATTGTGGTCGGCAGGGAGGGTACTGTGAGGGCGCTCGGTTATGGCCTTGGCCTTGCTCGGGGCCTTGGGGCTGTTCGGACCAGGCAGCTTGGGGAAGGACAACAACACAACAGTGTTTGGAAGGGCAAGTAACCTCGAGGGGTCGGCATGACCTGCTGTTGCTTGTTTCCTTTGTACTCCTTTGTACCTCCCATCCTTAGTGATCTTGGCCCCATTCTATGTGCTTATGGGGTGCTTATGTTCTCGGTTGGTGTCCCGAGTTTGAATCCCGGGAGGGTCATATGCTTTCAATTAGTTTATTCAAGTACATTCGGTTTTAGTAATTAATAATAATGTTAAACGGGGTGTTACTTATAATTACTGGCTCGCTATCGCTCGCCAAGAAAATTGACACCTCAATGGCACGATAGGTCTTAAAATTGACAAGCAAATGGAACGAAAGGTCTTAAAATCACCAAACTAATGGGCCGAACGTCTTTAACTAAAGCAAAACAATGGGCTAAACACAAGGGAGAAGGGTGTCCAGGAAAAGCAAGCACCTCCCCCTTAACTTAACGGTAGGCCAAATTATAGGGTGTGGTGAGGGGTGGGCGACACACGCACATACGCACATACGTACATACTGGTTACATATACCGACACTCACACCGTCCATATGTATACATACACACACTATACGCTTATGGCTACACCCCACGCACACACCCAGACTATACCACACACACGTATCACACACGTGTACATATGCATACATACACACACTATACGCTTATGGTTACACTCACACACAGACTATACCACACACACACACATACACATACCGTACATCACACACGTGCACATAATTATGAATACATAACACTATACGCTTATGGCTACACACAGCACACACCCAAACCCACACAGAGAATACACACACACTTACACACACACAGAATACACCACATATACACACACAGTTACACACACACAGAATACACCACACACATACACACACACAGTTACACACACACACAGAATACACCACCATATACACACATATGAATATACCAACACACACACACACACACACACACACAGAACGCACACACACTTCGGTCACGATGGCCCGAGCGCGTTTAGTACTCTGTATTGGGAGCGCTAGCTCTGGTGTCGGGGGTTCAATCCCAGGCGCCGGCAGGGGAAGTTCTCTCAAAAACTTTCCCTGGCCGTGAAGGCAAGATCTGGGCGGATCGTCTCGGGGGACCCGCAAAGTCTCCTGCCCACGTCCTACTCCCTTGGGAGTATGTAGGCGCTCTCGTTAGCTGCCAGGATCAGTCTGTTGATCCATTAGGATAAGATCTAGGTTAAGTCTGTGTATTTTCAGCCCCATTGGCTGCCGGCTTGAAATAAACCGATTAGTATTATTATTATTATTATTATTACTCTTTAATCCCTCTTATATAAACTTCTTCCCCTATTTTTGTTTTCCGATATGTCTGTACAGCTTCATATAATTATATATATATATATATATATATACCGGAATATTTATATACTTTATATGTATAATACTTTATCACTAATTATCAGTTATTATTATTATTATTATTTTTATTATTAATATTATTATTATTATTGCTGAAATAAGATTATATTTCCCATCATTTACAGTCAAGGGTAATTATATCTAAATATTTTCGATATGAATGTGTTTGGCTTATATTTATTTATTTATTTATTTATTTTTATCTTGAAGGATTTCTTATATTATAGTCTGTGAGATATGATGATTTACTCCACACATAAATAACTCTAAGGGATAAAGATTCGGGTCTTATAGGTGATTTTATATAATCTGGGGCTTTGTGTGTGTGTGTGTGTGTGTGTGTGTGTGTGTGTGTGTGTGTGTGTGTGTGTGTGTGTGTGTGTGTGTGTGTGTGTTTCTATTATTATTTTGTTTAGAAACATGAAGTGTTAATTATGACGATACAGAGGGTTGTAAATTTTGTTGTTTGAGATGAAAACCATATGATGAGAAAGACTTGATAGAAGCATTTAGCCTACAAGTTCTCAGGTCATTGGCTTTTGACCTTTAGAAGACATGAGCCAAACTTTCCCAATATACTGTAGTGCTCTTTCTTATATGATGTACAGTTGGCCTAATAAGTGATGTCTTGGCACCATGTATATTTTCAATCATTGGTATCAGCAATATCTAAAACTTGATTTATTGGTTTCTAGTGAGCTATACAAACGAGTTTGTACACTTACCCAACCTATTCAACATCTGACAGACATTGATACAGCACAGAGCGAGCCAAACATATTGACAGCTGAGACATGACTTATTAGCTCTACCGTACAGTTGCCAACATACGTTATGTTCCTCTCCGTGATCTTATCCATGGAAATATAATGCGAATAATTGAATTACGATTTTAATCTCTTATGCAGTTGTTAATTCATTTGACTAGTCCACCTATAATTTTGCACGACGTGGAACTGAACTT
The DNA here is from genome assembly GCA_032716605.1 of Paralithodes platypus. Classification (NCBI taxonomy): domain Eukaryota; kingdom Metazoa; phylum Arthropoda; class Malacostraca; order Decapoda; family Lithodidae; genus Paralithodes; species Paralithodes platypus. The sequence continues at coordinate 42,893,554 of CM064572.1, forward strand.
ATGTGGGCAACTGTGCAACTAGAGTCAAAAGTTAGGGGACTACTCTAATGACAAAAAATGATAATTGCAATAAAGTTCTTATTCAGGCAGGTCTGTCTCAAGTCCCCCCCCCCCCCTCCCCCCCAAAAAAAAATACAAGAAAAAAAAATGAAAACAAAACTGGGTAAATGCCAGAGTATATACATATATTTTGCTTGAAATCGTTCAGTTGCTTGCTCGGTCCATAATTTTTCATGTGTTTCCGATTAGCAATTGCTAATTAATTTTTATTTTAGTCTAATGTAAACACCGTAGATAAAGGGAATATACATTGGTTGGATTGATTAAATTGCTTTACGCGTTATATAATCGCATATTGATAACCAAAATAAACTGTCAAAAAGTGTCCCAGGCTTCAAGAACTTATTTTTTATTCCAGCAATATTTAGACAATATCATGCAGCTTATGAAGGATCTGTGTTGGTAAAAAGGGTAAAGTGAGATAGTTCGAAGTCTGTTAATTGCGGGACGCCCTATTTAAACTGAATAACATTATCTAATTATTATTATTTTTATTTCTAACTCTAATAGTAGCCAAAATAAAGTTAAAAGAACGTCGCCGGTACAGATGGGGGTTAAAAGGGTTATTGAGATAGTTTGAAGCCTTATCATTGCTAGAGATCCTTCCTAATCTGAAAATTGTCGATTCCTAGTAGCCAGATTAAAATATGAAGGATGTGGACGATACAGAAGGAGTTAACCCATTCAAGAAGGAGTTAACCTGGTGATGGGCTGGTCTGGTGATGGGCTGGTCTATCAGAGTGAGAACTGAGCAATCTCTGCCATACCCATAGCTTACTCTGACTGTTCCTTTTACTTTTATATTTTCTAGATCTCAAGTGACGGCGTCTCTTCCGTGGATTGACCTCCCAGTCTACCTAGATTGGAAGCCAAAGCGTCACATTTTTTCCTTTGCCCTCAACTTTCTCTACATAATTGCTGAGGGCACAGGGCCCTGGGTGGGGCTTTGGTTTCCCGGGCGTTTCCGCACCCTCCTCAGCTCCCCGCCATGGAGTGGCTTCGGTCACCCAGGCTTTATTGTGGTAGGCAGTGAGGGTTCTGTGGGGGCGCACGGTTATGGCCTTGGCCTTGCTCGGGGCCTTGGGGCTCTTCGGCCAGGCAGCTTGGGGAACAACAACAACAACAACAACCCATTCAGTACCGGCGATGTCCTTTTCATTATAATCTGACACGTATTAGACGATTTTATTCTGCTTAGGAAGGACGTTTACCCATGAATAGGCTACAGACTAACATTATTCGGTAGAAAAATGTCCCGGTTGAAGGCCAACTCATCTTAAATTACAGGCTCGATTTTCCTCGCCATGAAAAAGTCGACACCTAAATGGCACGAAAGGTTATAAATTTGACAAATGGGGCGAAAGTTCTTAAAATCGCCAAAATAAGGGAGTGAACATCTTAAAATCTCTAAAGCAATTGGGCTAAACATGAGGGAGAAAGGGGTCCCGAAAAAAAAAATCTCATGTGGAAATCTCCCCTTTACCCTTTCAGTGCGGGACCGGTTCAGGAATGTTCTGGCATTTTATAGCAATTTACAGGCCCTTAACCCCTTCTGTACTGGCGGCATCTTTTTCATTTGATTGTGGCTACTATTAGATGATTTTGTTTAGTTTGACAAGGCCTCCAGCAATTAACAGGCTTCGAACTATCTCACCTAACCCTTTATTCTACCACAGATCCTTCTTAAGCTGCACAAAATCATCTACATATAGCTAGAATAAAATTAAAAAGACGTCGCCAGTACAGAAGGGGTTAAAGCCTCTTAAAGCCTGTGCAGAGGAGTGCCATTGTGCGGGAGCACGGTATGCCCCCGTCCGCTCTCCAGCACAGCGGCTGGTGCACTGAAGAGTGTCAGCCGTATCTCGCGAGAACTATGCAGCGCTGCCAAAGGCAAATGTAGCGCGACATTTCTCATTATTACCGGATATTTCCCGATGTCCATGGTACCGCTGCGGATGAACCCCGAGCGATACGAAGCTCATTTTGCTGTCATCATGAAGTTATTTTCTTTTAGTATTTGTCTGAATACATTTAATTACATTCAGACACTTGCTTAACCTATCCGCGGCGAGACTCCGACTCGTTAAACGTCGTGTGGGGCGAAGCTATTGCATTAATTTCTGACGAAAATCGTCATTATCCGATAAATATCGTTATTACTTATTCAAATGCGCCTATTTTATGTTTAATACGAAGATAGTTAAATGTTACAACAATAAAACAAGTGGGAATAGTATTTGGGGGTGACAAACATGAAAAATTGCCGAGCGGTTCATTCATGGAGTTGACAGAGAGCGAAACTGCACCCTCACTTCACGAGCTCTCGAGCGAGACTGGAGGCAGTGCGGGCTAGTTAGTCTCTCTCTCTCTCCTCCCTCCACACCCCTCCCTTTCGACCTTGAAACCGGGTAGGGAGATTTGGCGCCATAAATAAACCAATAATCACAGGAATAAGAGAAAAATAGGTGATAATTGAGAGGGGGGGGGGGGAAATATGGACAAATGTGGAGGAGTGATAGAATGTATGGATATGAATTATCTCACATTTTTATACATTCCTTTGTTTTGAGTGACAGTGGGATGTTTGGAAAGTTTTTTTTTAGGCCATGGCTCATATGACGACGCTCGCCCTCCTAGGGTTCAGACTCATATGAGGACGCTTGCCGTTCCTGGGTTAATCATTCAGGAGTGCCTGAATGAGCCCCTAATATTGCATAAATATGCCCGCAGCGTAAGTGTTAATATATACTTGTGTACTTACTGAATATATGGAGGTGCACCACATAGGAACGGACGGGTTTGGTGGAGACCTGGCACTCGTAGTTCCCGGAATCACGGACCTGGGCGTACTTGATCTTGAGTATCCAGTCCTTGGAGCCCGAGGGGGAGTTGATGACCTCGTAGCGCTGGTCCGTGGTGTAAGTGTATCGCCCCACTGTCAAGATGTGCAGGTCCCTCTGTCGAATCCATGACACCTGGTGGACAAATAAATATTAGGAAGAGTCATTATAGGATAGCTAAGGAGATTATTATTTATTTATATATTCATATATTTATTAGTTTCCTCGGTAGACCTCCATCAAACTTAAAAAAACATCCATCAGATCCCCCTTCGAGATTAATTTGTACATTTTTCGGTAGAACAATGTCACGGCCGAAGGCCGGTTGCTCTACAATTACAGGCAGGCTATCGCTCGCCATGAAAAAAATTGACACCTAAAGGGCACGAAAGATCTTAACATTGACAAATAAATGGGGTTGAAAATTTTAAAACTATTGGGGCTAAGCATGAGGGAGATGTGCAGGTCCCTCTGTAGAATCCATGACACCTGGTGGAGAGATGGAGAAATGTTAAAAAGACACTGGTATATATATATATATATATATATATATATACAGTAAATGATGAAATGAGAGACAAAGATTTTCACTGCACCTTCTCTCTTTATCCTGTATTAGCTACAAAGGAGTACAAAGGAAAACTGGCAACTACATATATGTGGATCATTACGAGGATACTTGTAACTGAAGCTACCTAACCATGGGAAAAAGGTAATGGTAAGGCTGTAAAGAGTGTTGCTATTAGTTTATAAATGCGGATAATCGGGGGTTAAGAGTGAAATATTTATCTAGTCGGATTTTGACAGTTTCAACAGCTGTTGTAGTTGTTGTATTACATTGCTAACATATTTTTTTTGTGATTTTCAGGCTTTAATTGTACCATTTTGCTAACATAAATTTGTGTGATTTTCAAGCATATTGTGATTATATCGTCATGGCGCCGCAACGAACCTGCACGAGTTCCGGTAAATTTGGCCCTACCATGTTTGTTGATACTGATGTCCAAATTTGTAGATTTTGCCAGCTCCGAGAGAAGATTGCGGATGAATTGAATGCAGCTCACCGCAAGATCGATGCCTTGACTACGAAGCTTGAATCCCTTCAAGAATTTGCCACACTCAACGTAGGAGTGCCCTCGGCCCAACAAACCACTACGATGTCAACCGCCATTCCAGTGCATACCGGTACCGGTACCCACACCAGCAGCTACCTTAGATGTTGCAGAAAATAATAATGACTCTACTCTCACTCCCCCCCCAGGACAACTTTCAGTTAGTGAGAAACAATGTGCGTCCCAGTACCAGTACCAGGAAGGTCATCCCGACAACATGCCAAAACCGCTTCAAAATTCTTGCTATTGATGAGGAAGAGGAAACGGAAGAAGTTCGGCTTGTGGGCGACTCCATGGTCCGTGGCCAATTAACCGAGTTCTGCGCCAGGGCACCCATGACCAGAAAGCGATTCTGTATCCCAGGTGGCGGCGTGGACGACATTGTTGCAGCTGTGGAAGAGGTTTCCAGCCTCGCCCCCGCAAGCACTACGTACGTCATCCACGTTGGATCTAACGATGTCCAACTGACGCGGTCAGAGGAACTACTTTGCAAGTACCGGCGGCTGATCCGGTCCTTCAAGGAAAAATCTAATAGAATCTTGATTTCAGGAATTGTTCCCCGATTGATGTAGAAAACCGATTCTACAACATAGCTACCAGTACAAATCGCCGACTAGCCAAACTCTGCAGGGAGGAGGACATCGGCTTTGTCGACACGTGGGATCATTTTTACTATGATAAATCTTTGTTTTCAGGAGATGGTGTACATCTTAATGAAGTAGGAGCTGCATGTCTTGGTCGTCTCCTGAACGATGCAGTCAAGGATTTCCGTTCAAAAAACGGGGTCAACCGGGGGTATCCAGGGGTAGTGTAAGTCAAATACGAACTGAAAATTCAGACAATGCACAATCAGTAACATCCAACTCTAATACTCTTAAGGTGTTTTATGTAAATGCTCGTAGCATACGCAATAAATTTTCAGATCTAGAGAAAATCGTGTTTACAGAACATTATGATATAATCGGCATTACAGAATCTTGGTTTAATACGGAGACTTTTTAGCCGAATATACGCTTCCTGGTTTTACAATGTTTGAGAAAAGTCGGATCAATAGAAATGGAGGAGGAGTTCTGTTTTTTATAAAAGAAAGTCTAAATCCCGTCTTAATGTCAAAACCTCAAATTGCGAATATAGACATATCTTACGTACTATTAAATAATAAACAAGGAACTAAAATAACACTAGCTTTATTATACAGACCCCCAGCTCAATCAGTGCAAACTGACAGTGAAATTTATGAACAAATTGCAGAAATAACTAACATACAAGATACCGTAATTTTTGGCGATTTCAACTTACCCGTGACTAAATGGGGCGATATTCTTACTTCACACTCTGGACACGACCTCTATGCTAACTTGCAAGAGAGTTAACTTTTTCAATTTGTACAATCTCCGACCCGTGGTAATAATGTGCTTGACCTTGTACTCGCAACAAAAGAAGAATTAATAGAGAATTTGAATGTTGGTGATGAAGTCAGTAACAGCGACCATCGTACGATAACTTTCACTTTAAAGTTTACTAGTAACAAATCAAATAGCAGCATTGAGAAAGTCCCTAATTTCAAGAAAGCAAATTTTCATAACCTTAAATCAAAGCTTAAAGAAACTGACTGGAGCTTTCTGACTAACAATAACGACATAAATACATCTTGGGAGTGTTTCACAACCACTTACCTTAAGGCAGTGCAAGACTGCATACCATCGAAAATACGGCGTCCAGGCCATAATGATAAGCCCAAATGGTGGAATGAAGATATTTCAGACTGTCTGCTTGCTAAAAAATTTGCGGCTCGCTTGGTGTAGTGACTAGCGTCTCGGACTTCCATCCAGAAGGCCCGGGTTCGCGCCCACGCTCGGCGCATTAAAGATTTTTCACAAGCACTGAGTCGTTACCATCCCTGATGAGCAAAGGGATGGGGTAGTAGTACAGGACCCCAATGGAAATACGCCTAATCGGCCTTATTGAGCTATCCTTAGCTAGCTTAGCATGCGCTAGCTTTAAGAACTATTATTATTATTATTATTATTATAATGATAGATTAAAATCCTCACAAAATGACGAAGAACGGGTGAAATTTGTAGAGCTACGACGCAAAGCCAAAAAGATAATTAAGCAAAGTAAAAAGACCCTGGAGTTACATGTTGCGAATCAAAGTAAAACAAACCTGAAAGAATTCTATAGTTATATCAGAAAGAAAAATGTAGTTACTTCAACTGTTGGACGTTAGTCGATGAAAATGGAGAATACACCAAAGACGAAGTACAAATGAGTAATGCCCTCAATACCTTCTTTGCATCAGTTTTTACAACCGAAGACCTCAGTGATATCCCTACACCATCGCCGATTCAGATTGATAATTCAGATGTTCTAAGCAATATCACCGTTACAGAGAGAGAAGTATTGAATTGTTTAGCTAAACTCAAGGTAAATAAAACGCCTGGACCTGATACAATCTCGCCTAGAGTTCTAAAGGAAGCTAAGGATGAGCTCTCCAAACCACTGACATTGCTATTCAATGAATCCTTGCAGTCTGGGACTATGCCTGATCAGTGGAAGCTAGCCAACGTAACACCGATATTAAAAAAAGGCAGCAAATCCCTACCCAGTAACTATCGTCCGATTAGATAACCTCAATTGTATGTAAAATGCTAAAAACGGTCATAAGAGACAGACTCGTAAATCACTTATAGGCAAATAACTTACTTAAAGATACTCAACACGGCTTTCGTAAAAAACGTTCCTGTTTAACAAACCTCTTAGACTTCTTCCACGATATCCTCAACCTCTACGATGAGAGTAAAGCTGTAGATATTATATACCTTGATTTTCAAAAGGCCTTTGACAAAGTTCCCCACAAACGTTTACTGCTAAAACTAAAAGCGCATGGAATACAAGATGGTGTGTTGAAATGGATAGAAAATTGGCTCAGCGACAGAAAGCAAAGAGTAGTCATAAACGGTAAGGCATCTAAATGGACCAATGTAAGTAGCGGGGTACCCCAGGGATCGGTACTAGGACCAATTATCTTTCTAATTTACATCAACGATATAAATGAGGGTCTCACCTGTACAATCTCAAAATTTGCTGACGATACAAAAATTGCAAATAGCGTACTCTCAAAAGAACAAGTTGACGATATGCAACATAATCTAGATAAATTGTCATGTTGGGCCCAAATTTGGCAAATGAGTTTCAATGCGGATAAATGTAAAGTACTACATATCGGATACCTAAATGAGAAAGCAAACTATTCGATGAATGGCACTCAGCTTAAGATTGTAAACAGAGAAACCGATCTGGGAGTAACAATATCGAGTAACCTAAAACCGAGTCAACAATGTTCAGAAGTTGTTAAGAAGGCAAACAAAATAATTGGCTATGTAGGCAGGTCATTTGAGCATAAACCCAAAGAAGTTATCCTAACCCTTTACAATTCCTTAGTCCGCCCTCTTCTGGAATACTGCGTTCAATCCTGGTGCCCTTATTACCAAAAAGAGATAAACAAGCTAGAACGAGTTCAACGTAGAGTTACCAAAATGATACCTAGCCTAAAGAACAAACCATACGAAGAGCGTCTTAGAGAATTAAATCTATTTCCTTTAACCCAGCGCAGATTAAGAGGTGACTTAATTCAAGTGTTCAAAATCATCAAAGGCATCGACAATATGAACTGTAGTAAGTACTTCACTATCGACCAATCTAATTACACACGGGGAAACGGTTGCAAAATTATTGGTAAATCTTTTAACTCACTCGAATCTAAGAATTTCTTCTTCAATCGAGTTGTTAACTTGTGGAATGGGCTTCCCCGAGACGTTATAGACTGCAGCATCGTTGATTCATTTAAACTCCGCTTAGACAAATATCTCGCATCAAACCCACGACTGACTGCGTTTGTAAATGAGTAACTTTATTTTATCCCCCCCTCAGTTACTAACCCATCTGTCCCCTACTAACTTCCTAATCCTGCCACGGACATTAGTTCCAGGGCAGTAGTTCCCTTTCCAATGTTCCCTTACCCACTCTAAACCATTGTTTGGACACTTGATCCTCAGTGTTTTGGAGGACAAGCAGCCTAGAAGGGTCACTAGGCCTGTTGTTGCTTGATTTCCTTTGTACTCCTTTGTACTCCTTTGTCATTTCCTAGGCTGCCTGGCCGAACAGCCCTGAGTCCCTAAAGAAGGCCATAGCCGAGATCGGGCTTTCTCACAGGGCTCTCAAGGAGTGTAGATTATGTTGTTGGCGTAAGTGATTATGTGGAATGCAGTCTTCTATGATGTGTTTAATAGTATGGGGTGCTGTGTTACATCCAGGACAGGCTTCACCGACGGAGTCATCCAGTCTCTTCTAATAGCTCAGACAAGCTGGATGGTGCCCACATCTCAGTCTGGCCAGGTATACTCTGTGCTCGCAAGGAAGGGAGGACTCAGAAGGATGGATTTCTGGAGGTCGTGCCTGCAGCTGCTTGTTGTCTTTGAGTGACTGGATGGAATGGCGAGTGATATGAGTATGGATGTGCTTATGGAAGCTGGTTTGGGGTGGGCAAGGAGGAAAGATGACAGTATTTGTGTGTGATACCGTGTGCAGGGTGTTGTTTTGATGTTTCTTGGTGTCTGGGTATACTGCCATGTAGTGTAGTGGGTGGTGTTGATTAGTGGAGACTGCAGCCAGGAATTGAGTGCCTCTCATGTTTTAGTGGTCTTTGACTTTGAGGACTTTGGTTTCTTGATGTAGGTGATCTGTAGGTGTAGTAGCTGTGCAGCCTGTGATGATTTACCGGGTAGTTCATTCGATAATAATTATTGATAAATGAAGATTAGTACCAACATATAATCGAAGAAAAAAAATCATAAAGAAATATATGTACATATAATTATGTTGTCTGATTTAAATGAAGCCACAGTGAGAGAGACAAATTAATTCCAGAACAAGAGACAGATAATAGTGAACATGAAATAAAAAACCCAAATCCAGAAACTTGTGTGAAATAAAAGTAAGTGAGACTGTCTAAGTTTTTGACAAAGTGTGAATGAGAGAGCAGGAGTTTTGTGAGGTGATGGAAATAGTGTCATTTTAAAGAGACAGTTATTGTGATGGAGAAAATGCGAGTGAAAGACACGGAGTTAGACAAAGTTTGTAGAGAGTATGAAAACTGGGAGGGATTGCTTCACACACACACACACACTTGCATACATACACATTATCTTTCACACCCACACACCTTGCCTTAAACCCGCGACTGATTGCATTTTTAAATGAATTACTATATTCTCAGATACATCGAGGATCACTTTCCCACCCTGGCCTATCCTGTCCTGTCCTATCCTGTACTGGCCTGTCCTGTCCTGTCCTGTACTGTCCTGTCCTAATCTGTCCTATCCTGTCCTGTCCTGTCCTGTCCTGTCCTGTACTGTCCTGTCCTAATCTGTCCTAATCTGTCCTGTCCTATCCTGTCCTGTCCTGTCCTGGCCTGGCCTGTCCTGTCCTGTCCTGTCCTGTCCTGTCCTGTCCTGTGCTGTCCTACTCTGTCCTGTCCTATCCTGTCCTGTCCTGGCCTGGCCTGTCCTGTTCTATCCTGTCCTGTCTTGTCCCGTCCCGTCCTTTCTTGTCGTATCCAATTAAGTGCAATCCTACCCTGTCCCCTTTCCTCTTAATTGACCACTTGCGAGTTTCGGGTTATAAGGAAGTTGGAGTCGTCTATCTATCAATCTATATATCTATCTATCTAGCTACCTATATACTCAGGTACATTCCCATATTTTTCTTTATTTTTAGCTGGGGGTGGCCGACTCGAGACAGAGCCGCCGTAATCATCAATATCTAGCCGTACCACAGCAATATGTGGACTTGTTATGGATTAAACATGTGTTGAGATTAATTGACTGCACTTATGTCTGTATTATATTTCATGTTTTATTTTTTATTATTTGTTTGTAATATTTTGATTTTCAGCCATCTCTAGAGGATTTTACTGAATTTATGAATCGATTTTCGGTGTCAATTGGATATTTGGGATCGATTTAAAGTCTTGAATGCAAGTGGTCTTTCCTAGGTTGAATGATATATTTTTGAGGTAGCGTAGCAATATTAACGTGCAGAAATTCATGTATTCACCTTATTGAAAAGGTTACCGGGGGTATGGTTAATTTTATGGTCTATTTAATAATTTATATATTTATTAGTTTCGTGTCCTCGCTAGACCTCCACCAAGCTTTAAAAATCATACCCTAGATCCCCCTTCGAGATAAATGTTTACATTTTTCGGGACGGTTTCTTTCTATGGCTATCGCTAGCCAGAAAAAATCGACACCTAAATGGCACGAATGGTCCTAATATAATAATAATAAAGGTCCTGGGTTCGAATCCACGGACTGCCACATGTGTTTGTAATATTTCATTAATCGATTTTAGGAGTAAGGTTGGTTGTTGGATAGAACATAATAATTGACAAAGAAAATGGGTGAAATGTCTTAAAATCGTCAAACTAACGTAACTAACGTCCTAAAATCTCAACACTAATGGGGCTAATCATGAGGAAGAAAGGCGACCAGAAAAAAACAACCATTCCCCCCTTAAGAGTTGCACAATACAAGTTGTTAATATTACCGGAGTAGATTGTATTGTTAATATAGGTGATGCATTTAAGGGAGGTAGGGGTTATTTAGTTGGTCTATTTATTTACTTTTTTTTATCTCTATAGTTGTCTCGCTAGACCTCCAGCAAGCTTAAAATAAAAACACACCCATGAACCCCTTTCAGATATATTTGTACATTTTCGGTAAAACAAATGTCACGGCGTTTCCTCTTAAACTTACAGGCTTGCTATCACTCGCCAGAAAAAAGACATTTAAGACTTTCGGCCCTTTAGTTTGGTTATTTAAAAACTTTACGCCCCATTTCTTTGTCATATTAAGACCTTTCGTGCCATTTAGGTGTCGATTGTTTTCCTGGCGAATGATAGTGAGCCTGTAATTTTGGAAGAACCGGACATTTTTCTACCGACAAATTTACAAATTAATCTACAAGGGGGATCTAATTTTTTTTTTTTTTAAGTTTGATGAAGGTATAGAGAGGAAACTAGAAAACAAAAATAATGAATAAATTAAATAAATCGACCAAAAAGTGAACCATGTCCATTAATTATTTGTCCTTTAAGTATGGAGACATCAGCCGCTAAGAGATTATATTTACCGCCAGCTGAAAATTAATTGACTATAGTGATTGTAAGGGTCAAGGAAGAAGAAGTGGGCCCTTTACTTGGCTAGGGTTTATAATGTTATATTGCCTTCATGGTGCCACCTAACATAATCTACCTGATGTGTATAAAATATACACAACAACAAGCCCCAACATAATCTATCTTAATTCAGTCTAGTTGCCGATCTCAATGTGAAAAAGACTCAAAATATCACGAGAAAAAACTTGCTAATCGAAAATTGCCGGAAAAAGCGCTCGTGTGACACTGGCTTTACTTGGCTTGGGAAGGAAGAACAAAAATGGAGACATATTTTTTTTTATAATTCTGGAAAGAGTTCATCGATCAATTGAATGGGGAGGTAGCCGCTTTTTTGGACTCCTTCTCCCTCATTTTTAGCCCCATTTGTTCTGAGATTTTAAGATGTTCGGCCCATTAGTTATTGCGATTTTAACACCTTTTTCCCCTCTTTGGCGGCGCCGGCCTTAAGTCGGTTGGAGAACCAAGGCCTAAAAAGCGGGGCCTGCCTTAAGTCGTACGTGATTTTTAGCACATAATCGGCTCTTGAGAGAGAGTCCGAGCGGTGGGAGGAGCGCGGGTGGCCTCTGACCGTTCGGCATGGACCCAGTCCCGCCACTGACGGTTACATCACATCCCACCACATCCCTGGTCCCGCAATATAGAGTAAAAATTGACGAAATTACTGTATTTTAGGGATTTTCCCTTCGTGTTGCACGATCATTGCAAGAGAACCCTTGGTCGTACAAGGATGATTCAGGTGTCATTGGAAAGCTCAATTATCGCCCTTTCACAGATATATAATTGTATTATGCTCTGGCTCTTCTTTATGCATGAGAAAGAGCATGGAATGAAGCTCGTTTAGGGTAAATCTACCCGCTGGGCAGGTAGTAGCGTTACAAAACTAGCCGCTTGTTGAGTGTTAAAGACGCATAGCTGTTGTAAATGTTAGGCAAATACATTTACCTCTTCATTAAGATTAAGCTTTTCTGATAGTGTTCTAGATAACATTGAACAATTTTACGCAACTTTGGACTGCCCTCAATGGATTATAGTTGTAAACGGAACAATTAGCTCTCTGACCGAATAAACAGTTCATTCCTAAGCTAACTAAAATCATCTAATGGAAACTACAATCTAATGAAGAAAGATAGTATCGTACTGACAGGTTAAATCTATCGTCCACATCGTATATCTCAACCCCATAACCATAACGGATCTTTCCTAAGATTAAAACACTTGTCTAATCAAAGCCAGAAGATCGGGAGATTAGTCAATGTATCCTCTGAATCAAATATCTCAATGAACCCCGTGACCATTCCAAATCCTTCCAAAAATTAATACAATCGTCTAATGATGGCCAGAATAGAGGAAGATATATAGTAACGAAATATTCCTAAGCTGAATATTCTATCTATCTATCTATCTATATGCTCAGGCCCAATCCCCATTTTGGGGGTAGCCGACTCAAGACAGAGCAAGAACAGGGAAAACACAAAAACAACATAAAACAAAAAATAAACACAGATAAAAAACACAAACTCACACATCCAGGTCACCCAGGAGAAGACCCAGAGACCAGGGTTACCAAGGTCGCTCCAGCACTCCCCCGGCCCCTGACCACCCGGAGAGGTTCCGATCTCGGCAGGCAGACATGCAGCGGAGCCAAAGCCACAAGCCCTCCCACCACACTTCCAGGCACACCCTTCATATTAATCGTCTCCCCTGAATATTATCGTCGAATAATAACCATAACAATTATATAATATATATATAATATATATATAGTAACAACCCCTTCCTAAACTGAAGAATAATTTAATGATAGCCAGAACAAAGGGAGATATATATAATAGCAGACCCGTCATATACTGAATACAATTTCATATCAAGTACCATAATCAAGGAAGATGTGGAGTAACAAACCCTTCCTGACAAAAATCGTCTAATGATAATCAGAAAGAGATATATAAACTAACTAACGCTTCCTATACTGAAAAAGAAATATTCTACTGATTGCCATAATCAAGGGAGATGTGGAGTAGCAAACCCTTCCTAAACTGGAGAAAAAAACTAACAAAAGCCATAATATATAGCAACACAACTTTCCTAAACTGAATAAAATTTAACAAAGCCATACTCAAGGGAGGTATGTGGAGTAAACAGGCGTCGGGTGCATAATTCTCGACTTACGCATTATGATTCCTCTTAAGGGGTTAGTGGCTGTTTTGTTGGTCTATTCATTCATTATATTTTAGTTTCCTCGCCAGACCTCCCTCAATGTTTTTAAAAACACACCCTAGACCCTTCCTCAAGATAAGTTTGTTCATATTTCGGTAGAAAAATGTCCCGGTCGGAGGCTGGTTCCTTTAAAATTACAGGCTCGCTATCGCTCGCCAGAAAAAAATTGACACCTAAGTGGCACGATAGCTATTAAAATTGACAACAAAATGGAGCGAAAGGTGTTAAAATCAGCAAACTAATGGGCCGAGCTTCTTAAAATCTCAAAACTAATGGGGCTATACACGATCGAAAAAGGGGTCCAGAAAAACGACCAATCTCCCCTTAACAAAATCCATAATCAAGGGAGATATTTTGTGGAGTAAACAGGGGTTGGGTGTATAATCTCGACTTACGCATTCTGATTCCCTGGCAGCTGTGATGGAAAGACGGAAAATCCGGAAGGGCATAGGAGAGAGAGAGAGAGTGAGAGTGAGTTGAGTGAGAGAGAGTTAAAGTAAGGGTTGAATGAGAGAGAGAGATAGAGAGATTCACTAACTATATAGGATCCAAACAATATGGCGCATTATTCTACTAGAAATTGCAGAATATAGATAAAGAGAGAGAGAGAGTTACAAGGAACAGTTAGTATCTCAGAGACCTTGCGGTGCATTCCGAGGGGAGGTGTGGTGGAGTGGTCATGCCACTGGATTGGTAATCCAATGGACCCGGGTTCAAATCCCGATATGTCAATGGGAAGATATTATTGGGATTGAATTTGTGCTGTACCTAGTATCAGTGCATTACCACAAAGCCCACCGAAATGCCAAAAAAATACCCTCATTGTTCCCTGATTAAATAACACTGTATGAATATTCCCATATTCAAAATATGTTACAGGGGGACAATGCCTAGTGAGTTCACTGCTCAATAGGTGGCGTTCTGAGAGTGAGGGTCTGAGTCTGGAGGGTGAGACGGTGAAGCACCTGAGCGAAGCAACCGGCCGCTTCAGAGATGGAGCTGTTTCGAGCCATGATGGTTGCTTCACATGTCTCACTCCCCAGACTGGAACAAGGCCTCACGGGCTTCACCGTGTTGAGCGGTGGAATGTACAGGCTCTCAGCCTATGCCCGAGAGGGAGTAGTTGGAATATAGAAAAAAAAAAAAAAAAAAAAAAAAAAAAAAAAATCAGAGGAGATACTCGAAGTGGAAGGAGAGACACTGTTCAGTGCACTACACTCTTTACAGAGTGTGCAAAATACTATCTACTCTCTTCTTGAACTGCTCTACTGAAGAACTATTTACAACTTCGGAGGGAAGTTTGTTCCAGGTAGAACAGATCTTATATGTGATAAAGTTTCCACAGATACTAGTGCTGAACCTTTTCAATTCTAATTTCCAGCCATGGTTGCATGTTGTATTCATATTGAGGCTAAACATTTTGCTATAACCCACATTGTCAAACCCATTAAGTATTTTAAAAACTTCAATGAGCTGACCTCGTAGTCTGTGGGTCTCTAACAGGAAGATATCAAGAACTCTCAACCGGTGCTAATAGCCAATTCTTCTAAGCGATGGAATAAGTTGTGCAGCCCTAGCTTGTACTCTTTCTAGTCGCTCTATATCTTTCCTGAGTGCTGGAGACCAGAATTGAACAGCATACTCCAGGAGAGGCCGTATTAGAGCGTTGTAAAGTGTGAGGACTATTTCCTTATTGCTATACTTAAATTGCCTCTTAATATGGCCCAATCATTTCTGAGCTTTCTTCTTTACTTCAATGCACTGCTTGGAAAACTTTAGGTCACTGCTAATCAGAAAACCCAAATCCTTTGCCAAGTCAGTCACTTCCATAGATATTCCCAATAGTGAAGAGCCTGAATTGGGGTTTGCTTGGCCGATATGCATCACCTTGCACTTTTCCAAGTTTAGAGGCATCTACCATGTTTCCGACCTTTCACCCAGTCTGTTGAGGTCTATCCTGAGCTATTCAACCCCTTTGGCCCTTTGGGGTCTTTCACATTCATTCCAAGCTTTATGTCATCTGCAAACTTGGAGATCACACATAACAGACCAATATCGATGTAATTGACACATATGATAAACAGAAGTGGGCCAAGGACAGATCCCTGTGGAACTCCAGAAGTGACTGAAGTCCACTCAGAAGAAACACCATTGATTACCACTCGTTGTTGTCTACCTGTTAGCCAACTTTCTATCCAATTTGTGACCTCTGTATTGATACCTAGCGCACTCACTTTTGAGAGAGAGAGAGAGAGAGAAGTGTCTCTGTATGTGTGTGTGGGGAGGGGGGGGGGGGGGGAATGAGGCAGACGTCATATTGAGATCCTCTTTCCTTTACTGCTTGAGAGTGAGTGAGAGGGGCAGGTGAGAAAGAACCTTCTGTAAGTATGACTGAAATATTATGGGACTCATACCCCCCTGGGGATAAGGGATTAGAATATGCCCCATGTGCCTTCTGCGTGTCATAAGAGGCGACTAAAGAGGTTGGGTTGGTGGGCTTACGACCCCCACCCGTGAAAAATGCTTAAGCAACGAAAAACGAACGAATGGCCTCGGATGCACACGGACCCTGTGTTGATGAACCCTGAACGACTATGGACAATCTTACGGACAATCTTACGGACAATCTTAGAATAGCAACATGGAATGTGAGAGGCATGAATGATGACACAAATGGGAGAGAGGTCCTGGAAGTGTTAGTGAATGCCAGGCTGGATGTATGTGGAATGACGGAGACCAAGTGGAGGGGTACAGATGTGGGAGTGTGGAATGGGTGTGTGTGCTGGAGTGAGTGAGGGAGCAGCGAGAGAAGGTGCGTGTTTGTTTGTATGTAACAAATGGAAGGAGTGCATAAGAGACTATGGGTCTGTGCGTTCAGGGATTGTGTGGGTGAGAATGAAAGTAGGAATACAAACGTGGGTGATTGTGTGTGTGTATGCTCCGACAGAGGACAAACTTGTAAGAAAGAAAGAGGAGTTCTGGGGGAATGTGGAGTCGTGCCTGGATAAGTTTGACAAGAACGAAAGAATATTTCTGATTGAGATATGAATGGGAAAGTGGGTGATAGGAAAGTTGATGTAGTGATGGGAGGGTGCAGGGGGTTACCGTCAGAGGTGAATGGGAATGGCAGTGCAATTGTGGACGTATGTGTGGGGAGGAGGTTGTGGATAGCCAACACCTTCTTCCGACATAGAATGATACACAGGTACACATGGAAAGTGGTGTGCGAGATCAAGGATAAGGATAAGACAGTGGTGGAACGAAAGGCACTGATTGATTATATGTGTGTGGATGAACGAATGAATGAATCTGTGCTGGATGCTAGGGTGTATAGGGGTATTGGAGGGGGTCTGTCTGATTATTATGTAGTAGTAGCTAAAATTAGGATACAAAAGAAGTGGATGAGGAGAGCTGGAGGGAGGCGAGAGGAATGTGGAATGGCGAGGAGGGTCGAGAGGCTACAGGAGGAGGAAATCAGGGAAGAGTACAGGAGAGCAGTAGAAAGACGACTAGGTGGGCTCGACTTGGAATATATGGAGGAAGTGGAGGAGATGAGCAAGGTGTTTAAGGAAGATATCTGCGCAGCGTGTGAGGAGGTGTGTGGAGTAAGGAGAAGAGGGAGGAGAGTGAAAGGTACAGCTTGGTGGACAGAAGAGGTAAAAACAGCTGTGGAAGACAAGAAGAAAGCGTATAGAGAGTGGTTGGGTAGTAGTGGGAATGAAGATTTGGAGAGTCAGAAACGAGCGAGATACGTGGAGAGAGAGTGGTGAAGAGAATAGTGAAGGAAAGTAAGAGAAGAGTAGATGAGGAATTTGGAAGGAATCTGAGTGTAAAATGGAGGGAGTGTAAGAAACTGTTCTGGAAAGAAGTCAAGAAAGTTAGGGAAGGGAGCAAGGGAAACAGTAAGGGTGTGAAAGATAAGAATGGGAGAATGCTAGCCGAGAAGCAAGAGAGAGTCGTAAGATGGAGGAAGTACTTCAACGAGTTGCCTAATGTAAGGAATGAAGCACCACCAAACATAGTTGGATGGGTAATGGGAGGGAGAAGAGGAGAAGTAGTGGAGGCAGAGGTGGGGATCAGGAGGTCAGAAGTGTGGGAAGCCATGAAAAGAGTGAAGTTGGGGAAAGCACCAGGAACAGATGGAGTGTGTGGGGAAATGTTGAGGTATGGTGGTGAGATAGTGATAGAATGGGTATGGAAAATGTGCAAACTATCGTGGGAGAATGGGAGTTCACCTGATGACTGGAAGACAGGCATAATAGTCCCCCTATATAAGGGCAAAGGGGAAAGAGGAGTGTGTGGTAACCACCGAGGAATATGTCTTCTAAGCGTAGTAGGGAAGGTGTACAGTAGGGTAGTGATTGAGAGAGTGAGAGTGAGAACGGAAGGGAAGAGGATGTGTAGATCAGATCTTTACCCTAAATTGTGGAGAAATATCTGGAGAAGCAACAAAAGTTGTATGTTGTGTTTATGGACTTGGAGAAGGCCTATGACAGAATGGATAGAAAAGGCATGTGGACAGTACTTAGAATATACAGAGTAGATGGCAAGTTGCTGAAAGCAGTGAAGAGCATGTATGAGGGTGCAATGGCGGCAGTACATGGAGAATGAGCAGAGCGACTTCTTTGACCTGTATGTTGGGTTGAAACTGGGGTGTGTGATGTCCCCGTGGTTGTTTACTGTATATATTGATGGAGTCATGAAAGAAATACAAGGAAGAGCAGTGGATGTTGGTGTATTGCTGATAAGGGAGGAAAATGAGTGGAAGCTGCCTGTACTGTTTGCTGATACAGTTCTGATGAGCGATAATGAATGGGAGTTGCAGGGCCTGATAAATTCGTTTGGAACAGTGTGCGAAAAACGGAATCTGATGGTAAATGCGGGGAAGAGCAAGGTTATGGTTTTCAAGAGGGGTGAAGCCACAGAGTGTGAGGTGAACTTGAACGGTCAGGCTATGGAGATTGTCAGCTCATTTAAGTATCTGGGCAGTGGGTTGAGTAAAGATTTGACTATGGATGAAGAAGTGCGGGAGAGGGTGCAACAGGGGAAGAGGGTTGTAGGAATGCTGAAAGCAGTAACAAGAAATAGGGTGGTCAGTATGGAAGTGAAGAAGTCCTGGCACGACAGTGTGGAAATCCCGACACTGACTTACGGAAGCGAAGCATGAACGTTTGAGAAGAGACTCAGACCAAGAGTGAGAGGGGTGGAAATATGTTACTTGAAAAGTGCGTGCAGAGTTACATGGAGGGATAGACAGACGAATGAGGAAGTAAGAAGGAGGTGTGGTTGTGCAGGTAGATGTAATGGAAAGTGTGAAAAGGAACAACTTGAGATGGTTCGGCCATATGGAACCTATGGGAAGCGAGAGAATGACTAAGAAGGTGTACAAGAGCAAGGTGGAAGGACAGAGGGAGAGGCAGACCGAAAGAGAGGTGGAAGGATGTAGTGAGGAAGTATATGGATGAAGGCATTGCTGGTTGGGAGGAGGGGCGTCGACTGACTGGGGACAGAGGTGCATGGGGGCGGTTCGTTTGTGGCCACCCCTTCGGGGATCACGGCGTCAGGCAATAGACAGATAGATAGATAGATTCAGAAAGAGGCATTGTTTTATGTCTTTCATTTTAGTAATTGATTAGTTAAATTCGGCCTGGTATTTATTCGAGTACATTGGGGTTGGTAATGGATTATAAGAAGTTCGGCTCTTTAGTTTGGCGATTTTAAGACTACGCCCAATTTCTTTGTCAATAATAAGACCTTTCGTGCCATTTAGGTGTCAATTTTTCCGGGCGAGTGATAGAGCCTGTAATTTCAAGAGTAATCGGCCATCAGCCAGGAAATTTTTCTACCGAAAAAATGTACACATTTATCTTGAAGGGTGGTCTAGAGGGTGTTTTTTACAGTTTGATGGAGGTCTAGGGAGGAAAATAAACAAATATATAATCCAAAGATACATAAATGAGAAAATAAATAGCTCATCTCCCCTTAACAAGAAGTAAACATAATAATAACTCCCAAAACGTCGGACCAGATAATATTACATTTTTAAAGCCGCCACCCAACGTATTGCAAGGGTTAACATCTGGAGGGAAGTGCAGCTGATGATGATGATGATGATGACTGGCTGGCGTCATGGGGAGAGAGAGAGAGTGTGAGAGTGAGAGAGAGAGAGAGAGACATAGAGACTCTTTGATAACTTAACCCTTTTTGGTCCCAGGGTCGGTCTTTTTGGATTTGCCTGTTTCTTTCCATTAGTTTGGAGTTTTAAAGACGTTTCACCCCAGTAGTTTGGCGAAAATAAGACGCTTCATCTCATTCAGGTGTATATTTTTTTCTGAGCGAGCGATAGCGAGCCTGTACCTTCAGGGAGCCCACCTCGCTTTTTATT